>JAUMJL010000323.1:0-515000 GCA_033558185.1 Dromococcyx pavoninus
CGCCTCTCTCCGCCCGCAGCCAATCGGAATTGCGGAAACGCTACGCCCCGCCCTCCCGCAGCCAATCGGTACAGCGCGGCCACCGCGCCCGGCGCTCTGCGGGCGCTTAGACCGTTCCTCGTGCCGCTCCGGAGTCGCCCTTACCCCTCCTGTACCACTCCCGCACCTCTACCCGCACCACGCCCGTACCTCTCTGTGACCCTCCCGTACTCCTCCCCTGCCCTGGCTGAACCCCTGCCCCTACCCCTCCCGTACCTCTGCCCAAACCCCGGCCAGATCCTCCCGTACCCTTCTGTATCCCTGCCCGTATCCCTGCCCATACCCGTCTCGTACCGGTCCCATTATTCTTGCCCGTACCCCTCCCATACCCCGTCTGTAGCTCTGCTTGTACCCCTTCTGTATTCGCTACAGTACCTCTCCCGTACCTCTTCCATATCTCTCCCGTACTCCTGACTGTACCCCTCCCATACACCTGCCCGTATCCCTCCTGTACCCCTCCCATATCCCTGCCTGTATCCCTCTGGTACCCTGCCCGTATCTCTGTCCATATCCTTCTCTGCCTGTACACCTGTCCCCGAGGCAGGTGGGATCCGGATCCCCGGGAAGATGGCACAAGTGCTGGGGAGGCACACCTCACGCTGGAGATGCCTCGCATACCTCCATTGCCCTGCATTGCCAAGCACACGGGTGCAAATTGCTGGAGCACTATTTAACTTTTGGAAAGCATAAAGTACCAAATACCAGCACTGTCCACATCATTTTGTGTTGAAAAGCAACGCACACCCTCGCACGGGATGTCCGCACTGGGATCAAGCCCACTTTCACAGCCCTATGTTTCCAGTGCCTTCTGCCCCAGCCCCAGGGGACCCCCAGAGCCTCACAGGCTGACACCTTGTGTAAAACCTTGTGGCTTAAGAGATGGTGTCACCAGCTTTGTGCAGGGTCTGCATTATAGCTTCTCACCATCGTGAGTCCTGTTTTGTTCCTCTCCCCAAGCCCTGCCAGACCAAGCCAGGGCAGAGCCAGGAGGTAGAAGTCCCATCTCCCACATCTGTTTTTCCTCTGTTGCATCGGACAGGTTTCTCTGGACTGCCAGTAAAAGCCAGTGGCTTTTACCTATTGTGGTCAAACTACACTAAATCTGGGGACTACTGTATCAGTTCTGTTATTTGTTAATGATCAATAAAGCCCGTGATGCATCCTGGGGCTGTAATGCCCAGATAACAGATTCAAAGCAAATCCCTACCAGTCTCCCTTCAACTTCCATAAAACGTACTGCTAGGAACTCATTGGGTTGGATTTTCATTTACTTGCTCAGCCTTCTATTTGACTCAGAAGCTGGGAGATTACTCTTGGGTGCATTTAACAGTTTTACTTCTCTTTTAAATCTCTTAAACTAATGTGAACCAGCTGTTGGGCAAATGAGAGCTGGGTCCCCTCTCTCTTTTTCTTAACCATCATCACATCATACAGCAGCACCAAACATTCCCTGTGGCACTCTGGGAGCTACAGGAAGGCACAGTTATTTTATTTTTCCCCTATATATATTTACTTTGCTAAGACTGCTCCGCTATTCCAGCTGGATCATAAAAATCTCTTCCAGGCCTAGACTTGATTTACAAGGTCGCAACCCAGGAGCGATTTATTTATTTATTTACATGCTGTTTTTTTAACCCTGACTAAAAGCCACACACCAGGACAGACCTGCTGCTTGGCAAACCATTCCTTCACGTTCCCATGGACTTTGCTTTGCTACTCATCATCTGCTGGACCTCTTTGGTGGGAAAGATAGGAGGCTTGGCATCTTTAAGAGCAGAGGGAGACTTTATGCTGAATGAAAAGCAAAAGAATTGTGGCTGAGCGTAATTGTCCAGGACTGGTATCTGTCACAAGGATTTGAAAAAATAATAATCTGAAACCATGTTAGGACAGTGAAGAATTGGTATTTTTTGCTCTCTACATATAGTTGGAACACTTAAAGCAGGTATGAGCCCTGTGATATATCACCCCACCAAAGCCTCCACAGCTGAGACGTTTGGATGGATTTTGTGAGCATGAATAGTCCATTCTAGCACAAAATCAGCCAGATAACATCTGAAAAATACTTAAATACTTTTTTTCCAAGATGAAAGCAGTGTTGGGAGTACCATGTAGCTGTTTTGCTTGCTATTCCTGGAGCATCATCCATCTGTCATCTGTTCAGATCCACTATTGCTATAGTATCCTTATACAGCTAATAAATACCATAACCTAATCAAATGCTGTCTCTTTGCCTATAAAGCTGTGCTATCACATCTCCAGTTGGAGTTCCTCATCCCATTGCAAGCTTGAAGATATAAAGGAAATTATTTGCAAGCTTATAATAAACCAGAAGATGCATAATTGTGCATTGATTCCCAGTATCTTTGTTGATTCAAGAAGCATCAATCTGGAATGCCAGATCAGAGCTGGAGCCAGAATGTCTTTGGGAAACAATGCATTTCCAAAGGGAAAAATAAGCAAATTTAAGATTTCTGTACGGAACATCCCTCTGGCCCTTGCAGCACAGATATCAAATTATTATACAAATAATATTATACAATAATATAATATTATACAAATAATCACTGTAGGCTTAACCCCTTTCAGAGTGTCACCGTTTGCAAATCTCCTTTAACTCAAAATTTCCTTGTTTCTTTGAATCTCAGACAGCTCCGTAGTGTGATTTTGATGTAGCTCTTTGTTTGTGTATTATTTAAGGCTGTCAGGTCAAGAGAAGTGCTTCTACAACAGAAATGGATTGTTTCTACTTGCTCTCCTGATCAATGTTTTTAATTGAGCAACTTATTTATTTTTTCCCTTGGAATTAATTTAAAAAAACCCCAAACTCTCAGTATTTATTAGGAGAGATCACTCTTACATTGCACAGAGGACAATGGATAGGTCTGATGAAAATCAAAATGTGTTGCATTTGAGGAATCCTGTTGGCACGAGCTGAGAAGCTTCAACATTTCAGGAACTGAAGTGGGTTATCTAGGTATATTTTTAAACCCAGTCCTCTGAGATGCTTTGTACAGCTTCCTGCTTGTCCTCTTGCCTCTCTCCATGTGAAACAGATTGCAGGATGAGGGCCTTACTGTGCGGGTATGCATCCACATGGATGATGCTGCCCTGGGAAATGATAGCAGCACTAACATTGGGGTAGGAGATTGGAATGGGGCTGAGCATTGCGAATAACCCTTTCCTTCACTGTTACAGTGGCTGGGGCAACACTAGATTTGCTGTTGCAAGCTCTGTGTCCTGGGGATAGATAGGTGACTTGCTGCTGGAACCAATCCCTGGATCTCCAGGGATGTTCTGAGGTCCGTGTACCACATCTTGGCACTCTTGCGTGGCCTGCAAGGTTGGTTGGAATGGGAGGATGTTGGAGGAAGAGGTGATCAACCTTTAGAGATGGGACTAGGAGATGAGGAGAGTGGTAAGGCAGTTTTAGCTTGTTAAAGACATAATTGTTTAATGTGGTTGAGGGTAGAGAAAATTGTCAGGGAGGGTGAGTAATAATTGAATAATTGACATGAATACAAGGAGATTTAATGAATGGTAATGTGATGAAAGGGAAGATTTGATATGTATATCTGAAAGAGCTTTTAGAATGTCAAACCCATTAGGTTGCCAGGAGTAGCAATGGATGTTTCATCACTCGGGCCTTTATAGTTAGGTTTGACAAAACTCTAATTCTCAACTTTGAATCAGTTTTCATCATGTCTAAGTTTAGCTTTAACATGGTTTCTTATCATATCTCAGCAACCAGGGTCTTACAAGTAACCTTCTGTTTTCCCCATGCAAAGAAAGATGAACTCTCTTGTCTTTGTTACTGGGTAACCAGCTGGATTTAAGGAAGATTTACTGGAGAAATAAAGTGAAGGAGCAGTTTCTCTGAGGCTGTCAGGCTGGCATGGGCAGAGCAGAAATTTCCTGTGGGTCAGCACTCAGGATGAGCAGTTGCTGAGAGGTGACCATGCTGCTGCTTATGATCTGGAAGGATCTTGTCTTCCTTGTCCAGCCTTGGTCCAGTCATACTCTTGCTGCATCACATTCAGGCACCACCATTATTAACATAACATGCTCTGTAAATATTAACTATTTGTTCTCTTAAGTCTTTAGTTGAAGCCCACTGAAATGGGCTCACCTCAGTGAGCTTCATGCTATTGTCATTCTCTCTTTGGAGAAAAAGTTTGTGTAAAAGTAAATTAAAAATGGATTTCCTGTCCCTTTTTCTTCCAGCTGCCCTCCTAAATCCCTTTGAAAACTTAGCAGACATCTGAGAAACCGTTTTGTGTTGGTCACCTGGACAGTTTGCCTAAAACCTGAACTGAAGGAAAGCAGATAAGGAAAAAAACTCTTCAAGTGAAGCGATCAGGCTTCACCCTCTCTGTTGTCACAGGAAGAAACTGCCACTGGTCTCTACTCACACTGGACATTTGTTATTAGAGAAATAGAGACGCGATGGAACGTTGCCACAAGATTCACGTCTCTTGTTTTTAGAATAAACATCTTGGCTTTGAGTTGACGTTTATTTTCCATAAATGCCTCAGATTCAATTTGGCATTTCAGCAACAGCAGGAGGCTGTTATCCTGTGGCAACATGCAATTCCATTGACATTATCTCTTGATTACATGTGACAGTGCCCCAAATACGGTACGTGGCTGCTTTTAGTTAAACAATGCCTCAAAAATATAAACCAAATGTATTAAATAACACAAGTGGCCACACTTTCCATCCTTACACTGGGCATGTGACACCATAATTACATAAGGTTCCCTATTTCATGGTGTGTGCTATGTCAATAAGCACACTCTGAGTGTCCCTTTCAGAAGGTGGGCTTGTCCTTGTAAATGCAGAAGTTTGTACTGGGAATAAAACTTCTGGCACATGACAAATATATTTATTTATCGTACGCAAGCCTAATTCAAAAGGAGTTACACCAATGTAAACTGAAGAGCTGGCTCTTTGTCTAAGGGATAGTTTTCAATGTTCCCTCCCCTAGACTCCCTCTGTACCTCTTAGAAGAGGTCTGCAGTTCAACTTTTAAGAGTCTCACTCAGAAGAAACTCTTATTTCATCTTTCTCACTGGCACTTTGGCATCTGTGTGATCTAAACTTGCTATTGCTATTATGACTGAGTCATAGAGTGCTTTTACTATTGTTTTATCATTCACCCTGCAGGAATGAGTTCTCTTTGGGCAAAAGCAACATTCAGACTTTGCTAAGATTTGGTGTTTCTGGAAGCAAGAGTGTTCCTTTTGTTATTAATGCAATTATTGTAAAACAAATACCCATAACTATTTGAGAGAAGCATTTTATTTACAATTTGAACTAATAGCAATGTGGAACAATAATAATGTACTCGTTAATCCAGCTTATAACTAAGAGATGCCCTTAGTTGATCAATTTGCTCTCACTGTCTGCACCTCCCTATATTTTCTTGACATCCAGCTTCCCTCCACAGAGACACTGGCACTGTGAGAAAAGTCTGACCAAGACTGCCTCTTTTTTTAAGCATCAGTGATTCCTTTGAGAGGGTTGGTGAAACATTTTACATCAATCAGGCCAGAAAACACAGCAGTGGCCAGAGCCTTTGTTTATACAGGGAGGTTGTGGTCTGAGATCAGAGCAGAGGAGTGATGACTGGGAGTCCTGAGATTTTACCCAATTCCTGCTTCAATGCATACTGGCTGCAGAAATTTGCTTTCTTTCTCCATCCCAGAGCTTACCCATGGGGTGTAGGATGGGAAATATCATCTCACGTTTTAATTGGAACTAAAAGCTAATCCTTTACAAGCACCTCCTGAGGTGTGGATGTGAAGTGCAGTGAAAAGGCACGGTGACAGTGTTTTGGTGTCAAGCAGCATGCTGGTTAGTCAAGTGTGTAAGTGAAGACACTGTTTCTTTCCCCTTTACATCCCAGAGTACTAAAGAGCATAAGCTAGTGGATGGAATGTACAAAAAGACGAATACAGACGGGCTGGGGAGGAACGAGGACTTTCAGTCACAGGATAAAAAGGACACCAAACTACTGGAGAGTGTTCAGAGGAGGCCACAAGGGTGGTGAAGGGTCTGGAGGGGCAGTCGTATGAGGAGTGGCTGAAGTCCCTTGGTCTATTTAGCCTGGAGAAGAGAGGATCTCAGAGCTGTTTGCTGCCTTCTCACAAGGGAGGGAGGGGAAACGGGGCTGAGCTCTTCTCTTTGGCAACCTATGAGAGCACCTGAGGGAATGGCAGGGAGATGTGCCAGGGGAGGGTTAGATTGGACATTAGGAAGAAGTTCTTCCCCCAGCGGGTGGTGGAGCACTGGAACAGCTCCCTAGGAAAGCAGTCCCTGCACCCAGTCTGCAGCATTCCAGAAGCATTTGGACAATGCCCTCAGACACACGGGGTGAATGTTGGGAGTGACCTGTGTAGGGACAGGAGTTGGACTCGAGCATCCTTTTGGGCCCCTTCCAACTCAGGTAATTCTATGATTCTGTGATTCAGGTGTTTGGGAGGTCTGTATATATATTCTAGATGGAAAACCACTAAGCTGAGCAGTGTGGCTGGGGTCCAGCTCTGGCTGGCTGTGATGATGGGTGAATGACATGAATGAAGGTTCATTTTAATGTCTTAACACCAAAGAAATGACAGAGGCAAGGTTCTGATCCAGCCTGGTAATGCTGGATCAGATTCCCAGGGATTAGGGGAAGACTGGAGTTTCTTGCAGGATTAGGCCATCAGTGAACCCTCCCCTTGAAAATTACAAGGCCTTCTTGTCAGCCTCCTCAAGCTGTAATTAGTTTAAATAATTTTATGAAAGAGGAAGGATGCAGCTTTACTGTTAGTAACCTCCTTATCATGACACTTCTTCACGGGGATGTCCCAAGGACAGCAAGATATATTTCTCTTGAAATGACATTGCCTTTGTCCATAGACCATTGTTTTTGCTGCCTTAATCATTCTACCTAATTTTGTGCTTAGAAAAATTGTCCAGGTTCTAAAAATTATATCTTTTTGATTACAAAAGATGGAAATAGAGGGGTAGTCAGTCAGAGAGGGTAAATCACCACAGTTGTGGTGCCTTTGCTGGAGCTTTACTGGAGGCATTTAACACAGCTCTGCCTGTCCTATGCTTCTTTAGTTTTGTTCAGGACCTGATGAGACAAAGTAATTCTTGAGTTCTAGCTCAATTTTCATTGTAAGAATCTAATTTTAAATTCAGCTTAACTCAAGCTCCCTTTCCCTCCTCCTCTTCAATCAGCAAGACATTTAATAATATACAAATACCTCACTGTGGCTTCAAGCTAAATTAAATTAAATTATGACCAAGTGACATAAATGACATTTGCAAGAAATTCTTGGGATACCTGCTGCTTATATACAATGCCTTTGGACAAAGATTATCCTCTTCTACAAAAAGTTTTCTCTGTTAGCTATTACAGTTAATGCATGCAACTCCCTCATATCTGAGTAGCAAAAACTTACAACTGCCTAGAAATTTGTAATGCATTAGTAACAATGCCTTAATTGCATCTAATAAGCACTTTCTCTCTCCTTACTGGGCTTTTGTGAAGCTGAATAGCTGTGAATACCATCCTCATCTGAAAAGTCTTCAGTAGACAGAATAATGTTACTGTTTTAAATAACAGAACTGTTACTGAGACACCTCTGTGTTCAAGCTGTTCTTGACAGTAACCACAGGCTACTCACCACAGCCTCGAAATCTGAAACTGCTAAGCTTGCAGTCAGCTTCGCTATTCTCACTCAGCAAACACCTTGTTCCTTATGATTTATTTATCCCTTTATTCTGCAGACTATCCAGGAATGAGATTAGGGTTTTTTTTACATATTAATTATTCATAATGATTCAAGGAGTTTGTTTATCCAAACATATTTCAGGCCACAGGTGGCCTATGAGCTCTTTGCCTTCCTAATTGCTTTGTGTATTTGCTGTTCATCACATGCTGTCTATAGACCTCATGGATCACTGCAAAGCCATATCATGTGGCATTGCTTTTGTTCTCAAATCCAACAAAGACACTTCTGGAAGGCACAGGAAGGCTTCTGACATGAACATTAGGGCATCTTATACGTTGCCCAGGTTTCTGCAACTCTCATTTGACAGATTCTGAAATTGCAGATTCACTCTCAGATATTTTTGGAGATTGGGTTGACCACCTGGAATTGTTCTCAACTTATTACTTTGGTTGCTACTAGCAGTTGTACAACAGTGGAGACTGCTTGGTTGAGTGAGATAGGAGGATGTCTGAATCTGGCACGTGGTAACGCAAGTTCCTTCCTACAGACCTAAACCAGGCTGTTTAGGTCAAAGTGAGGAGAGGAATCAAAGAGACAGACAGGTTAAATGACTTTCCCAGTGGCAGCCAGAACTATTGCAAGGTCAGACTGCAACTCACAACTTCAGCATCTCCATCTGTGCTCAGTCTGTAGAATTACTGCCTACTGATTCCACCGAACTTGCCTTTTTCTCTTTATGCCCATTTCCTGCTCTTATTGCTCTTGGCATTTGTCACTGTACCATGAAAAGACATTCTTGTGGGAGTAGGACCAGGAGGGCAGGGCCCTTGTTTCTCTCCCAGTGAAAAGGTCTGATAATCCTGACGTGCTGTAAGGTCTCTGGGGAGTGGTGGCCGCTGTTACGCAAGCATCACAAACAGGAGTTATATGCAAGGCATAAAATAATCCCTCCACTCTAGTGAAAATAGAGTAGCAAATCAATGCCTGGCATTAGTCTGCTGGCAAAGGCTGTGTCCAGATTTGGGTGCCAACTTTTAGAAATATGTGAGCCGAGTGGCATGATCCCAAAAAGCAAGCAATGAGAACAACCAGAGGCCTTTACACTGTGGCTGGAGAGGAAAGACAAAGAACTGTGTTTGTTTACTCTGGAAGCAGCAATAAGGGGACACAATAAGAGTGAAAAGTGTTTCTGCAAAGAAGAGAGGAATAAACTGTTCTCTACTGGGTACGGGACAAGAAGAAATGGACATACATTACAACGAGAGACATTTAAGCTGCAGGGAAGACAGCTGGATCCCAGTTTGAGTTGCCTGGAAAGGGAGTAACTGTGCAATAAAATGAGATCTCCAGCTTAGGAGCATCACTGAACTTCTTCTTGTAGTAGAGATGGTGATTCCAGCTGCGCTTCAGCTCTCTTTGAAGATGATTTTGTCTCTATATTGACCAGTGAGGGAGCCCAGTTTCCTAAGTTAGCCCATTCATTTCAGTGCCTAAAGTTAAATAGGATGGATCTGGACCTCAGTGACTTGACTTTACCCTATGACTCATCATCAAACCCTGTGAGTCCTATGTCAAGGTCTTCGGCTTCTACTGTCATCATTGCTTTGCAGTTTCCTTGCTGTGTTCAGTAGAAAACCCTTGCTTTATAGAAGTTGGAACAAGATTTGATTTTTTACTGCACCAAACTGTTTCATAATTGCCCTTGGAATACATAAATGTGATTCTGAAGGCTCTATTAGATAAACCATTAATCTTCTAAAGTAATTGATAATGAATAACACGTTACCTACAGGGCCGTATTCCAGTGTAGATGCCGAAAAGCCAGATAAAGGGAAAATATATTTTAGTCTCAGTTTTCATAGTCTTGTAAAGATTCTTTAAGAATATGATCAAGTAGAGTAAAAAGCTAGGAAAAAAGTTTCATGGCACCATCCTAATAATACAACTATCCTATCAGGTCAGAACATGAAGGATTAAAAAATCTGTCTCTAACCCCATTGCTGTGGACTGCCAGTACTGGGGAATTGTCTTAGATTAATTAACACCAAACACTGTTTTTAGTAGTGCAAAGATCCCCTCCCCAGGAGAATTACACTAGCCTAAAACTCTTGAGGTTGTACATTTAGAAAAATTGATGTCCATCTTAAGTGTTTTCTAGTTTGGGGTGAAGGGGGAAGGTTCTGGCCTTTGGGTTGTGTTTGCTTTGTTTGTCACATTGTATGCCTATAAGAAACTAAAAGATGAAGGTCTCCAAAGAACTTTCTGGAGCTGAAAGTGGGAAGAGCATGGATTTCAGATTTAAGAAATATTAGTGGAAGCAGGATTTGGATAGAATGAGGAGAGCTTCCTAGTGCCTCACTTAGGGAAAGGCAGCTGCAGAGCTCCTTTCACAGCAGGTATCAAAGAACCCACACAGCAGGGAGCTGTTTGAAATGAAGCTTCTCACAGTTTTAATTTTCACAGGAGTAATTGCTTAAAAGATATATGGTTGGTGTTATAGCACATAGAGGCTCTGCTGTCACCTACTTGTCTCCCCAGCCCCAAGTACTTTGAGCCCTTTTGCTTCCTCTCAATAAATTAATAAAAAGGCAAGTTAAAACATCTGGGAATTACACTTCTTTGTCCTGTATTTGTTCTCTACAGCTGATTTTTATGTCATATTCGCTGCAGTTATTTTTAAAAATCAGGATTAACTTTTGTTTTGTGATTTCCAGCTCAGCCAGGTCTACTGCATACCTTATAATCAAACTGTACTTTCCTTCCAGCTCTATAAACAACGAAGCTCCTGGACTTGGCCAGACCATGGCTACTTCTCTTACACTGCCGTAAAGGCATGAACTGTATCAGAGCACAGCTCGCCCCTGCAGCTGCCTTGGCTCCAGAGGGGTGTTTGTGTCAGTAAACTAATCACACATGACTTGGACAAGAGGCAGGCAGGAGCAGATAAGGGGCTGTTTTTGTGAAGTCCGTTCTTTGTCCATGACCATGTTTTGGTGAATGAAATCATCGCAGTGCAGACAGCAGTGTGGCTGAACAGGAAAGGAGCCTGTTGCCCCTTAGTTACAATCCCCACTTGGTTATGTGCTCCCAGCCTTGGACAAGTCATTTAACTCTTGTGTGACTTCTCCAAACAGTAAAATTATGCGTAAGCCCAGTGCCCTGCTGTCTGGAGGTGGTGAACTTTAGCACCTTTAGAAATAGCGTATATACTAAACAGACAAATGGGAAACATGCTTTAGTTTCCACTTGGGAAAGAGAAGTAAAACCCTTCCCAGTTATTTCCTTATATATGTGACAGAATAAGAAGAAATAGCATTTTTTTTAGGGTGAGATTTGTATGAGTGTTAAGTTAATAACTGGGAAATTGTTAGTAAATTAAGCTACTTGTGTCACAGTATGGTTCCATTATAAAAAGTATGTGCCATCTCTCTTCCCTAGGTGCAATGCAAACAATTCAGTATCTTACTACCTGAGAAGTTCCCACATTCATCATTTTGGTGAGTGGAACAGTCTGTTTGTGGATGCTGTCTTCAGCACATCAACCTGGCTTTCTCCCTTTGCAACCTGGCCCGACCCTGCTGTGAAACAAGGGAGTCTCCTCTTGTTTCCCTGGGTAAACACCATAAACCTCTGTAGCTTGATGTCCCTCGTACAAAACAATCATTTATTCTTTTTACATGGTGCTCACAGTGACCACCACCCTGGCATGTGTCTGATTTTGAAGCACCGTGAGAAGAAAGGTGGCCAGGGAGGAAAATTCCTCCATCCACACTGGACATCCAAGTCCTTGATATCCTGCAGAGTCAGCAGAATGGGATTTATCTTGATGGCAACTGGGAAACAAAAGGGAACTTCAAAGAGAGGAGTCAAAATACTTAGAGGGCTTTTGCAGCCAAATTAGAGGTAAGACCCCAATGCTCACTTGCGTTTTCCAAAGGGAAGTGAGATACCTTCTCAACGGGGAAACTCTGTTTTCACCAGAGATGAAAGCTTACCTCCATATGAGATCAGAAGAGCTGGGAGTCCCTCCCAATGCCTGGATGCCAGTGGGAGCCATTCTCAACAACCACAGCAGGTGAGATACAAGTGTCCTGCTGGGCCTGAAAGCAGGTGTGCCTTCAAAACAGGACCTAGTTCTGCAAATGTGATTGACTGCATGTGTTCTTAATTTCACAGAAAGACTGCAGAATAGAAAAGGGGCTCAGGTGAGCTGTGAATGGAAAGAAGATAAACACTATGTGACAGATATCAGCCCTGTTGTAGTGCTGAAGAGGTCTGCAGTGAACATGGTTGGAGAACTTGTGTGAAAGGGAATGGGGTTGGCAACATACCAGGAGATGTCCTGAAAAATGGCTTAGAATAAGACACCTGAGCATGCCTAGGCCAGCCAAAGAAGAAGGAGGAGCATCACGTAAAACTTCCTGCAAGTCTGATCTAGTGGGCTATGGAGTAGTCTTAGAGAAGCAGCAGAGATCCCCAGCATTACAAAGCAGAACACAAATGTGATCAGTCATGCTCAAGCAGAAAGGTATGGACTATTCCTGCTTTTGGAATTCAAAATAGGGCTTTGAGAGAGAGAGAACACTGAAACTAGATGAGACTGATGAGAGATTTATTTGTGAAAACAGAAGACCCATAGACAGACTGATCCACACAGTCTATTAAATACAACAAGCTTACATTGTTCCTTATTGTTTGATATCTTTCCTACAACTCTCAAAATTATGACTCTTCATCAATTAAACAATGCTGGATGTAGTTTTAAAATCTTGCTCGAGAGTCACATACAGAAACCAAAGAGAGCTGGCTGGATCAGAGCCAGTGGGATTTGACTTGAAAACAAAGAAAACCCTCCTATCAGCCGAGAAGTCTATTACTATCAGTTTGTCTTTGTTCAAAAAAAGCATTATCTACTTCCTTAGGACCAAAGGTAAATAGTTCATGAATACAAGAGAAAAAGAAATCCTCCAGCCAGAGAACTGTACATTTTGAGGCAGCCTGATTTCAGGTCACACCATGGTGTTCCCATTGTCACTGATCTGATTAAACAAGGAAAGAGGTTAAACAAAATGAATAGGCTCAGAATTTTTCATAGTCACTGGCTTCTTGCAGTGATCAGCATCATCGGTCTTCAGGTTGTGACTGTCAGACTTGAACACTGTCCTTTCAATTTCAGCTCACCCAGTCTGAAGGGAAGAGCAGGGTGCAAAGAAAGCCTGGATGAGTAGTGGGGTCATGAGAGATGTGGAGAGTGTTGTGCCAGGACTTACACTTACAAGCACTTGTGTTGATTTCTCTTCTCTTACTCCTCTCCATTTCCCACCTCTTTTACAGTCTTAAAGCATTAGTCTGTAGTATATGTTTGATCCAGAGATTTTTCTCATGCCTTTCCTGGTTGGATGGGTTGAGTGTGGCATTGCAACCATGCAGAAGAGTCCATCTGCAGGTGGTAGGTCAGGCTGGAACAACTTCCCCTGTGGAGGATGAGTGCATGAAGAGAGAAGGCAGGATGTGAATGTAGGTCCTCAGCTTCCGTGCTTGCCCCTCTTGATCTATCTCTGTCTACCCATAGCCTGCTGGAGTAGGGCATGGAGCTGGAATCTTGACCAGGTGGGTGCTGGCTCTCTGCATGGCTCCCCATGCCTTGTGCTGATCAGCACAGGTTCTAGAGAGTCTTGTATGTCAGGTACTCTCTTGGGAGAACACATAACTGCTTGATATTAAATAAAGTGCCGCTGCCTGAAAGTGCTGTAGGAGCATGAGGGAGGTGTTAAGTTTTCTGTACCTGATGGAGTTACAAAGACTGATTACGGCCTGTAAGCAGGCAGAAGAGTTAACAGAAAGTCCAGCTACACTTACTATCACAATTCTCTTAAGCCCATTTGTAACCAGCCAAGTGACACTTTTCCTTCAAGTAATCAGTTTTATCAAGGAACCTGTTCAGATGCTTCTTCCCTACAAACATAATAATCCAATCCGTGTTCTGGGTGAGGATCTGCATGATCTGTAACCCTCATATTTCATTCTACAGACTGGCATTTAGTCTGTAGATTGGGTTTTGATTTTCTGGAGTAGCTTCTACTAATTTAGGAGGAACTTAGATTGATCCATGAGACCTAGGCTGGACTGAGGGAAGAGCCTACACAAACCCTTTTCTGTGCCTCGTGGCTTCAGTCTCATGCCCACTGCAGCACTCGTGTCCATCAATACAGATAGGAAAGTTGGGATCATTTCATCAATAACAGACAATTTGCCTCTACTGTAATTGTGTTTCAGACTCTGTGCTGCTTGGCTCCTCAACACAGTGAAATCTGTCAAGTGTTTATTGCTGTCCTGGTTACCTTTCTCTTGACACATTAAGCATGCAGAGAAACCCCCATTTATCACCGCATTCATTGTCATGACAACAGGTTTGTGCTCTGCTGCTGGCCATTTTATAGCCTCCAAAGCTGAGGAAACCACACTGCTCCGCTTCAGCTCCATCAATCAGCCACTGTGCTTCACACTCTTCTTCTGCCCTGGGTTCGTGCCAACTCCTGTTCACTTCCCCTTCTCTGGGGAGAACAGGAGGAAAGGGCCGAACAGTTAAAATATGGGGTGATATCAGGATGGGTTGAAACAGGAATGAAGGGGAAACAAGAAACAGGATTACAGTGATTAAGACAAACCTCCACTGTCATAATACTGATATATGGGACTGATCCACCCATCCTCTTCTCACTTTGGATGCATAAACATGACGATGTATTTAGGGAATTCATTGTCTCTTAGCTGCAAGATGTTACAGCTTGATGGGAGAAGGGAATTCTGCTTTCTGAGTAACATTTTGCTTTTCTATCCTCAGTATCCCCATCTGTAGCAGAAGAAGAAATTTCGACCTATTTTAATATGCTACAAGAGGCAGGGATTGTGTGCTGATGGACAGGGATGGATCCGATAATGGGATCATGACCAGCACTATATTCGAGCTGCTGTTCTTCTAAGTACTAAAACCCTCATCTAAACTATAGGAAAATGCCAGTGATTATGTTAATAAATATGACAATCCCAACAGGTTTTAAATAGCTCTTCAGAGCTTCAACAAGCCTGACTCAAAATTTCCCTGCAAATGAGAAATTTAACACCTGGCTGGGAAAATTATTAAAATTGCAAATGTTAATTTGCTTCTAGCTTGGCTTGGGTCACTCCTCTTCTGCAAGAAAATTGCACAGAGAGATTTGAGCCAAACCACTGAATTATTTGAAGAATACTTCAATTTCAAGGATATTGGAATTGGTGAAAATCTTTATGGAAATAATTATGTTCTTTAGAATACATTGATCAAAGTCTACCTTGATGCTACAGAGTTTTCCAAAGTGGCCTGGTGAATACCTCCAGGGGCTTTACTTATGATCACTGCGTGGAAAGTTCCTGTTACACAAGGTTTTTTTCCCTAAGAGAACTTATTGCCTCTCCTGGCACTTGCAGTGCAAAAAGCACTTGAGAACATCACCGTTGGTGAAGCAAACTTGTTTTTTGACAAGTGATATATGATTGGAAGTGGAGCTGTCCTTTTGAAAAGCCTCTGCAGCCTTAAACTTCCTCCCAAACCAGTCATAACCATAGGACTGTTTTCTGCATTACTGACACATATCACAAAGATTTGCATCACCATATGGGCAGTGAAAGGGGTCTGAAAAACCCTTCAACTCTAAGGCAATGAAAGGCACAACTATTTGGGTAATAAGTTGAATGGAGTCTCATTTCTTTGGCCTGACCAAGTGAGGACGTAAATCAGTCACATCTCTGAGTTTCTTCATGAAATCTGGTACTGCAAGCCGTGGCTGCTGGGTCAGAGGAGGATCCTGGGTGCAATATCCACAACTGCCCTCACTTCAACACTCGTAACTCCAAGTTGCTGTGGCTCATCAGAGTGACAGGCTGGAATAAGGCAGGCAGACTTCATCTCCTGGTGAGGTTTTGTCTTCCCTATTTTCTGTCATGCTGTATAAATGAACAGAGTTTGACCCGGTACAATTATCGATGTTGAATTTCCCCAGCATACAGCAAGTTTTGCCCTTCCTGGTAGGCAACCTAATTTGCTCCCGTTCTCCAGGGACTCAGATATCATCCCAGTGGATTTGTCTGGATCTCTCCAGCTCTGTCCCTTAGCTGGGTGAGGCTGTTTGGGTGCCAAGACTCTTAGATCCGGCCTCTCAGCAACCGATATTACTTTGGCATGAAGAGAAAAAAAAGTAGGCTAAGCTTGATTTTAATTAAACATTTCCTGCTTTCACAATGAAAGTGGAAAACATATGTGGGTGTCTCCTCACTAACTATGAAGGACAAAACAATGCTTTGTAGGAATGGCGCAGATGTTAAACCCTTTGGCACATCTTGTCCAGCTCACTTTCCTTTGAAGTCAGGCTGGGTTGATTTACTTAAAATGCTTCCCTCCTGTGCGTGTTGTAGAGTCCTGTAGATGATGAAGAAAAATGAAGACAACCTTAGCAAGCCTGCTAAAGTACCCTCTTTTTGAAAGAGAAGGGCTCTTCAGAGAAACAGTCTGCTTTCCCAAATTCCTAGCCCTATAATGAATGATGGGATGTGAAATATCACTTAGATTCAGCCTCAGAAAGGAGTATGATTTCAGTGTGGCTGGAGGGTATTGTTTGTTTCCTATAGCTTTATCTGTACAAGTTAAAATGCTTCTATCTGGGCAAAACCATTTATGACTGCGAGACACCACTATTGCCCTGCTGTATTCCTGACAATCACCATGTAACTACATCCAAAGGTGCCTTTCTGGAGGAAGGAGCTGATTTATAGGGAAATATTACACACAGGGGCAGTCAAACAGCGGTCACAGCCTGATTATCTTGATGGGCTACTGATCTGACTCAATATGAGGCTTTCTAGACTTCCATATATCATGGACGTGGCAAGAGATACTTACATGGCAGCAGTGTGTGTGTTTCCTAGAAGGCATAGAGTTAGTGGTTGCATCTGTTGTTGTTTTAGCTTAAGTCATGTAACTGAACCCAGGCTCCTTGATCATGGGAAGTGATCAACACTCTGGCACTAGCTTGGAGTGAGTTGGCCTCTTGAGCAGAGGGATTAACTGGGAGAACTGAAGGTCAGTCAGGGGTGTTTTCCTTGGACTGCTGCCTTCGTCTTTATGTTGTGCAGCCCTTTAGGCAATGAATTAAAATGAAGACAGTCTGAGGAAGTTCATGGAAAACACACTGTTCTCCTGCACAACCCATGATCCTACACCCCAGCTGGCTCTGAGAACTCAAGCCCAACACAGCAATCAAAGATACGATTGTGGAAAGTAGGAGAGAAGAGCTCACTGGGGCCCTGTCTTTTCTTCAGTATAGAATGAACTTCTATTTTGTCATTCTCACCCATTCCCCACAGGTGTTAATTCCCTTGTTTTTCAAAGTCTCTTGTGATGGAGACTCTCTGTCATCCTCAAGCAATCTACTGCACTGATTCCCTACACTTTCAATTAAAAGATTTTTCCTAAGGTCTGAACCTCCCATGTTGCAACTGATGCTTCAGCTCAGGTGTTCCCAGGTGAACTCCACCTGTCTTTGCAGGGTTGGCAGCCTGGGCACCCTCACGAGCTACTTGCCTCTTTGGCAAAGGCACAAATCTAGCTCAGCTTCTAATTCACCTTACCCCCTTTTATGCAATGATATTTTATTTCTGCCCTACTCTAGTCTCTACAGTATTATCATTCTTCCATTTACTATTCTTCTATTTGTTTTCCAATTTGCCCAGATATTTTTGTGATGTAACCTTGATTTCCAAGGTACTTGCAGCCCCTCTCAGTTTAGGGTGAATTTAGTAGGTGTAGTCTTAGTGTAATCAGGAGGTTTGAAATCCTCTATATAGGAAAGCTCTGAAACTGGAACTGAATCTGTCATCCACATTGCTTCAATCCAGCTCTCTCAGAACCCGGGGGGCATTGGCTGAACTTTTTCTTTTAATAGCCTGCATTAGCATCAAGGAATATAGCAGTTTTGGTCTGACACAAAGCTATTGTTAGAGTTGTTTGCACTTCCCTAATAGAATATAAATGCCCTCAGAAAACAAAGCAGCAACAAAGCTTTATTAGAGCAGGCTGGTGAGGCTTGGGGATGGAAAGGCTAACTAAAGGTGTGTGCCCTTTGTCTTGTCTCTTTGCAGTTTTATTCTACTATTCATATTATGATCTTGACACAGATAAAACCCCCATTTGTATGTCATCAGGAAGCAATACTTAATACCTCATATTTGGATACTGCTGCAGGATATTTCTTTCTTTGCACATGGACAGATGTTTCTGGATAAGGTAGATTATCTCCAAATATTAAAGAAATAACATCCAAGAAGACTTTCTATCCTAAGCTTGCTCGTACTCTTTTCTTCTTTTAAATTCAAAAAGGCTATTTAATCTTACTTTGACAAGGTTTTGTGAGATAGAGCAACCCTGCATTATCAGACACGAGGAGCTATTGTGCCAGCACAAACCATGACGCTATCCATCCAGCCCATCAATCACATTTCCCAAAACACGCAATGAAAGAGAGCTGTATTGTATCCACCTCCTGACTGTTTTTACTCAAAACAAGCAGAAATGAGATGAGAATTTCTTGCGGTCATGAAAACTGATTTGAAGAAATTCTGACTCTGGATCCATTGCGACTGCAGATGATGATGACATTAGGATGGCATTCATTTCTGTTAAACAAGGCGCTGCCCTTTCGCTCTCCCTCTCTGGACTCTGCTTTCACCCTCTGTAAGACAGGTCCAAGGGCAGGGACAAAGACCTGAATTCTCCTATCAGGTTACCCTAATGTCCTGTGGGTCTCCTTGCCAAGTAGCAAAAGAACCTGACTTGGAATAAAAATTGACAGAGCTCTGTTGGTTTCTGTAGAGTCAGGATAATTTGTGCCAGCAGAAGTTTTCTCAGGACTCTTAAGGGGAAAGAAACTAAAGGATTACAGGGAAAACTGTACTGGTATTCATGGAAAAGGCTAATCTTGTGTGTGAATATGGTCATGCTCTGGCTAAAGTAATTGCTGGCACTGTGAGAGTAGCAGAAGTTAGAGTCTGTCATTGAGAACAATCTGTCCTGGCTCATCTTGTGCTGGTTATCAAGGAGTTGTAAATGGGGGCAGATTATACCGACCCACTTGCATCTGGCAGGGCTGGCTTGTCTGTGATTGCGATGCTCTGGGGACAGCGCTGGAGGGACCAGCCCAGGAAGCCCATTTGCCCTTTTAGAGCAGCTTATCTGCACTCTCTCTTGCAGTCTTCTGCAGAAGGCAGCAGCAAGCAGAGCAAGGGAGAAGGCAGAAGGCTCACAGTGCCCGAAGACAGACACTTATCCATGGTTCATTAATTGTTTCAGTGGGGTCGAAAAGCTGAGACCACTAGGAGGTTTTGGGAGGGGAAAATGAGAGAAAGGGATCTGTTGCAGTGTAAGAATCCATCCGAGGTCAGATACCCACTGGTGTAACACAAACCCAGGCAGGGATAGCTATAGCTCCAAATGAAGCTGGCAGGGTTAGTAAATGTCCTGAGATACCCCAAATTCCATCAGAAGTCAGAGGCAGAGCCAGGAAGAGAAATTTTTGAATGATTGATAACTTTGTTTATTATTAAAAATCATTAAAACCCCTCCAACTTCCCAAACCACAAGTTTCTGGATTTTGATGTAAAGAAAACATTTTGTTTCAGATGCAAGAGTGGTGGCATGTTCTAACCTCTATTTTCTTGAATCAAGCGGAATGAAATTTCTAAATGAAGAGCCATTTCCAACTGGAAACTAAATGGTTCGGCTGGCTTTGCCAACATGAAAACTTTCAGCTTTCATCATTTATTGTGGTTTGTTATTCATGGAGAGCTGAGCACAACTGAGACAAATTCATAAAACATCTATGCTGCTGGCAGGTCTCGCGATGCCCTGGTGAGTCCCACCATGAGGGTCTCCTCCTGCACCTGGCCTGCCAGGACAATTTGCTTTATCTACACTCTCCAGTTTGCATCTGTCTTGCCAGTTTTATTACCTGTGGCCTGTTTCATTTGATGTAGTAACAGCAGAAGATGGGAGCCCCTCCACAGCACCTTTGCAGAGGCTCTAGACTCCCGAAGAGGTTTCAGTTCACTGTGCATATTCTGTAGGTGTGGTCACAATTTGAACCTGGGCTATGCGGCACAGCCCATGGCAGCCACCCACCCCAGCTGTACTACAATTGTTGGATGCTACTGCATAAAATTTTGCACCACTAGACCATGTCAGCCAGGTTGCTGCTGTTGTTGATGCTGATCTGTGGCCAGCTGGAACCTGCAACTCAAGAAACTCCCCACTTTGCTTGACTGAATCTTTCCAGGGGCATCTGCAAGTCAGGCTCCCCACAGGCTGGTTTATCTATGGCAGTAATTATTCATTAGCCTAAGCATTGAGAAATCTTCAGCTTTCTGGTTCTGGAAAAGGAGAGATTAAACTCTCAGTAGCCTGTATCTTTATTAGCAAGTTCATACTGACCTGATTTTTTAAAACCATTCTCATAGATTTGTTAGTTTAAGAGAATCTGATTTTTTGGTCACAGAAATATTCCCAGAGTCCTAACAGAAGCTTATTAAACTGGGTAGATGAGTGGAAAAAAAATAACAGCTGTTTGCAGATGCATGTGCTTGACAGATATTAAAATGACATAAAACTGTTTCCTTGTTCAGACAAATCTTAAAGTTATTTAAAGTTATTAGCATCTTATTTATTATGTGTTAGCTCTTCATAGCTGTTTATAGTATCATGTAGTGCCCTACAGGGACACAGGACTTCAGCACCATTGGGAGTTACCATGGTGTTTGCAGGGAACAGACCATGAGGACCTGAATTTTGGTACTGATTTCATTTTGCAACACATGCACGTGAATGTACACACACACACACTCTTCTGGTGCCAGTTACTTGCTAGCACTTGCTAAGAATGAGGCTCCCTGATGTGCCTAAAACAGCATCCCTTTATATTAGCAGGGAATTTGGGCTCCTAATTTACACTGTGCTGCCTCAGGAAAGTACCAGTAAGGCATCTGGTGAGGATGGGAATGAAGGAGTTTACACAACTCACAGCAGCTGCAAGAAGGTATAACAATAGTGTATTAAAGTTTGTATGAAGGTTTCAACAGCTTTGCTGTTGAACAATGTTCTGTACATGCTCCTGGGCTCCTGGGATTTGTGTCATAAAAGAACATCAGAAAATTATGAAACAAAATCTTCGTTTCTGCATAGAGAACATGAACTCCTGTAAACAGGGAAAATGAGTTAACTTATATCCCCCATGTTCAGACTGCTCTCTGTTCAAGAGGAGGAGAAATAGAGATTACATTTTTAAAGTGCTTGTTCACTTTTTTTTTAATGCAGAAGGACTTCAAACCAGAGAGATTTAACCTGCTGTGGTGTCCATTTTTGTTTTCCATCTCTGACCATTTTGGGTAACGAAATGGATAAAAAGAATTCATTGAAGTCTGGGTCTAAGCTCCTGGCTCATATCCCAGGACTGTTGCCAGCTTCATGAACTTTGCCCCAAGTTCTGTTTGGAGTTTTCACCATTGGTTTGACAAAAAAAGTGAAAGGTATTAATGATCTGATGATTTAGTGCTTTTCATCTAAGAGGCCAGTGTTATATCATCAAGCTTCCTAAGCAAAGGGCCAGATTCTTGGTTATAACCAAGATGCTTTGCACACAAGTCAGTGTGTCATGAGCAGAAACTGCATAAAGATAGCTGCCATGTTCCTCTGATTTTGCTCCTGCTTAGCACAGGCTGCTTCACCTGTGCTGTCTTTGAACTGCCAGAGCTGCTCCATCTTGCATTACCCTTCCATGGCAGTTCAGCAAATGAGCAAGCAGAAAATGTATGAAAATCTAATGTTTCTTCACTGGGCTTATTAAAAATGTATATTGATATTTCCATTAAAACTCATGGGGTTTGGCTAATAAATTGGGCTCATTATTTCTCAGCCTTATGGAAAAGGCTGTAGGATTGTTTAACCCAAGGAGAAGGCAATCTTGAGTTCACACCTCCTCTGGAATGTGCTGTGAGTGAGCACACTCAGAGACTTGTTTTCATGGGTAATTTGTCACTTGCTAGAAAAAATTCTCTGTTAACATATTACCAAGACAGCAAAATCCAGTTCAATCTCTCTTACAAGGGGAACAGTCATGTTAATTTGTTTTCATTGTCCAGTCAAGTAAGGAGTTGGCTTTCTCCTGAACACTGCTCAGATCTACTTGGGAAATTTTTATCCCCAGACACATGCCTTGGATAATATTGTTATAATTCTTAACAATGAAGTAGCCTCACAGCTTCTCCTGAGATGTGTAACACAGACAAATCCTGTGTCTGCAATTGTAGATAAAGCTAGCACAGGTGGAGTTAAAACCTCCCAATCATCTGGAAATTGCCACCATAAAACCTTGCCCTGCCTTTTGAGCCCAAGAAAACAGGACCAGCAATGGTCAGGGCCCTACTCAGGCCATTCAAATCGGAGGGACTTGACACAGCCCTTTTTAGGCAGCAGTGGCATTGCAACAACCCAGACTTTTATTCAATTTTTTCTTTCCTTTAGGGTAAAGATGATTCAAAGACATCCTGGTGTGTGAGACACAGCTGAGAGAAGTAATGGGCCTTCTGTGACATACTGTGAGAGGATGTGAGGAAATTGAAATATCAAAAATGGGCAAAAGTTGGTGTGATACAAAGTCCATGCTCCCAGCAAGACTTCCAGTGGCCATGGCGAGCTCTGGGATGGTGACACCTCTGCATGGCCTGGTGCTGTCTGCTGCTGCGGGACGTGGCCTGAAAGGGAGCCCTTGATGACAGATCATTGATTTCCTGTTTTTTCCCCCAGCTTATCTGAATTTCTGGAGTCACTTCTGTGGAGAAAAAGGGGAAAAAAATAGAGCTGGCACTTACTATTGTGTTTTCTCAGCTCTTTTTTTTTCAACTGATCTGTGATTAAAAAAAATAAATCCATTTCAGCTTAGATCAGCAGATATTGTACCAGAGAGTTTGCAGACAAATATCCTTATCCGTTTTAGGCACCATTCTATTTAAATGGATTGCTTTCCCTAAAGCAATGCATCCTCTACATTACCTTCAAGCTGTCTCACAGCAGTGAGAGGAGTTGTTTCCCCTGTGTAGCATATGGAGCAGAGGATGCTGAGACTGTGTCAGCCCCAAGTGCCATGTAGCTGCCCATCCATCACTGTGGCTGGTGGCAGAACAAAACTGTATTTTCAGTTTAGGAAATGGGGTGCTCACCAGAAACTAGCAAATATTTAGGAAGGTGAGAAGATGAGGAGTTAAACTGGGAACCAGAATAGGATACAATTGCTGATGGATGTAAAGAGATACAACAGAGTAGTAGAGAGTGTTGGTGAGGACTTTGGTAGGGTCTCTTCTCGGTGTGATCTGGTGCTGTGGCACCTATAGCTCTCTGCTGTGGCAAGGTGGACCACCTGGGTGTGCCTGCCTTCATACTACAGAGATGGTTCATCTCTGTCTGACAGGGCCTTTGCTTCACCTCCCACCTGTGGTCTTGGTAAGCACTTTGAGAATGGTTTTGAACTCTTCTCAGAGTCCAGAAAAACAGGACCACAAACCCCAGCTGGAGACTTGTTGCTAATATAACTCTTCCACCAAATAGAGTTTCAAGATTCCTTGTCAATGAGTTATCTTGCCTCCAGTCACATTGTCTTTATTTATACAGCACTTCATGTATGCAGAAAAGTGTGTGGGTTTATTAATGATTATGTGGGCAGTAAAATTTTCACTAGCACCACATATCCAAGTCACAAATTCTTCTTTCACAGATGGTTTCTGTGGCTGGAATCTTAAAGGGGTTTTTTTTGCATAACATTAAGCCTTTGATTTATTTCAAGAACAAAAAATGATCCAAATCAATGTTAATGTAGCACCAGCAATTAACAAAGGAGTTAAAAAAGGTTAAAAAGCAGGACTTGGCAGAGAGCTATGTTAGATAATCCCTGACTCTTCTAATGTAACTCTAAATCCAAGCACCTGTAAAGTGCTGTAGATGTTCTTTTGGTCGATGTTTTACATGGAGAGGAAACAAGTATCACACTTTTTGTGAGTATAGTTGTTGAGAATGAGCAGCCTTAATCCATGCTCTTCTTATTAACTGTGCAGTGGCGATCATGCAACATGTTTTTAGCACACAACAATTAAGAAAAATCTGTCCCAAAGATTTTCCTGCCTTAAGTCAGCTTACAAACAGGAGGAGAATGAACAGTTGTCATTCTTAGCAAAGTGTGGCTGGCAGGTGAGATCTGGAAACCTTTGATATTAAGGATCACAACAGTCATTATAAAAAAGCAGTCAGCCCCTTTCTCCACAAGACCATTTATCTAACTTTCATGATTGCAGAGCAACTTGAAACCATAATCTATGAAGACAAAATACAGAGTTTTTTTTAAATACTTCTTGAATTTAAGTCAAGCTTTTGACCTGGAGAAAGTGCATTGTGAGGGAGAGTGCATTGAAAGACTGTGAACTGCACAATAGAGTCTGGGTCTTATCAACCAGCAGGATCTTTGAAAAGAAGAGAGTGTGTTTCTCCTATCCAGTTCTATTTATAAAAATACCCAGCAGCTGGCAAAAAAATGAAGTCTATGTATCTCACACTGCTCCAGAAGTTGCAAACAGCAGCTAAATGCAATCCTGACAGGCCTCGGAGATGCTGTGAGCCAGAAGCTGCATCTGTTTGATTCCACTCCGGGAAATAGATGAGTAGGAAAGCAGAGAGTGAGAAACCTTTTCTAGCCCTTTTTTCTCTGTTCCAAAGAAGTGATGGAGGAAAAGAAATTTCCTAAATCTTAAGAGAGCAGTTTGGAGAGTGACAGGACTGATTTCCTACCTGCTAGCTGAGAATTTGGAGTCTTTGGAATGGTGCTGCAGTTAGTCCAGGGAGCTAAATTATTTCCACCCTTGCAGCACTGAAACAAAATTAGAACATAATTCAGAAGCCTTAATTAGGATCCCAGCTGGCTGTTGCCAGCACATCTTCTTCGAAATTGTGAAATTCTAAGCAAAGAACAGAAACAGAAAGCAAGGCAGGAAAACCCCATGAGGTGTCAGGAAGAGGTGTCAGGAAGACGCCCCTGGTCTTTGCCTCACCTCCTCCCACTGCAAAGTTAATATGCAGTTTTACTTTTTGTTAGCTAGTCATTATATACTACACCTAATCTGTAATTGATGGCATAGGTTTTACATTCTGCAATGTTAAAATATCACTTATTTCCTTAATAACTGATTCTACAGAGGTTTACAATGTCGTTGCGTGTCATTTTAAATATATACAGGATTCCTGAATGCTCCTTCAAATAGAAATCAGAATGCCTGTATAAAGCAATGTGCAATTACACCTACATTGAAAAATAATATTGCAGTCATGATGTTTAAACTACAAGTCACAAGCATTAAGTTAGAACCAAAAAAAATAAAGTCCTTCTCCAGCTTTAGGAGTCATAATATGAGTATGTCAGATTCTCATGTGCCTTGCTGGAGTACAGGGCAAAAATCATGCCCTGCAGACAGAATATGACAGAGCTCTTAGTGTTGCAGGGAGCTGTTTCCATCATGTTGATTCTTCTTGCAAGCTGGGACCCTTTCTGCTGACTTCTGTGTTCAAACAGAAGCCTGGGGGCTTGGCGTGCTGTCCATCTGTAGCTGCCCAGGGTGTAAATCCAAGCACGTGGGCACAACGCCCTCCTTGTAACTCAGCTCTGCTCCTGCAGTGGGGCAAAGCTGAAGGTCCAAGACCTGGATTCAAAGTGGTCTGAAAGGCAGAGTAGCAATCAGGAGGGATAACTCTCTGTTAAGTTTGAGTGTGTCTCCTCATGCAGGATTTCAGCCGGGTCTACAGTGAGTCAGGAGGGGTGGTTAGAAGGCTGATTAAAGATGGGAAAACTCTCACAGCTGACACCGTGGCCTTTGCTGTGTTGTACAGTCCTCCTGCCAAATCCCTAGACCACTCTTTTCTTCTCACCCTCTTACCACCACTCGGATAAGCTTTTTATTAACCCACCTCAGCTGTAGCTCTAACAGCTGACAAATGCTGTGCCAGCTGCAAAGGTTACAAAGGAGTTTGTAGTGCTCACTGTGCAGCAGTAAAGCATCACAGGGGGATGATATGAAGCCACTTCATTCCCTTTTGGTTCAAAGCTGCACCAGGGGAGGTTTGCACTGAGCATTAGGAAGCATTTCTTTACCAAGAGGATGGTCAAACACTGGAATAGGCTTCCTAGGGTGGTGACCGATGCCCCAGGCCTGTCAATGTTTAAGAGGCATTTGAACAATGTCCTTAACAACATTCTTTAACTTGGTCAGCCCTGAATTGGTCAGGCATTTGAACTAGATTATCACTGCAGGTCCCTTCCAACTGAAAAAGTCCTATTCTTGTGCCTGTATATGCCAACAAAAGCCAAAAAAAGGGCTGTGAATGCATGATTAAATATGTGTGAAAAATATTTGTATTCCTCCACTTAATATGGTGCAAGTTAGAGAAATTTGCTCTCACCTCTAATTACCTGACATTGAAAATATTAATTTTCCATTTTTCTTTCACAACATGGAGACTCCCTTCTCTTTCCTTTAATTGTAGTTGGCTTCACAGTGTTGTTTAGTTACCATTACTCACACTTAAAAAGCATGAATGTACACAGCGCAACCCTTTCAGTCTATATAAGCTTTTGACAGCTTTTCCCCCAAAAACATTTATTACTGGATGATTTGTGTCATGTCAGATGGCTTTTGATCTCTAAAGGCATAGACTTGAAGCAACTTCAACATAAATTTTCAGGTGCATTTCCGACACGTTTAATAGGTGAGAATTCCTCATCACGAGCTGTAATTTGAGCCAAGGGTGTGATACTGAACCTGGGTGTGGACAAACACTACCACCTCAGACTATACCAATGATGTACAACCCCAGGATGGCAGAGGCAATGTCAGCTCTCATACAGAGGCAGCATCACCTCAGATCGTGCCTCTCCGTGGGACCTTACTGGGAGGCAGAAAGTAACTTCCTTTCAACTTCTGTACTACTGGAAGATTAACACCACGCCAGGTGGGCTGGGTGTTAAGTTTGTGATTTAAAGCTCCAGTTTAAGAAACCACACATACATTTGTAATGTTTTATACACATAAGTCACAAGCCAAATCCTCCTCTTCTCCAGGTTAAACCTTGCACTGTCCGAGGTGCCAGAATTCCAGTTGGGTCAGATTTGTACTAGACAAAGTAGGATTTGTTTGGTTTTTTTAGTCTGAGATTTGCTTCTTTCTCCTGTTTGGTCCATCTCTGATGGTGGTTTAATACAGTAAAATAATGTGAGAAGAATAGTGGCTGCCCAAACTACTCTAAAAACACCAACTTTCCCACTTCCTTCACCTTCCTCAACCATTTCACTATGGTAGTATTAAATAGAGCAAACTTCCACAGCTAAGGTTTTAAAAGGCTATCACCTTTAACCAATCAAAAGAAAATGAATTTGTCAAGGGGGCCGACAGACTGGTCAACCCAAGCAGCTGTGTAATCCTGCCAGGGGAAGTTTCCAGCTCTGCAGCAGCAGTAGTAATGTTGTACCTGCTGGGCTGATTACATTTTCTGGCACCTCAGAATTAACTAAAGGAGAAAAAGAGAATAGAAATTTATGTTGCCATCTGCCTACTGCAAAGATCAGCAGTACAGCATTAAGCAGTAGAAAAGAATAGAAAATAACCCCAAATTGATATTGCCTGGATTGCTTATTATAATTTATGAAGCTTCTTCTGGCCTCCTTAATTGTCTCCATAAAAAACCTTACATTGGCACATAGAAAGTAACGCTCCTCTATGGGTCTAGGTGCTATTCTTCTAGCACTGCATTTTACTCCAGAATGGGAACGAATCAGAGACTGAAGCTTTCTTAGTTATTTAAGCAGGCATTTGAATAATAATGGGATTCTGTGCAGACAGTCTTTCTGAGGGCTGCAGCTGACCTTGCACCTTCAGGTTCTCTGGACACCTGCTTTGAGCTTGCATGTTATTACACAGTCCTCCTATAATAAACATCTGAACACCTCCTGTAGTTATTCTCTGATCCCACTTAGGCAAGGAATAGTTCTCTTTCTGCTTCAGGGAGAATTAAGGTGTAGAGAGGTGAAGTTACTGCTCTGGATGACCCAAGGAATCCAGGTGAGGCAAAGGAATGAACCCTCACAGTTCATCATTCCATCCTGTGGTTTGGATATTATTGATTTTTCTGGGACAGCATTTCTTTTCTCAGTGTAGCAATGAAATCCAAAAGCAGTCCATCACAAATCAGCAACATGACTTCTCCTGGATGGGAAAGACAGGATTCTTATCTTTGATGACTCTGCCATGCATCTAGGTTATTGTTTAGATCTTTTCAACATATGTGCCTTGGCTCATGATGCTATTTTCAGCCTCAGGAATTTTCTTACCTGAAATAAAAATTGAAGCTATAGAAAATAAGCCACCAGTAACTAGAAGATAGATGACAGAAATAATTTTATTAATATGAGAACTAGACAGGTTCAACAAGAGTTCTAGTATTTCATCCCTCAGCAGAATGTATCTTGCCTTTAAGGAGGGATTTTACATGTTGTCTGTAAAAGAGAGAACTTACAGCAAATTTGTGATTTAATCCTCCCACAGCATTTTATGTAACCAGCTGCACATGGGAAAATTCTCCAAAGGGTAACAAATCTTTTCTTGCGGTACCTGGGAAACCTTTAGCTTCTTAGCATTAGAAGCATGGAGAAATGATCACAGAGCAATTAGGTTAGTGCTGAAAATTCAATATCTCCTTGATATTTGATGCAATTTTTTGCCTGTCACTGGGAAGTTTCGAATGTGGGAAAAAATTGCTCTGGAAGCACTGTAAATGGCACATAAAAAGTATTTCAGAGGCTTGTTAAGTTCGTGTAGCGCTATATTTCCTGGATGAAGACAATATTTGCAACACTGATGATGATCTATGAGAAGAAACAGAGCCTAAAGAGATCTGAAGATACCAGGTAGAAAGCTCAGAGGAGCTGAAACGCTGGTATCAAAGCAACCAGCCTTAGAACAGAAAGTCCCATACTGAACAACTCTTTTATCTTCTTGATTGGTGCTGGGGACGTAATCGTGCCGCGGTTATCCTGACGTTGGCAGCAACAGAGAAAGGTTCAACATTCCTCTTCCTTTACTGGGAAGGGACATCATGTGAAAATATGGTAAAAAAATAAGACTGTAGGCAGAAAAGAACAAGCCAAATCCTGAAGTATCCAAAACATTTTCCTACTGAAATTTAAAGTGTACCATAACTGGAAAAAAAGAAGAAAACAACGCTCAATGAATGACTGAAAGGGGTAAAGAACTGCAAAGATACCATTAGTTTTCCTTCTATGTTTTTAAAATATAATTTAAAAACTCATCCACATCTTCAAAATTTGTTAATGAAAGAGAACATTGATATAGGTAATACAGCAATCTTGCTACTTTTAATCATAAGAGACTAGGCACAAGGCTTTGATTCTTGGAGGAAGGTGGACTTCATGGAATCACTGAGTGGTTGAGGCTGGAGGTCAAGCAGGGTCACGTAGAAGAGGTTATCCAGGGGATAACATCTACTTCATACACCTTGTGAATTAATACAATGAGGATCGAACCTGGCAGAAGAGTTTTCAACCTGTTTCTCACTTGAGCCTTGTGGTCCATTTATGTACAAACTATGCTGAGATAACCTGATGTTCTAGATCAGCAGAAGGCACAAGAATGACCGTATGAGTGAATGAAGTTCTAGGACATGAAAGAAAACACAAACCAGCTTTCAAGGTCATTACCTCTGAATTTTCAGCATGTTTACGTGTTAGAGCATGCTAACCCTCAGATAATTTCTTAATTTGTTCTTAAAAAGCCTGCAGTGCGTTTTATACTGCGTCAGCCAGCCCAGCGTGCTCCATTTACAGCATCAAAGGGACGTGAACTTGAACCTAGGCTGAAACAGAGACCATCCTAGATAGTGCCCCAAGATTAAGCAATGTTTTGAAATCCAGTTCAACGTAAGCCCTCTGTCCTCTGTGGACTAAGTTATTGCTAGTTCTGCAAACAGAAAATAACATCTTATGTTTCCCAGAGTAAAAGAAACCCCACTGAGAATCCAGCCGAAATCAGAACACCCTCACCGTGTATCATGTTTATTTTAGCTGTATATCTTGAGTTAATGAAGTAATCAATTTTGCAGTGGGCAGAGAGACATCTATAAAGGTTCAGGCAACCAAGCATTTATGATTTTACTGTAAGCACATATATCTTTCTGAGGCAACAAACATACAGCAGACTGAATATTTTTCCCCACTTCAGGCAGGAGGAAATCTGAAGAGCCATTGTGTTTAAATACCATGAAATGGGTTGGTGCTTTTTGTGTCTATCTTTAGTAACGATAAACATTGCACACACAGATTCATAAACCTAAAGAGGGTATTGAAAACCTCTTGTGCTCTTGTAAGAAATGTAGTGATACCTGTTCTCTTAGTGAGGAAAAATGCTGCAACAGTTTAAGGTGAAGAAGAAGTAACAGTACCCCAGGAAACTGTCTGGTGGTTAACACAAGAATTAAAAGACACCTTTAATTCATAAATCCTCTTAGAATCATATATCATTGTTCTTCCTTTTTTATTCTAAACTGTGATCATGAGAGTCAAAGTCACTCACATTCTTATTTAATCTGAAGAGCCCAGTTGTCTGAAAATTGTGAGTCAGAGGCCCAAGAAGACACATCACTGAGCTGTCCACGTCTTACTACTAGCCTGAACCAGATTATTCGAAGTCCTATGACAATGTGTACTATTTCATCTGATTGATTGTGCATTATCTAGGATGCTGCACGTCCCACAAACCTCAAAAAGCAGGTGTCCAAACTGTCTTTGTTCTACTAGGGCCACAAAAATGATCCGAGGGCTGGAGAATGTTTCGTATAAGGACAATATGAGAGAGTTGGAGCTGTTCAGCCTGAAGAAGAGAAGGCTCCGAGAAGACTTAGAGCAGCCTCCCAGTACTGAAAGGGTCTACAGGAAAGATGGGAACAGACTTTTTAGCAAGATCTGTTTTCATGGGACAAGTGGTAATGGTTTTAAACTAAGGGAGAGGAGATTTAGACTGGATATAAGAAAGAGATTTTTATGGTGAGGATGGTGAAACATTAGAATGGGTTATGCAAGGAGGCAGTGGAGGCTCCATCCCTGGCAACATTCAAGCTCAGGCTGGATGGGGCTCTGAGCAACCTGATCTGGTTAAAGATGTCCCTATTTCTACAGGGGAGTTGGACTAGATGACCCATAAAGGTCCCCTCCAACCCAAAGCTGTCTATGATTCTATGTTTCTGAGATTCTACTTGGGTGCAGAGGAGGCATTCCTTGCACGCCCAAGTAGGTTAAAGAAAAATCAGCACCAGCTGGTGTGGCCACTTGTTTTGCACCTGCACGTGTTCACACATGCCAGAAAAGACTTGACACACCTCCCAACTCCATTGCTGTCCAAGTAAAGGAGCCGATCCGAGTAACAGCCTGAAGAAAAACCTTTTTGCTAAATTTAACCACAGACGTTATTCAGAATTCTGTCTCCTCCGCCTTTGTCCGTGCACAGAGGTATGACCAACGTGCTGGTGACTCACACTGAGACAAGAATAGCATCAATGAATTACTTGAGTGTTTACGGCAGGACTTGCCAGAAAGGTGCCTCATTCACAGTTTTAGGTAAGACTCCAACTGCAGTTCTTCATATGAAGCCCAGTTGCTCCGAAACCTGAAAAAACTATGACTTTGTTAAGCTTGTCTCAGCTGAAAGTTGTTATTTCCCTATCTTATGTTAGCTGAACTTCCACACGAGTCTTATATTATTGCAAGGCTGTCAGAAATCTCTCAGTGGGAGCAGTAAATGGCAGTGAACTGTAAAAGTGAACCATCCATCTCTAATAGCGTACTGAAGGAGGGTGATAACTTGCTGAGTAGATTATCAGGAAACGGTCTTGCATGATGAACCTTTTCAGTCATTCAAAAATACAGAGAGACTGAAACAGGTCTGGAGAAAACAACTTACATAATGCAGATCTTCCCAGAAGCATCAGACATTTCCTCAATCCTAGCTTTATTACCAGAGCGTTGCTACAGCTCTCCAGAGAGGACTGTGCACACCGTATCTATGAATAGTGTAATTGTGAAACAAGGGGGACCAGTTCAAACCTTGACTGTTGTTTCTCGTATTGGAACAGCAAGTTTTCTGCAGAGAATTTTCTGGTCAGTTGCAAAGACACTTTTATTCAATTTCAATTTCAAATGTTTTAAATCAAGTAAAGTTTGGTGCTAATAACCCTCTAAAAAACAATGGGTGGCAAATTACTACATCTGTGAATCTGTATCATCGTTTCTTAAGAAGGAAGCACCTGGATTGCTCTGAGAAGGACAGCTACACCCACAGATGATAAAGAACTCTTGAATCCTCTGGAAATCTCCAGGAAAAGAGTAAAATATCCACCTGACATTTATAGTGCTTTTAAAATGTGCAAGGTGCCTTTCTCTTCTTTCTTCTTATGAGTTATTATAGAACCATAGAAGCATAGGTTGGTTTGGTTTGGAAGGAACCTTAAAGATCATCCAGCTCCAACCCCCTGCCATGGGCAGGGACATCTTCCACTGCATCAGGTTGCTCAAAGCCCCATCCAACCTGGCCTTGAACACCTTCAGGGATGGGGCAGCCACAGTTTCTCTGGGCAACCTGGGCCAGGGCCTCACCACCCTCACAGGAAAATATTTCTTCCTAACGTTTAATATAAATGTCCCCTCTTTCAACTTAAAACTATACCCCTCGTTCTATCCCTGCACTACCTGATAAAAATCTCCTCCCCATCTTTCCCATAGGCCCCCTTTCAGTACTGGAATGTTGCTATATTATGAAAAATAATTCACTTTTAATCAACATTTTTGTGTTGGAAAACTCCAAGAATGGCAAAATAGCTGCCCTGGGACTTTGTGTTTACAGATGTCCTCATTCAAGGATCTCTAGTGTTTCCATGGCCCCTGATCTGCATTGCTCTACACAAATAAATCTACAGACAAAACCACTCCTCAGGCATAACTGTACTGGCTCATCTATCTCTGCCATGTATAGTTGAGATCTTCTTTTTCCTTTACCCTTTGTGGTAGGGCCACTGTGGAACTGCTGTTCCTCATGACCATCTCAAGACTCTTTTGAGTTGGTAGCAGAGCCTACTCATCTATGAGTTTGCTGTGGAATTTGTGGTTTCATAACTTAGCAACTCCAAACAGAAACGGGCATGACACTGCCCTTCTGCCTCTGGCAAAGTAAATATCAAGTGCCTGAATGTGCTGTGACCGGGTTGACGCAATCAGGTGTTGGGGAAAAAAATAGTCTTCTCTTTGCAGCCTTTCACTTCATTCTTCTGTTTCCCAGTCCCTTCCACTCTTCTATGCTTGTCCAACAGCTGATCTGTTCAGTAAACAAAATGTTTTATTTCTTCTGCATAAACACCTCAGAAAACAAGTTTTTCAGTGCTGTGCAGGGTAAAAGCATGAAGCAACAGACTCACCATTCATGACCTTCATACAGTCCTTAGCAGCTTCTTGTCTTTCTGGGAATTTCTGTCTGAATACTTCTTTTTTAACCAGCTTAACAAAGCTAAAACTCAGCTCCTCATGTGTTTTCCAGTATTCCTAAAAGCAAAATCGCTTTTCTCTCACTTTTCCTCATTTACTCCCCAGTCAATCCAGGATTATTTCTAGACCAATGGGAAACCTCCTGTGTTGATACCACTTGTGTAGCTATTGAACTACCCTTTCACCTTGGAGTTCTTACCACCTGCACCAGGTAGATAAGGGAAAAGAAGTGGATCCATGGTGGACTGCGTGGTGATGGTAAGAGCAGATACAAATCCAAGTCCCCAGTAGATCCTACTACTTCTTCTGAAATCTCTTTTATTTGCTTTTTGTACATCATGTATCAGGAAATCTTTTATTTAGGTCTGAAGTTTTTAGGTGGCAGTAGCTCATTTTGAGTGACTTTGGAGTAAACTCATCTCAGTTGAGCAAGTGGGAAGACCCGCTCTGAGCTGGGAGAAAGCTGTCACTGATGCCTGTGAATCACACAAACATAATTTGCATTTCAAGCTGACCTGGTGCATCTAGCTGTTTCTTAATGAGAAATTTACTGAAATGATGCTATGCCTGCCTACACAGCTCCCCATAGCAAAGCACTGATTGCATCGGGGATCAGAGTGAGCAGCTTTCATCTGCATTTTGAGATACTTTTCAGCTAAAAAAAGAAAAAGAAAATAAGTTTGGGGGTTTTTGACTCAAAAAATGTCCCTCAGTGGAAAACAAGCAGTGTTACTGGTCCTTGGGGTGCATTTTGCCATGATACTCACTTATCCTTATCCTGCCCTCCCAGCAACAGTGAAGCAGCAAGTGCCTTTAGTTATATCAAGAAGAAAGACATTTGGTGGCCATAAAGTCATTATGTGTGGGAAACAAGACTCACATTATGCAAAGACTGTGCTGTCAGTTTGAAGGCCATCCCGTTTCCTCATGGTCAACAGTTGTTCTCATCTGGGGCTGCAAATCAGCCTCTGAGACTTTGTTGAATTTGCACTAATTCTTAACGGCCATCTGTGTTACAGAACATTTTATCAAATACTTTATACTTTTAGCAGAGGGGCAGAACAGGCAGGAAAACTAAGCTGCCCTGTCACCTCCTGTAAGCACTCCCCTAGGCAGACAGAGCTGCAAAGAGAGGAGTTTGTAGTGACAAATGGTCCTGGCCAGGTCTAATAGCAACAGACTTGTGCCTCCATGAGTGTTAAAACAAGGCTGTTCCACTAACTGCAGCCACCCAATTTCCTTCTTCAGGCTACAGCCCACTGGGGGTGTGAGACGCTGAATTTGCACGTCTGAGCCCTGGTGGCAAAGAGTCGTGCTAAGTGAGGGCAGATGCATGCTCTGAGTGTACCCATGCAGTGCTTACAAAGGCTTCTGAGGAGGGGAAAACAGAAAAAAACAGCACTGAGTGCAGTAATACTCTGTGCTCTTACTTTTGGCTTAAAGTTGGGAAAGAGATGAAAAAAGATAGCTGGAAAACATCAGGACGATGGTGATCAGGACATCAGATACTCAGCATCTATTTCTGGATGAGATGGCTTTTAAGGGTACTGTAACTTGTATGGAATTCAATTATACCTTATGGCTGAAAATGCTGATTGAGGATTTTTTCCTTAAATATAAACACATTTTCCTTTGATAGTTTTTAAAATTAAGTGTTTCCTCCTGGAAACAGTGAAACATTTTTTATTTTGATGTTTTCCAAATCAAACTTCTCCTTTTGAAAAGGCATATTTTGATAAAATTGTATTTCAAATCAAATGTCTCAAAATCCAGCATTAAATGAATGGAATTCTTCAAAAACTAGAACTTAAAAGGGAATGAAACATAAAATGTTTGTGTCCCTCAAATATTCCTGCTTTGTTTGGTCCAGAATTAAAGCATTTTCTTCTGACCTTTTTTTTAGAGCTGGGATACATTGGGCAAAAGACTCCTATATTTTCCTACAGAGTTAAGGACATCAGTAATTGATTGGTTGCACAGGAAGTTGGTGGTTGCCCAGGGAAGTACTGGAGGCCCCATCCCTGGAAACATTCAAGGTCAGGTTGAGTAGGGCTCTGAACAACCTGGTTGTGTTAAAGATGTCCCTGCTCCTGCAAGGGGCTTGGACTAAATGACCTGTAAAGGTCCCTTCCAACCCAAAGCATTTTATGAAACTAATACTACAGAACATTAGTGGAGGTTAAACTGTTCAAGGGTTGACTCGAGACAGATGGCTGCAATAAGCCTTTCCACAGACTAATGCAAAAATACACCATCACTCTTAGATCACTTTGTTTGAGGACACCAAAGCCAAATGGCTTGTAGAGATGATAGGCTGCGTGCCATTGACAGCAGGAGCATGCAGGAGGAGATTAGCAAAGGAAAACACTCCTTCAGGAGATGCTGTACCTACTAGGGCTTTTTTCTCCTCACAACCTAAGTGTTAATCAACACAGCCAGTGACAAAGACCTGACTTTTTGAGGTTTCACATAGCTGAAAAACTTATTGCAGTTGCAAAGGTGACTTTTACTGCATTCACTCGTGGTGTGCAGTTCCTGGGGAGGAGGGGAGCACACAGAGCTGCATGTTGTTTTTAGACTTACTAACCAAACATAAGATTTCTCTCAGATTTAACTCTGTATTCAGAAAGTTGGACCTAAGCAGACTTTGTTTTATAATGAACCCTCAGTGGCAATAAATAACATGAACAGAAAACTGGAGTTGCTAGTAAATTATAATACACTGCTTGCAAATTCTCTGCAATGACTTCCTGCACTTCATATGAATTCCCACTCTGCAGAAGAATAAAGCAAGGACGGGGCACAGTGGCTCCCTTAGGATCACTGAAGAAAGTAGAAGGACAGTTCTGGGCTCCCACACTGACACTTTCTGCTTTATAGCATCTGTATCACTGCAAGCATACACTGCACTGATGTATCTCCCCTATCTGTCTACATTTTCAGCACAATTCAATCTCTAATCTGTGTTGCCACGAAATGAACCAGGCATCTGCTCCACATGGAAGCACCAGAAGGAGTTTGTGGTGTCACTGAGTCTGTTCTTCTCTGTGTGTCATGCAACCCTGTGGCAAAATATGTCAGTCTCCATCTCCGAGAGACAAGATCTCACATCTCTTGGAAGGCTGTCTCAGTCCCACAGAGCTCTCTTGTGATTCCAGCTGAGGTACCTGCAACACCTCTGGTTGTGCCATGCTACAGAGTATGACTGTTCTGAGACTGGTATGGACAGCAATCAGCTCAATAGTTTTTACCAACCTTATCTGGGGATTCAGAGAGCAGATTTTTCAATGTTAAACAGACAACAGAGGGTCCTTTTCCTCCTTTATGGTTTTGACATCATTTTTGAAAGCTAGCTTTGTCTTGCTTTGAATTGTACAATAAAGAGTGGTTTCCTCACCTCTCAGTTACCCAACAGCTAAAAGACTACAACATCACAATATCTATAAAAACAGTATCTTTCTATGTGCTGTGAAGCAAGAAAGGCACACAGGCCTGTCAGTCCTTGTACAGACTGGATCTCTATAGTTTGCCTTAGCAACTTTTTATACAGCTGAGAAACATGAAGAAGTCACAACAGCAAATCAGTCCTTATGGTATCATTCAATATAAATACAGGGAATCATCCTGTGTGTGGAATGCATTGCATTTCATTTTTATTCAGCAATGTGAAAATGGTTCTAAAACAACATGAAAGCATCTCTGTGAGATGTCTAAAGGAATACTGAAAAATGTCAGGACCTCATATAGTATTTTATAGGTTTATAATTGAGGACACTGCATATATTGTGTGTGTGTGTGTATGTAAACACTTACTTTCTTCCCCACATACCGAGTAGACAAACAGAGTAGTAGGATTCTGGAAATCAGTGATTTTAACTTTTAGCATCACCATTGGCCTGGCAGGTTGATTTGGACCGAATCTATTTTCTTTCATTGCACATCCCTCAAGTACTTCAATTAAGTTTCAACCTGATTAGGATTTAGATTGTAAACAGTGCTGTTGTGTTGTTATGAACACCCAATCTAACTAGTTTAGCCTAAAATCTGGAGGGTGTTTATCTCTGTTCTCTGGATCCAGTGGAGATCAGGCAGGGCCAGCTGTTTCATTTGACTGTAGATCAATTTGATGTCCCAGACTCAGACGTGGTCTGCAGTGCAGCTTCGAGCTGGAGCACAAACCAGTCCAAGGCAGTGGAGTGGATCAGAGCATGGCCAGGGAAATCCTCAGGAGCCAGTCAGCCTGGCTGTGCCATAACAGTTGGCTTGCTCTGCCTGTCACATTTTAGCAAGAACAGCAAGTGATAGAACAGGAAACCTGGGATGGTCCTATAAGTAATCACTCGTGCTTAAAATGAAAAATTAGGCATGGCCAGTGCCCATGATTGTAGGAATACAGATGCTCCAAAACTGTTTTTCTAAGCAAAGGAACTCAATCACAGTGAGTTGAACAGTTTGTGGTTACTGGACTATGTGGCTTTCTCCAGCAGAAACCAAATAAGTCTCTTTTAATTGATGTCTTGTTTCCAGGGAAGAGCGTGCTTTCTCCTAATGCTTGGATCACACACAAGCCTAAACCAGACCACCAAGCAGCACGAATTTTAGCTGGTGGTGGCTGTAAAAGTAGATTCAAATGCAGATCTATAAATCCAGGAATAGGTCCCACCTCCATCATTTGTCAAACTCAAGAAACTAGGGAGTGCACGAGCTCCAAAGCTTGTGAAATATCATGATTAAAAGGCTTAACAGGAACCTGTAATTTAAAACCATTCTATGTATATGTTAACGCAGGAGAAAACCTGGATTTCAGGAAAGTGTCTCAGATTGATCAGATTGATTTCTCAATCCTTATATTGACTTTCTTTGCAACTTGCTTTCTGTAATGGAGGAAAAAAGGAGGGAAAACCTGCCTCTTCTGATCTGAGAACCTCTTTGGGACATAAATGGGGATATAAATGGTGAGATGGGCACAGGTTGGTTGGTTTCTGGCATAAGTAGTCTACTCTGCAGATACTCTTCAACATACTAAGTCTTCTGAAATGCCAAGTTTTCTTTATGCCCCAAATTTCTTTTTAGCAGCAGAACTTCAAGGCGTGGTATCAAGTCAACAGTGGTATCTCATGGTCACTGGATGGTACAGACAGTCCTTTCCAGCCCTCTCAGAGTATTTTGAAAACAGCAAATAGGTTGAGTGTGGCTCTGTCCCTGCAGATCTCCAGCTGTTTTGTGAAATAGTCTATCGAAAGGTTATAAAAAAGAGACTTCTGCCTGTGGTTCCTAAGTCACTGCTGGAGACTATCTGTTCCCAGTGTTACTTTATAACCTGCCTCCAGCTTGAAGAGGAAAAAAACCCAGCTTTTTTTCCCCATATACTTATTCCTCGGTTATTATTTGGTTTAGAACAACATTATATAGATTAAATGTTTAATATTAGCATGACACTAAATCACAGACACTAAACCCACAGCAAACATTTCCAGCCCAGGCAGTCAGCCCAGCAGCTTCGCTCAGTGGCAGATCCCTGCTGTGGAGGAAGCCGTGGGAGTTGGGTGGGACTAGGAAGGAGCACCATGAATTCCAGCAGCAGAGAGCAAAGGACATGTGAAAGGCAGAGGCAAAGGCAGCACAGAAACAGCCCTTCAGAAATCAGGTTGATTATGAAGTGAGGTCGAGCTTGAGTTTTCCTTGCTTTCAGCCTCATGCTTTAGAAACGTTACTGCTGGTTACACAAATTTATTTTGCCAGATAAAAATGGTGAAAAAAACACAGGTGAGCTCTGCATCTTTCATAACACAGGTCCCCACCCTAAAGAGACCACGTGGGAGCAGAAGACCCTACATGTCTGTGGCCAAAACAATACACACAAAGGCGAGCTTTAGCTCTGCTGCTGAATCCACACCTGAATCAGATGGAGTGGGACATTCCGTGCTTCTCAAGGTCTGTTTCTTCCTGGCAGAACTAGAGAAATGCCACAGGAAGTACTCATTTTAGTGTTTCTACCCAGCTAAGGGCTTGGGGAGAAGGCACCTCCTCCATTGCATTCAAATTTTCTTTGAAACACAAAAGGATGTGAATAATTACTTCAATTAGACCCTCGTAAAACTCATTGAGTCACTGGAGAAAGGTCGTTAGGGAGGTATCACTTCGATCCAACACACACACACCACAAATACAAATTGCCAAACGGAAGTTAAAGCTCAATTTTAAGAGACGTTTCAAAAGCAACGTGAGAGTTGTCAACTTCAACAGCAGCTTGAACAAATCTTCATGGTGAATTGAACCATCATGTAACAGAACTCTTGCTAATGCACATTTCCCACGTACCAGGTACTCTGTTCTTCCTATTCCACATGCCCACCGCTTATCCTCATCCCCTTGATTAAAGAGGAGAGATATTTTTAGAGCCCATTACTACTTTTCTATGATTTCTTTTGTTCAGGCTTGGGGCCCCTGTAATTGACTGTGTTGATATTCACCACAAAAGAAGTGTGAAGAAATTTCTCTCCTGAGACACTCCTTCTTGACAGGGCCACTTCTTCCTCAGGAAAAAAAAAGGAACAAAGAGATTGCCGAACACTTGCCTAATTAACACAAATATGTATGGCTTATCAGGGTACTTAGATGTAAAGAACATTAAAGAGGAATAAGACCTGGCTTTTCAAAAGGATTTAATTCAGCCTGCAGTGGTTTACAGACATATCCAGCAAATCTCCAGATAACTAAGCCTGTTTCTGGCATACCACAGCATATTGTTTAGATCTTTTTCCCTTTAAAATCTCATTATCTGGAATGTCCTCATTGATAACAGAAGGATGAAGCTCAGAAGTATAAAATACTTTGTGCAACACAACACAGCTCTAATGGTATTTTCCATTAATTCCTGTGAACTTCATTCTCTTTTTTGGACAGTTTGGCACAAGAGAACCAGGCAGCTTTCAGAGCATGTGCATTACCTGCCACTGCTGAGCTGTAACCTGAAGTAAGAGTGGAAAGCACGATCTCAGATGGATGTACAACCAAGAGCTGCAATGAAGAAGTACCAACAGATTGCTGCCTTCTCAAAGCCCTTAACATATTGTCATTTCCATTACTATTGAAATAACAACACACAGGGCTTTCCTGCCCATAGAAAACGAATTCTCATCTGTTGCACACACGTGAAGCCAAGCCAAAATTAGTGAGAACTTCATTTTTAGTGCCATGCTGAGAAAGTTTGATTCACAGAGTCTCATTGCTTCGACATACTGCTGCCTTAGAGCATGACTCCCACACATTCTGCTTTATTACCAAAGCTTGCATTTTATAGGCAAGTCTTAATCCTCGTGTTATTTTGTTATATTTATCTAAATATATCTGTGCATTTTTGCAAATACAGACTGTGCTGTCTGAGGATGAAGGAGTCTGGGATTTGCTGCATAAGGGAATACAAACATGATGGGTTTATTTGCTTAGAAGCTGCAAGCCAGGAAGTTCATCAGGCTGTTTGCAGATTCCACTTGCTGCATTCATGGAGGCAAAGGCTGGTAAAATGAGGCTTACAAACCGTATCCCAGTCTAACTCTCATGATAGGAAGTACTCTATGCTTGAAGAAAGGGATTCCCGGTCTCTCTTCCCAACTGCCACTTTTTTCAGGAGACCCTGAAAATCCTTTATAACTCAATGTTACTGTATCTAAAACGATGGAACAATGTGGATCTTTACCCTGCACAATGACCTCCTCAGATGTGACCGTAGACTGTGTGACTTAGATCTCCCTTTGTCATGAGAATTGAGAAGCATCCAAGTTTTTTCATAATAGCTCTTCCTTCACCAGCAATGCATAATTTCAGTGTGTTCTTCTGTGTTCCTTAAAAAGGGAAACAATCCTATGCTGCATTGATTCAGAAGGATGAAGGAAAAGGGAGTTTTAAAGACATATGATTTGTTATTGTCCATTTCAAAACAACCTAGAGTTTCTTGAGGGTCTATCAGAAAGGCTGAAAACTCTCAAAGCTTGTGTAAATATTTTAAATGGAAGGCTTTCCAACCTAAAGTGCAACAAAATGGAATATGGAGAACTAAATCATTGTTTCACATATTTTTCTATTTATGTATTAGTAAAATGTTTTCTGATGGGTGCACAAATCCATTTCTTGGAAATCAAAGCAGACCCACGTTACGCTTAACACTTTCAAAGAGGCCCTCATGATGTTCCACCAAACCACAGGGGTCATTGAGTGGTAACAGTTGAACTAGATTTCCAGAAAGTTCGTAATACTGCTCACGGATACGTTCATCAGTTCCTCGCACATCCTGCTACAACATAAAGAAAAGAACCTATAATATTCCATAGTTTACACAGTGTGCATGCTGGAATTCAGCATGGTAGAGAAGAGGGTGACTGGTAGGACAGCTGAAGGCATCGGACATTTACTACTTGCCATGAACTATGGGAAAAAAACAGCTCCTCAGTCGAGTTCTGCTCTCAGTCACTTCAGAGCAGGTTCTCATTCTTTGTCTAATAATTTAGATTGCACTGGCACCTTGCTATTTTCCACATCTTGGGTCGCTTTAAAGTGCATTCTGAATCTTTAATGTACATCATTGATTCATGGAGAAGGTATCATCATCAAACTAATTTGCTTTAGACAATTCTGTTTACCTGGAAATTTCTGTTCTTCCTATTCAACGGGAAGAACAGAAAAAAAACCCCAACAAAATGAACAGGATAGGGTCTCCAGAAGATCAAGAACTTGACTTTAGCTATCACCTAATTACAGTGTTGAACTAAACCATTTCAGCCTTGTTCAACTCTGAAGTTTTAGAGCAGTGATAGGAAGAAGTTACCGTGAGAATTTGGATCAATGTGGCAGACACTGTCTTGAAAAGATGTTAAAAAACAGCCAACACATGGGTTTGTGTATAAACTATTAAAAACTGCACAGGAGAACCTCAGCACTGAGTAAGTGGTAGTGCTCTGGGCTCCCAAATGCCCTGAGAAGAATGCTAGGCTTACATGAAAGTAAACATCATTATCATTAATTTTCAAACGTGAGACACAGAGGTTAATCAAATGATGCAGCTTTTAATTTTCCCCTTTTAAATCTCAGTACAGTACTTGCAGTTTGATATTTCATCTCTAAGTCTGCCAGCTGGGAATGCTGATATGTAATAGGAGGTTGCTTTCTCATTTGCAAGCTTTGGAGTAACCAAACCCATAAACAGCATTTGGTGCTGCTGAAGGTTTCCCATTGAAAACTTTATAGATTTGTAGTGAGAATAAAAAAAGCATTTAATAACTAGTCCAGACATTTTAGTGGAAAAAAAGGGAGAGAAGCCACGAGCATCTGCACTTCTGAAGACTTTGGCTGAATTGTGATAAACTAGTCATAAACAATTTAACCAACTTTAGTTGGAGTGTGATAGAGATCAAGCTCTACTTGCCATCTTGTCCATTTTGCTGTGTTTTTAGAGATGCATCTGAGTCACAAAACCTGATTTTGAGCAATCACCATCAATGAATGCCACAAAGGGCAGCATTTTCCTTATGTGGATTCGTGCATTTCTGCTAGGAAGGCTGATATGGCAAAAACATGGACTGGGTTGTTCCTGATTGCCAGATTATCCTTAACCCTTTTGTTTACAGCATGATGTTCAACAACAGCAACAGAGGGATCTCTCCTTTAGATGAAGTCCGTGATCCACTCAAACACAGAGACAAAGAGCCAGGGAGTCCTTTAGTAGGCATGTGCTGGATGCTTTTCCAGGAAAAGCTAACTCTGGAAAGTTACAGATGGCTGTAAGATTGAAAACCCATGGAATGGGTCTATCCCACTTCCAAAAAGTGTTGATGTTACCTACGGTAACTGTTGGTATTCCCTAAAGCTACTTTAACATCCCACCTACTTGGGCTATAGAACTACAGAATGGTTTGAGTGGGAGAGACCTTAAAGCCCATCCAGCTCCAACCCCTGCCATGGACAGGGACACCTCCCACCAGACCAAGCTGCTCAAGACCCCATCCAATCTGGCCTTGAACACTTCCAGGAAGGAGGCATTCACAGCTTCCCTGGGCACCCTGTGCCAGTGTCTCACCACCCTCAGCATGAGGAATTTCTTCCTAAAGCCTAAATCTGCCCATTCTTTTTTGAGCCTTGGTGAGTTCTGGTTCACCACCAGTGGCTGGGTACAACCTCATGGCTGCCTGCTGGAGTGTTCCAGCTCCTGACAGTGAAGAGTGAAGGGGGGACAGATATTAACAGATAATAATAAACATAGGGAAGGAGTCCTGTGTAAACAGGCTTCCGGCTGCAGCTCTGTAAGGGAGAAGAGCAGAAGAGCAAACAACCCTTGATGCTGCTGATGAGTCACTCCCACTGTGTAAAGGACAGTGATTTTGTGGAGCTGCTATTTTGCAGCTACTCTACAGAAGACAAAACCTCCATTAGGCTATATTTTGTTTGTTCTGCACTTCAAAAAAAAAAGGGGGGGTGCTACGATAAGAGAACAGGCTGGAAAGGAGATGAAGATTCCATTCTGAAATCTGCTCAATTCTTTCTTTTTGTAAGCCAGTTATTGCCTTTCTCCATATCTCAGTATCTGAGGAACATCCTTCTGAGACAGCTATACCCATGGTACAGTTGAAGTTTGACACATTAATGTTTGAAGAGGTGTTTAAATAGATATGAAAGACAGATCTGCATTTAAGATATTCACACATCATGACTGCAGTGATCATGGTTTTCATATACAAATGTCTAATTGTGTTTAGTGGGACTATTCTGGATGCTCATTGTCATAAATAAGATTGAGATACCACCTTGATTAAGAAATGACTTTAAGTATGAAAGGGTTGGGCAGTTTAATTCTGCTTCACTTTGTCTAGGGGTATAAATAAAGCTATGCCTATAGATTAATAAATATCACTTTCAAGAAATGCATGATGCTGGGAGATTCAAACTTTCCTTTGTACCCATATGAAAGTGGATGATGTCAAGCTTTTGGGGGTTTATTGGGAAGACATGTCAGCAAGAGGTCATATAAATAAAAATGTCTGTAGGAATGTAGCTGGCGTTCGTATGGCCTATAAAACTTAAGGTCGAGTCTTAAAGCTGAATTTAAGAAAGCCAACTGTCTTCAACTGAGTTTCTACTTCTTTACAAAACTAACTGAGCTTATTTTTCCTCCCAAGAAAGTTTTAAAGTTTAGATTTCAATTTTTTTTTCTGTTTCTGCTTTCCTTACTGAATGAAATTTTGGAAGAAGTCACGGCAAGTTGAAAAAAAATGAGTAAATATTGCTCTCTGGGCTGGATATCCATGGCTTCTTTAGAATCATTAGCAAGAAACCAGCAAATCCAAAAGGCAGAAAAAGGGCAGAAATTTTAACATTTCTAAGTAACTCTGACTATTGCTGGTTATCAGCATTGCTCTCAATCAGTTGAGGATGGAGAATAGAGTGAAAAATTCAAGCTACCTGTTCCCATGGCATTTCAGGCATCTCCCAAGATGGTAATGATCTGCAAGTAAAATAAGGATGTAATACTTCAAATGTTGTGAGCAAGCAGCAAATAGGGCTTTTAAATGTCTGATATCATCACTGTGAATTCCAGATGAGAAAGGAAACGGAACAAATTCACTATGTAAAATTATCCTTGGTAATTCTAAAGGATGTACTATTAGTTTTGGTGTGAATTGACTCCTAAAATGTGTACTGGTAAAATTTAAATCTTTGAAATACACTGTGTTATTCAGTGTTTGAACTAAGATCTACCTGTAGAAAAACTAATTCCACAGGTTTTAGAATTATAGAACTCAGCAATGGAAATCACATAGATATTCCTGCACTGATCAGGACCATATACTTTTGTACCTGATTTTTAGTGCTCTGTTTAGGCTCATTTGAGCAAAGTGAATTTCCACATTACATTCATTTCCACACACCTCAAAAAAACCCCATACTTTTAAAAGCATGATCCAATGGCAGAAGGAAAAAAAAACCCTGTAAGTTCAATAGAAATTAGCTCTAATGTCTAGAATATTTAAGTAAAATGGCTACATTAGAGAAGTTTACTGGTACTTTCCTGTGCTCAACTGTTGTAATGGAAAATACATTTTCAAGGCAGAAATGAAGGAGGACGTAGGAAAAAAAAAGGCACAGAGAGAAATAAAAAGCCAAATGGTCATAAAAAAATCTATAACTGAGCTGGCAAAGCCACATGCCAAGTTTCAGCTAAGGACACTGAATTTCAGCTGACAGGTTAATCTAATTTACTGCTTTGTTTTGGACATCAGGTTAAAACACTTAAAAGAAAAGCTGGACCAACACAGCTATGCCCTGAGTTTTCCAAGCATGATGAGCTCAGCCTGGAGAAGTAACTGAGTATTTGACCTTACTGTGCAAAACTTGGGTTCTCAATTTTCTTTCTTTCTTGCTATATTTTAAAAGGGCTGTTAAATCATGTACCTTATGAAGAGAAAATGTTTTCAGGGCGAGGATTTAAAAGCTCAAGAAGGACTTAAGTCACTGAAATAAGGACTCATGGTTCAGGGTGTAATTCAGACTGCTTACTCAGGTGGTGCATAAGCCTAATCTTGGAGACCAATCAGATTGCTTGCACTCCATCAGTGCCCATCCCTAGAAGAATCTCACAACCATTTCCATTTTTGATGTTAAGTTTAGGCACCTACCTTTGTTTGGAAGGGGGACAGTGCTTTCCTTTCCTCTGGGACAGCAGCAGTGGTGTGACAGCCCACCCCTGCTCAAGCACTCCCACTCCATCACAGGGACCATGGCAAGGGTCCTGGCTGAGGCCTTGCTCAGGCTGTTGAAATGTCCCTGCCCATGGCAGGAGGTTGGAACTGGATGATTTTTAAGGTCCCTTCCAACCCAAATCATTCTATGATTCTATGAAACATTCATGCTCTGAATCTCAAGTGGAAAAACAGACAATGACTGGCCATGACCAGTGTTCATGGACAAGAGAAGAAAGGGATTTTAGAAAGATTTCTCATGCAAGGTGTTTGCAAGCACATAATCTTCCTGTACAGCCTGGGAGAAATGACCCACTTAGGTACCACTGGCCTTCTCTACAGTTGTATAGAGAAGTCCTGGCATTTTGTTTAGGTGTTCTCTATCAGTTAGCAGTTGTGGGATGTGGCAGCTCTACAGTTTGGGCATTTTTGGGTGTGTGACAGAACAGCTCCTGCAGTTGGGTTTTACTGGAGGTCAATTTTAAGCACATGCCTAGCATCTAACCCAACACCATTGCATTAATTATTCCTTTGTCAAATGATACTCCAACACAAGGCTCTGCTCTTCTGTAGTCATTGAAAAGCCATAATGATAGAATAATCTCCAGCTAAGAAAGTTACTTTCACTTTACTTGTATTTTCCATGTAATACCATGGCAGGGAACAATGCATTTTAAACTGTTATTTAAGTCATATTCCTGTCTGATGTGCCACAGGATTGTGTTTCCATATGATAAAGTGGTACATAATATGCTGGTCTGTGTTTGTAGAGCCCTTGAACGACCTCTCAGATGAAGGGTGTTCTGTAAACTCACGTATGTGTCAAGAACAGCAAACTCACTTCCACAAAGCCTTCTCTGTCAGCTCTGTTAAAAGTTTAGCTTAAAAGTTTAGCTCACAATTTCAGTTACTAGTGTCAAATATTACTTTCCAGACCCTAACATTAGGAGAAGCACTTGACATACAGACTAAAATTTCCTGTCCTACTTTCCATCAGGCTGGAAAAGTATTCCCTGTTGTGTAGAGTGTCTCAAATGAAAATAAGAAGCCCAGTTTGTTACCTCTCTGCTGCTCATTCCCTGTCACCATAGCCAAGAATTTCTGTTCCAATGGGATGCCTGAGCCATAATGAGCTGCAGAACCTTGCAGCTCCCAATGGCTTCTCTTTGCAACTGATGTGCTTCTAGTACTGCATCCTAGGTCCAACTTCAAGAGAAGACCACAAAGGTAAATGAATTTGCTCATCCAAATATATTCTCTACGGACACGTCGTTTTTTTTTAAATATAAACCCAAAAAAAAGAGATTAAAGGTTTTGGAATGCCATGGCATGACTGAAGTGCTCAGCTCCAAGGATGTCTAGTAATCAAAGAGCAAATGGTGCTGCAGATGATGTCTTAGATGAGTTGGCAGAACAGCCTAAGGTCTGTACACCCTGTTGCCTAGCCACATTTTTAAATCATTCTAATTACCAAAATAGTCTGGAACGTCTGCTGTGTCTTTCACCTTCCCAACATAAATAAAGTCATGAACATGTTGGCTGGATTTGATTTGTGTATCTTTGCTTTCTGCACATTCTTTCTGGTTTGGGATGGAGAGGTGTGGTCCTCTCATCCACGGAATAGGCCTGCTCCTGGCAGCAGCTATTCAAGCTTAACCACATCTGGGGATGAAATGTACTGCACAAGAATGGCTGTTATTGTCTCTTCAGCACTGCACTTCATCTCTGTGCTGGAAGGACCTGCTGAAAGGCACTTCTGCTTCCCACTTTTCCCAGTATTTCGCCTTTCTGCAAAGTCAGCCTAATGCCACTTTGCTATGATCATATATTCTTGGATGGTGGCTACACAACCACAGAGAGTAGACTGACACCAATATTAGGTACTAAATAGGTACTATGAGGTGGGCAATGCTCATTTGTTTCCTACTTGGAAGTCTTCTGGCCAAAAATTCTGGTTTCTCAGATGCATAAGCAGAGTTTTTGGTAGATGTAACCGGTTTCATTCATCTACATGAATGAAACCCACAACAATTTACAAGTGCTTCTGTCCTCCTCAAGACTACATGCAATCTTGGTTTTACTCTTCATAGATATTGTTGCTTATCTGCTTCATGCTCTTCTGCAAACTTTACTTGTGGACGTTCTCTCAGAATTATAAATCAACTTTACAGGGAGCTAAGGTCCAAGGATTTGCAAATGTGGTGGTTTAATCAGCTCCCCAGAACTACGTGCCCATGTATATATTTTCCTACAGTTTCAAAATAAGTCTTTCATAGCTGGATGATTCATTCTCTTTCTTGTCTGATGTATAATTTTAGCAGTGGTACTTGCTGAAGAAGAAAAGCAGCAAAGGTCAAGCTTTAGCTGAAAAGCAATATGCAGTTTTGAGGTACTCATCATTGTCAGGGGAAGTAATGTCAAAAGAGACAGGGAAGGGAAAACCATTTTTAGATTCCAAGGTTGTAGAAGTGTTTGTTAAGTATTTGCGTTGTGCAAGGTTCATATAAGTGGCATCCTTCTAGCACATCTTTCTTTTTTCCCTTTGAAAAACAGGTAAGTTTAAAATTTAAGCTTAAAATGTCTCAGTGAGTTTGTCTAGAATTTGCAATAACATTCGAGTGACTTTGCTTCTGTTTTTTGGTACCACCTTGAAGCTGTTGTCTTCTTGTCCACAGCAATCACAAAGTATTCTAAGCTACTGTGGTCCTCCCAGTGTGGGCTCAATCAACCCTGCTGATGACACTGATGTCCAACCAGTCTGAAGTTGTTGTAACTTGTTTTAAGATGTAAGAATATATTTTTTTTCCAAATGCCCTGATGTGCTGAGGTCTCCCAGGTAAAGCTTCGTCCCTGTGACACTGAGTCAGCAACATTCTCAACATGCACGAAACCTTCCACTGTCACCTCCACCACTTCAGTGAGGTTTTGGTGTGACACCAAGACCTTCATTTAGGTGGTGATTTCCAGCAGCCCCTGGCAGTTTGGTGCTCACTGGAAGATATTTTATTATCACTGATGCCCCTTAGCTCGAGTCTGAGCTCTCCGAGGATCCTCCGCAAACTGCCAAGCTATGGATGTGTAAAACTGCAGCCACATCCATTCTGGAAAGCCTTGTCATAGCTGTCTAAGCAGATTTAAGAAAATCACTGATAATAAATCTTCCAGTATTTCCTTTGTATATAAATTGGTATCTCCATTTCCCATTTTTCCTGACACATTTTATTCTGTAATTTATATCCCAGACAGAAGCAAAGCTTTTTAAACATAGGAGAAGACCTAATGATGCAGAGTAGTTACAAATACAGTTAACTTAAGCATATCAAAATTGTGCTCTACTTAAAAAGACATGAGTGGTCCTTGTTGCCTCAGTTTATAGATACCAGAAGAAAAACAGCTGGCTGTTCAGGGGGTCTTAAACAGCTATCCTTTGAAAATCAGATCCATTTGAGGGAACATTAATTTGGGAGTCCCAAAATTGAGTGCTTAAGACACTTAAAAATATTTAGAACAGAGAGCTCACCTGACAATCCAGGATTTACAAAGATTAAAGCCTTTATGGTAGTCTAGCACTGTATTGCCAGATTCCTGCTTGATATGTAATTTAATTTTGAACTTGCAGCTGCTTAGGTTATTTGGGGGGTTTTATTGTGTTTATTGAAGGATGTGCTCTGTGAAAGTGTTCATAGATTTTAAAATCAAAGGAAAAGAAGGATTTCAGGTGACTAAAGATGAGAGTGTGTTAGCCCCTCAGATTTAGGATGACAGAGCATTGTACAATGGTCAATATCTTGCTTACAGCATGGAGAATGTGTGCTGTTGAACTGGCAAGCATAAAAATTTGACAATAGATATTAACCACCTGGACAAACCACTGAAAGAATCTGTTTTAAGAAGTCATGTACATAATCTGTGACTGTTTGCACAATAACATGTTCTTATCATCTCTGAAGCTGATGAGTTCAAACAGCAGGACATGGGAGATCAGCAACATGATGCTTTCTTTGGAAGTGAGATCCACTTTCATCTGGATCTTTGAAGATGGGAACAGTTATTGCCAACATGAGAAACTCTCATAGACACATTGTAGATTTTTTGTTTTTTGAGTCAAGTCTTACATTCTTATTTGTGTGGTAAATGGTACCTACAGGCTTAATTCAGGTCTTTTAACTCCTTTTTCACACTGCAGGAGGTTTTCACTAAGAAGGCAGAAAATGCAGTGCAGCCTTTCAAATATCAGGCTAAGAAAAAAACAACCTAGGAAATGCTTTCTACGACAGGGCTACTTAAATATAATCACATATCTGTCATCGTACAGGCTTGCTTATAACAGCCTGTCAGTTCTGCTGGAGAGGGGGTGATCTGCAGAGGTTTTAACTAAGTAGGAGTGTAGGGGTTTTAAAGAGTCTATAATGGGCATCTAAGAAAGAACATGTAATTTTAATAATTTATTTCTATTACAGCAATGCTCAGCAATCCCAAGTTAGGGGTAAAGCCCCACGGTGCTAGGCACATGATAAAATCAGTGTGTGCTTATACAGTGTGGATTTATTTATGGGCAGACCCCTACCACAGTGAATAAGCTCTTTGCCACCGGCAGTAACGCACTTGGACAATGAAGCACGGACGTCGTTTTGAAAAATTGGGGGCCAACAAGTAGAATCTATAAAGATCTTAATATTCCAATATAAACATTCTGTAGAATTTGTCTTCTAGAGTATTCGGTCACAGAGACATCGACCATAGAAGCAAATTAAAGCTATGTAGGGCCTTTCCATGGCACTGAGAGGACCTGGCATGGAGGAGCACTAAACCCTGCTTGTGAGCTGCCTGGCCCTGACAGCAGCTCCACCCTGGATATTAGTAGACATGTTGGTAAGGTGTTGATGGTTGGACTTGGTGATCTTAGAGGTGTTTTCCAACCTTAACAATTCTATGAAATTTCAAGAGCGGTGGTGCTCGTAGGCACGAGGCAGACAAGGACTACTCTAACAACTTGCTCTTGCTTACTGTGCTGAGCTGAAAGATCTCACTATTATTTCATTGCACTCACTCTGCATGCAATGTCCAGCTCCTGCTTCTTAGTTTATTCTCAAATTCTTGGTCTAGGCAGGCAGCTCCTGCTGTTCACAGCCCTTCGCTTCCCAGGGTTGGGCGTCAGGGCTCTGCTGCAGCACCTCTACATCTGCCATGAACAGTTCATCAAGACAAGCAATTTTGTCTCTGGGGAGATGATGGCTTAAAACCAACTTTTCTTTCTCAGTAGGAAAAGAAAAATGAAGACAATTTTACTTTGATTTAGAAGTGATTTCACAAGTCAAACCTGAGAACACCCCCCAGAAAAACCTAGAGATTTCAACTGAAATTAAACAGCAAGATATTCGGGGGCAGGGGAAAGATAAAGTATTCTAGGGAGATGGCACAAATACCTTGTGTACATTCTTCTAACTGAAAAAGAATTAGAATGCCATTAAAATTGTCAGTTTTGTACAGAAATCTGTAATCAGATAAAACAATTTGTACAGAAATCTGCAATTTGATGAAAAAATATGTGGAAAAGCTTGCCAAAAACATTAGTAAGCCAGTACCAACAAGAACAGCGCTTAATTATGGTCTAGGGGATTAGGAAACTGATGTGTAATCACAGAGAGCTGAGTACTCTCAACTCCCAGTGCCATAATGGACAAGAGCTGACTTGGGCTCTGTTGTAGATTATGACAGTTTCGGTTACGCAGCTGTACAGTCTTAACTAAAGTGTTAATTATGTTACCTACAGGGTTTTTTTAATCTTATAAAATATATATAGGTCACTCTCCTAGGGCTGTAAAATAAATAAACCAAAGTTAGGGTATCTGGAAAACAACCCCATGTTCCTAAGGTAATATCTTAAAATTTTCACTGAATTTTATGGGTCTTTGATGTTTATTTCCCAATGTTAATTTCATTACTAGGTGCTTTACACTTCAAGTCCCTCCATTTCACAGAAAAGAGAAAAAAGCACGTTGCTCCTTGCAATATTTTCCTTAGATCCTGTATTACCTTAAAGGGAAAATCAACAAGGGGAAGGTGTGAAAGAGTTAAAAATGCAGCTTTTAGTAAAACGCTAAGCTCAGGATCCCACGCACACTGGAATGAGGCTTTTCAAGTTAGCTCTAATAAAACACAAGAAAATAAGGCTAGCATATCAGACAAGAATTCTTCAGGATTAAAGGTAAAAATAAACCAGGCCAGGCCAGAAGATTTATGTATGATTGCAGAAGTTCCCCAAGACAAGGCTTCCTGACCATCTATCAGTCTGGGTGTTTACACTGCACCTGGAGCACTCCGGGATTCCTCACTGACACAACTCCATACCAGGGCAAGGCTTTCCACCTCCTCTCCTTGACCAGGAGACACTGATCCTGGCAGGCTGTGGCCTCAGTTATAAATGCCTTTCATTACTTCTTGCCTGAACTGGAGGCTGTGCAGTACTGAAGATGAAATGATGAAATGATCACTGTGCCATGAACTACAGCAAAGCCACGGCACAGCAGTGTGTCCCAGCAGCAAAGGCCTTCCTTCTCCCCTGAGACAGGCTTCCCACAGAAGAATGCCATCAAACCAGCAATAACAGGACCTAGACAGACCACTGCCTTTCCTCAGAGCAAATGACTTATGGTTGAAACAACCAAAAACCCTGGCAGAGGGAGCTGACAGGTTCTTAGGAGGGCTCACTCCATCCTGTGCCACCCTGCAGGAGCAGCGGTACCTTGTGTCCCCCAAAGGGTATGGGAATGATAGGAAACATCTTCTGATGCTGAGTGTGGAGAAGTATGGGGAGGACATCTTATACAGAAGAGTAGACCTGTGGCTGAGGAGATTGAATCCTTCTGCTCAAAATATCAATAAAATCCATTAAATTGTTCATGGGTTTCCAGATGTTCAGTGCCAAACACAAAAAAGTCAGGTAGATGTTAAGAAAGAACACTGGGGTAACAACCAGCAGTTCAGGGGACATCCCTGTAGGTTGTCCAAAGCCATGGAGTGAACATCTATGGGAGTTAAACATAGCCACAAACCTCAGCTCCTACAGAACATCCAAATGTGCCCTTTGCAACAGCCCATAATGGGAAGGCCCATCCCTTCACTCACACACGTGTAGGATCCGCTGTATTTTGGTGGAAGACAGAGGTTCCACAGTGCAAATCAAACCCTATGTCCAGTGCTCTTTTGTTTTTTTATCAATTCCAATCAGTTTCTGTTTATCCACTACAACAAACTAAAAAAGCCAATAAATATTGTGAAGACAGCTGCATCTGTAGCCAACTTCAACATTTTTTCAGCATGTGATCAAACATCCCTATAAAAAGCTTGATAAAATCTTTGGATCCTTTGGGACTTGAACCTGAAGATACATCCAGCTCAGCTGAACTCCATGTGCCCTTCCGGAATTCCTGGACTAAGGGCATAATCCCCTCAATTCAGGAGGCTTTTAATTTATTTGTTTGTACATTGCTGAAGCTTTAGTGGGATGAGCAATGGGAGATCCATCTACAAACAGATAGGCAAGAGCAAGACACTGGAATGATGGAGGCAGGACTTCAAATTCTGCAGAAGTGATTTATTTTATTTTTTCTGGATTCTGAATCTATTTTATAAGCTTTTTTTTTTGCTAAGATTAAGCACTGCTAGGGAAATAAACCTGTCATACCAACGTTATTATCATTTATATTACCATAGCATCTAGGTCTTCTCAGGAAAAACTCCATGGCATTAGGTGTTGTGTAAACACAGAAAGCCCTGTATCCACTGGGAACCTTCAACCAACGTACAAGAGCAGCCAGTAAATAATACAGCACAGTCAACAGAGAGTCTGACATCAAGCAATGAGATATTGTTGGTTTATGAGTGAGTGACCTTAGTCCACGAGAGCCTAAATGTTGACAATATTTCAGTGTTGTAAGAAAGGCTTTGCCAGCACTGATGAGGAAATCCTTTTGAATATCGAGGGAAGCCTCAGAGGTACTTTTTGTAACATTTGCAAGATCAACAGTGGATAATGGTGCAGAAAGATGAAAAAATCAGAGGCAGGAGTTGGTATCTTGAAAATTAATGGAACCTCTCAGACAGGATACGACTACGCTGTGAATGGCACATTGAAATATGCGGAGGTGCAGCATATGCTTGATACTAGCAAGCAGGGAGAACTGGCAGTTGGATTCAAGAAAATAATGTTTCAGACATCACCCTTCAGGCTACAAAATCTACACTTGATGCATTTTGGATAGGTAAGAGCAGGTCAAGATTCTGTTAAGTAATACAGTGCATTGTAGTGATTGAGACACGAGGTGGAAGACATCCAACAGATTCAAACAAGAGAGAGAGAAGACAAAAGATGGGAAAAAACCTGCAAAAAATCAGATCCTGTTCAAATGCAAGGACCTGGTGAGACGCTGAGATCTGAACAAATGCTGAAGTTCAAAGCCTTGTAATCAGCAGGACTGATAAAGGAAAGAAGTAACATAAAGGAATAGTGAAGAGATGATGAGGAGATTTCAGCTATGTTCATGGAATCATAGAATGCTCCCAGGATGACCCAGGAGCAGGGATATGTTTTAACTCAATCTGGTTGCTCAGAGCCCCATCCAACCTGACCTTGAATGTTTCCAGAGGAGGCCTCCACTGCCTCCCTGTGCAACCTGTGCCAGGGCCTCAACAACCTCACTGTAAAAAAAATTGTTCCTTCTATCCAGTCTAAATCTCCCCTGCCTTAGGTTAAAACCATTACTCCTTGTCCTGTCACAGCAGGCCTTGCTAAAAAGCCCCTCCCCAGCTTTCCTGGAGCCCCTTTCAGTACTGGGAGGCTCCTCTAAGGTCTCCCCAGAGCCTTCTCTTCTCCAGGCTGAACAACCCCAACTCTCTCAGCCTGTCCTCATACGGGAGGTGCTCCAGCCCTCGGATCATCTCCGTGGCCTCCTCTGGACCCACTCCAACAGCTCCACATCCTTCTTGTGCTGAGGACTCCAGCTCTGGATGCAGGACTTCAGCTGAGGTCTCACCAGAGCCAAGCAGAGGGGCAGAATCCCCTCCCTCGACCTGCTGGCAATATTAAATTTTATAAAGTTAAAGGTGAGACTTAAGTTTGATGGAAAGAGACCATTCTGGAGAGAGAGAGACAGAACTCTCTCTGACTCCTCAGCACAGGCTGTTGCTGAACTTTGTACCATCCAGAGACAAGTGTGCAACGGGAAGAAGGAAGGAATAGTGGGACAGTCCATGGGAATTCCAGCCAAAAGCTGGAGATGGGGAAGACAAGGACTGCTCAGCCAAGGACATGATGAAGGATTGGTTTCCAAAGCATGCAGAGAGCTGGAATAAAAGGAAGTATAGAAGAAAATAAAGTGAACATTTCCAGATTGGTTGTACATATTGAAGGCAACTGACAGGCCAAGAATACTGATGAGATTTAGGTAGCAATAGTCGATTAGAAACCTTGCTGAGAGCAATTTCAGTGGTCAGCATGGGGACAGCCAAATTAGCAGCATGCAATATAGAAGTGAAATAGAAGAAGCAGGAGTTCTTGCTAATAGCACTTTTCATGAGCATAAAAAGAAAAAGGAAAGGGATGTACAGGTTAGGAAAACTTTTTTCCAAAATTAGAGAAACTAAATTTTCTTTGGTGAATGGAAAGAGCTACAAGTGGACAGTCAGTGGGCTGCAGGCTTTGGGAGAACTAATTAGAGAGATAAAGGTAGGGTGAAAAGGATCAAGTGGTAGTAATTAAGAAGAAACTCAGCAGAGATAAATGGGAGGAGTGCAGCAATGTAGGGATAAATGCATCTGTTTTCTGCCTGGGAGAAGTGTATAAACTCCACCATCCAGTTAGAAACACCTAAGGGTTCAACCTTCACGTGTTTTATACCATAGTGTCAAAGTCAGTACTGAGCCTGAGGCTCTTGTCAAACTGAGGAGAATGCAGAAGATTTAATGCTGAGCTGTACTATTGAAGTGCTGCACAGAAACAAAATCCTGGTGGATTTTCCTGACTAATTTCCTTGGTTGACAAAGAAATGGATGCACAATTACTTACAATAGTCCTCATAATGGTTAAGCTGATGATGGGTCAACATTGCTTCAGAATAACTCAATCACTTCTTCTGAAAATGTCCTTACTCGACTGTGAGCATCTCTGAGTTTAAGATATACAAGTTTTCTAGGCTAACAACACTAAATTATTGGGATTTTATGCAAATAGAAAATCAGCTCCTTCCTGGGACCACTTTATTCATAAATATGAATTTCCTTCAGGACTGTGAGAAGCTTCATCACAGAGTAAATCTAAAAGAATCCTGATCATTTTTGCTTGCTGCTGGGTGAGGTACTCCACAAGCTTTCTGCATGTTAGAAGGTGGAAAACAATTACTGTGACAGGTTCATCTGAGCTCAACTGTTCTTGGAAAACAGATGCACGCCTACTGTTGGATATCTATATTAAGGGAGTCTCTCCTACTGTCACGACCAAAACTGTGACATGAAGAGTCGCAGAGGGCCTCACGGTGCTTTGGCTACCGCAGGATGCGAAAGCAGGAGAGATTCTGAACTGAGTGTGTAAGAAAATTAATAAAACATGTGATAGGGGACCTACTTATGCAGACCAAAAGTAGGTCACAAAGTTGCAGAGTCTCTCCATCCATGAACATGTAAAAATATGTATTTTTTCAAAATCAGCAAGCTTGCTGTATACTAGAAAAAAGATGCTTATCTTCTGTATGAAATACAGCCCCCATCCTAGTTCAGTTCTCTTGGTAACAGTCTGTATTTTTCCCATATTTTATGCATTTCCATGTAACTTAAACCTACTCTAAAAAGAATCATTCTCTTCAGCATCCGCAAGTAAATAAAAAAAAAAAATCCCCTGCTAGTTTAAATTCATAACTAATCCTGTTATGATTCAGTAAATGCTTCATTTTACGCTTACCAGTGAATTTGTGAGGCAAATTTTGTCACTATGAGGGACTCTATTTCTGAGCATCCTGGTACATCCCCTGCACTTTCCTCTGCAGCCTAAGAAGTTCTGCCTCATGCACCTCCTTTGATTCAAGTCTGTGATAACAACACTTTACAGCACTTCCACTGCTAAGAACACAGCGAAAAAGCTAATTAAATCCATCTTCTTCCCTCAACTGCATAAAGAAAAGAAAAATTTAAATGATTTCTCAGTAGCCCCCAGCAAATCTCCCTTGGATTTAACTCCTGTTTAGGCATCGATGCTCCCACGCACTGTTTGGTGCATTTCAATTTTATATTCTCTTCTGCGATGCCACTTGCTGAACGTATTCAGATTCTGACAAACAACTACATCTCTCAGTTCTTGGAGATCTCTGTATTTTAGTATCAACCTCAGATAACAACATGGAAAACACCACAGCTTTAGTCAAGTCATGAGTGTATCAGTGTGCATAAGGGGAGGAGGGAAGCTGCAGAGGCCTTGATGTAATGACTGCTTATGCTTGTTGCTGACCACCATTAAACTGCTGAGTCCACTTTGCTTTGCTCAAACCACATCACACAATCCATCATCTCAGCCCTTTGCTAGGATAGTGGTGTGCTTTCCCAAGCCCTGCTGTATAAAAAGAGATATCAAACCTGATGTGCTGCCTTCTCGTTAGTAAATAAAGATGGCATTAGAACAACTTTTCAGTTCTCAAGGACAGTAATTACAATCATAGCTTCAAAGATCAAAAATAACATTGCAGTTCCATGATGGATGGTGATTCTTCCCCTCCACTCTGCTCTGGAAAGACCTCACCTGGAGTCCTGCATTCAGTTCTGGACACCTCAGCAAAGGAAGGACATGGAGCTGTTGGAGCAAGTCCAGAAGAGGCCACAAAGATGATCCGAGGGCTGGAGCACCTCCCATATGAGAACAGGCTGAGAGAGTTGGGGTTGTTCAGCCTGGAGAAGAGAAGGCTCTGGGGAGACCTTAGAGCAGCCTCCCAGTACTGAAAGGGGCCCCAGGAAAGCTGGGGGGGGGGGGCTCTTGATCAGGGAGTGTAGTGATAGGACGAGTGGAACAGCTTTAAGCTGAAGGAGAGGAGATTTAGATTAGATCTTAGGAAGAAATGTTTTCCTGTGAGGGTGGTGAGGCCCTGGCCCAGGTTGCCCAGAGAAGTGGTGGCTGCCCCATCCCTGGAGGTCTTCAAAGCCAGGCTGGATGGGGCTTTGAGCCCCCTGATCCAGTGGGAGGTGTCCCTGTCCACGGCAGGGGGGGGGTTGGAACTGGATGGGCTTTAAGGCCCCTTCCAACCCAAACCATTCTCCGATTCTATGAATGTACAGCACGGGGGTAAAGTTAACTAAATATTTGGCAATCTCTTCATTAATATCTAACCACTCCTTAATATTGCAGCTTTGTTCAGTGCTTGGAAAATACACTGGCTATTTACAGCCCGCTGTCAGGAGCTCTGAGCACAGCTAAAGCCCACATACTCTGCCTAAGGGAATGCCTGAGATAGGAAAAATCTGGAGAGATTTAACTAAGGGTTACAACTTGCAAATGCTTTTCCAAAAAAATGAAAAAAAATCTGTTGCCATAGCAATACTTTTGAAAGTTGCTCTTTTACACCTGAAGGCTGAAATCCTCACCTTTACTTTGATTGCTTAAGGAAGAGGGCAAAGGAGAACAAACCAGCTGTAGAAAGCCCAGTTAGAGCAAGGGTAGAATTTTGTTACACATTAAATCACCATCAAGTATTGTTTTCAGTTTCTGGTGGGGTCGTGTGCACAAAACACCAGGGTGACAGGCAGAAAAGATAAAATTCAGATGAGGCAGCAGGGTCGTAATTTGGAGCTGCTTCAGTAAACTACTTCAGATGGGAAGGACAGGGCAGGGAAAGAAGCTGATTAAAGCCCCATCCACCCAATCTCCAGATAAGTTCCTCCTGGCAGGAGATCGCAGAATCTTTTGTAGTAACAAGAAAATACCTTGGCCCCAGCAGAATATTTTAAACGAAAGGCTTCTTTCCCTTCCTCTAGAAGCAACCTAATTGTTTTCTAGAGCAGTGACTTTGCAACCACAGAAATCCCCACCAGGCAGTGCCTTCCTGGCTTCCAGCACAAGCCCAGCTTGGTGACACAAATGCCACTCTACACACAGGCATCTCTGAGACTGTACACAAAATGTACAACTCAGATGTTTGTTGTTTTAACAGAACTTAGGTAAAAGTTGGGGGGGTGACGCCGTCATTTCAGATAATGACTGAATGCAATTAAACATTCTGCTTTATAATCAAAGGCAAATACTCACTGACACGACCCTGCCTAAGCTGGCTGAGTTAAGCCTGGGAGAAGTTTTAGATGCACTTTATCACAAAAATGAAATTGCAAATTAATTCGTTCAAATGTTTGTCAAATTCAGACTTATTGCATCAGGTTAAGCTGAATATATTTAATCTGGATGTAAATCAAATAAAGTTAGCTGAGTTTTATAAGCACTACGTATAAATGTTTTAAATATTTGAAGGCGTGAATAGGCATGAGGAATTATCTTTAGCAAGAAGGGAAAATAAAATTAACCTAGCTGCACTACTCTTTCTAGAGCTCACCTATAGCAAACGTGCCAGGATTTTTGACACATGATGCTTTCATTAACAATAAATTATTGTATCAATAAACAAATGAATCCATTCTCGTAGACCCTACCTGGAGTCCTGTGTCCAGTTCTGGAATCCCCAGCATAAGAAGGATATGGAGCTGTTGGAGTGAGTCCAGAGGAGCCCATAAAGACGATCCGAGGGCTGGAGCACCTCTGCTATGAGGACAGGCTGAGAGAGTTGGGGTTGTTCAGCCTGGAGAAGGCTCTGGGGAGACCTCAGAGCAGCCTCCCAATACTGAAAGGGGCTCCAGGAAAGCTGGGGAGGGACTTTTTACAAGGGCAGGTAGTTATAGGGTGAGGGGGAACGGCTTTAAATTGGAAGGGGGAAGGTTTAGATTGGAAATTAGGAAGAAATTCTTCATGATGAAGGCAGTGAGGCCCTGGCACAGGTTGCCCAGGGAAACTGTGCATGTCCCCTCCCTGGAAGCGTTCAGGGCCAGGTTGGATGGGGCACTGAGGGGCCTGGTCTGGTGGGAGGGGAACTTGATGGGCTTTAAGATCCCTTCCAACATGAACCATTCTGCGATAAGGAGTATAAATAAGGGATTATCCTCTCAGGTACATTGGTATCAGTCCTCAGCTGTACTGGTGCACACAAGCAGCCTGTAATAATACTCTGTCTCCATATATTCTTAGTCAAAGCTGCAAAATTATTACCCAAGGAAAACAATTCTAACAAAACAACTGCATTTTATTGGACGCTGTTAGTTAAATAAGGTTTGACCATAATTATGAAACAGGCACCCTTATGCCTAACAAACCGTGCTTCAAAGTGGAGCTCAACGCAGTGAGATCTGTTCCAGCAGCTACACTTGCTTTGGGATCTCTGCAATAAACTGAAGCCTACAAAATCATCAAATCTATGACTCATGCAGCAGTTTCTCATCACTCTTATGTGCAGAAATGGAATAAAACCAGGTCTCTTGTTTGCAGACCACTGTGCAATATTGAAACTGCAGAATCCTCATGTCTGCAATGCTGTTTTACCAGCCCTTGGGTCACTGAATGGCTGGGTGACGCCCACGACTGCAGAGCCCTGTGGGATGGAGTGGGAAACCAACAGAACTTGATAATTAGGGATTTTAATCAAGCTGTAACTCCTTACGGCAGACGTGTTTCATAACTTTCACATCTACGTTGATGTAAAGATTGACAGACAAACCCAGCCTTGAAAGAAAAAACTTTTGTTTATTTTTCCATGAAAAAGCTTTACAAGGAGAAAGAGATTTCACAGGAGAAAGAGTACATTCCTTAATCACTGTTTATTTACTGAATTGATATCTGAGGCTGATATATCTTCTACAGTGTATTTACTTGTTCTCATAACATTATAGGACATTTACCTTTTATTTAAAAAGGATCATAATCCATGAATATTTTTAAGAGCATTATTAGGCAATGCTGGATGTGAAGGATTTACACAACTGCATCAGCTGCAGATGAAGTGCCTTCAGTTTTCGTTCTTGGCATATTTTGTAGTGACAAACGTGAAACGCATCTTTTAAATGTTCAGATATTTGAAAGGCTTTGCGTCACACGCAATGGAAAACCAGAGGTTTAGCATCTCCAAGAGCAAACACATTCCAGTGTCTACAAAGCAACACTGCAGTTCTCAAGGAAGAAAATAAATTCCCTGTCTTTCCCCTTAAAACCCCACAGAGATATTTATTAAGGTGCTCAGTGCTCAGACGTGACTCTCTTCACTAGATTTTTAGACATCCCAGCACCAGAACCAAAATGAAGTTATATGGTTTCACAGTGAGAGAACCTGACCCTTCATAGCTGCCTCTACACACAACCCTCTGGCTTTTAAAGAATCTTTGTTGACTTGTAGAACAGGGGAAAAAAAACCCAAACCAAAACCAAAGACCAACCCTCCACTCCTCAAACACCAAGAAGCATCAGCCTTGCCCTATCAGACCAATGAATGTTTTGCCCTCTGTCTCACTCGCGCCACAATTTGAAATGAAATCTCCTCTCCAAGTTTGTTTTGAAGTGTGCAAAAGAGCTACCAATCGTTTCAGAAGTAGGTTCACAAGATTGTGTTAAAAAACATTTTAAAACACTTTGTAAGAAGAGCAGCTTTAACAAAAAGCACCTGAATTTCAACTTAATTCAAAAACATGAAGAAGAAGGCAAACTCTTCAGTTACAGAATCAGTATAGAATTACAAACCCTTGAAACCTGCAGATGACAAAGGTGAAATACCTTAATTCAACCAGTACTCCAATGTCTTTGTAAGGATATGCTCTCAAGCATTTTTATGCAAGGCACTGATTTTTTTCCTTCAGCCATCATGATGTAATGAAAATGCACAATTCCAGCCACACTGGGCTGAACTACTGGCCCTGAAGATCTTTGCTGCCAACTTTGAAGCACCTGGATTTCACCCAGTAACAGTTTTACACCTGCTACATTTTTCTTTATGATTTCTTTATAAAATCACACAGATCCACCACAGGTTTTAATGATACAATGATTAATGGTACGTTAATAGTAATGCTTTACAGAAGAGAAAGTTTTACTTGCATAATTCTCCTTTAAAGTGAAATTGGATAGTTTTGAGGTTAAATATTCAAAATATTCACAAATATAGCAATTCCATTCCTCTACTATCAATTTTAAATTTCTAAGATCTGGGAGCCAGTTATCTCATACAGGCAACTCTCAGGATGGATTCCTTGAATATACCGTTCAAAACCAAGTATTTAAGTTAAATCAAATGTTTAAAAACCAAGCTCTTGTTTTTAAAAAGCAGGAATGTAAAATCAAATTTGGAACTGCTATCTTGCTTTATATGAAGTCTGACAATGGACCAATAGGTCGAGTTTACTTGGTCATAAGGAGAAATGCACTGTGTGGAATCTTGCTCTTCTGAAGCATGGTGAGTACAGAGCATTAAATTAAGGGAGACTCAGGAACAGATTTTTACAAGTGGGATTTCTTTAGCTCAAAATTATGAATGTTTCAAAAAAACTAGGTGACACTTGAAAAATACTTGGAATTCTTTTGCAGATCCCTGCAACTGAACGAAGTACACTTGAAAGCAATGGACCAACGAAGATGTACACGAAGTGATAAGTAACTATAGATGCACAAACACTGAATTTATGTCCAAGTTTTCTATTTTTTTCAGCTGTGACAAAATGTGTCACCCTCTGAAAATAATTAAGCACAACCTGCAACAAGACAGTAAACTGGGGTATCGTTCAAATAATCTAAAAGCTAAAGTATTTAATTTGTAGTATCAAGGTTTCCTGAAACTAAGAGCCGTCAGAACCCAATCACAGATTACTCAAGTTCGAGGGGATGCTCTGGGACATCCAGAAACAACCTCAGGACCTCATTGGACAGAGCCAGGCAAAAATTTTGACAGTAGTTCCATCACTGTAAAGCTTGATGAAGCTAACCTGAGAGCACAATCATGTGGGAGGGTCCAGATAACACTGAAGGAATAATAAGGGCAAAATTCTTGCCTTCTTTATGGAGCAAGATTTTATAGGCCATAAACAGAGGTAGGTCTAGGAAGCAGGTAACCCCAGACAGCCAGCAGGTACCAGGTCAGCCGTTTTGAGAACCAATATCATGGTGTAACCTGAAATCCAGGTAGTGTTACCTTTGTATGAAACTGCCCTACTGTGTTTGCTGTTTCTATCCCCATCCCTAAAGCAGGGAAGGAGTGGTGAAGGGAATTATCCTGCTTGGTTCCCTCCATAGTAACAAGGTCCTGAGTGCATTTCATACTTGGGCAAACTATACGAGGAAGAGATAGACCTTAAAACCTAAACAAAATCTCCCATAATATTATGGCAAAGGATGTAAGACAGATTTGCAAACTCAATCATAGCTGTGCTAAATCCTCAAGAATTAATCCCAGTCCTTAACCAGATAAAGTGATTTTACATATGATAGTACATAAACTATAAGAACAGCTGTTTCTGGTGGAAGACAGCAGTCAAATTCGGTTATATGACAATAATGGCTTGTAAAATATTAGAAATAACATTTCTAAATTCATGATCTCTTATAGAATGCAAAGACAGATGTGGGGTTTAATTAAAAAAATCACCAGGTTTCACATTTTTAACAGCTGCCTCCAACTAATTGTTACCATTCTTACACTTTCCCTACTTGGGACAGAGAAGCTCCTCTAATTCCTGACAAAATGATTGCAATGCAAATTATAATGATTAATTCTAAATACTAAATCTTTGCTAACATAAATCAGTAATTTTAATTTATTATATGAACAACTGAGCTGGCAGGTTTAAGTGGAGAGTTACTGGGGGTGGCTGATAAGCTGCTGTGTGTGGTAAATTCTCCTCAGGCAGCACAACTGTAGCCTGGAGGACACACATACACAACGTGTCACAGCATCTCTTGCACATTATACAAGGAAGAAAACTTACTTTTGAGTTGCAATACACAGTTTATGAACACACTCTGTGAGAGGTTAGCTGCAATATGTGATTTTAAAAACATTATAGATCATAAGAATGTACATAAAGCTCTGCTATTGTCTGCTAAACCATAAGCCATTTTCAACTAGATATATCACTCATAACTCTACAAAGTCAGACACTCAAAGCTTCCATGTATGTAGAAAACCTTGTTAGGAATCAAAAATTCAAGAGAAACCGTGGTCAATAACACAACTCTCTGCTAAAATAAATAGTCAATAATTAAAGGAACAGAAGGACATGCCTCTGCACGAGAAAGGAAGTCACTTCATTCTGATCATCCTCCTCCTCTGAACAAGAGATAAGGAATACGTTTTCCTTGACATTCTCACAAAAAATAGTTTTACTCATGGGCTGAGCGATAGAATCTGCCCACTGGAATAAAAAAGACATTAAGAATATATACAATGTACTGGAAGCCATATGCACCTTTTCTGTGGATAAGGAGATAAGGCATTTACAGGATGCTATAAAACTACTTTCTTAGGTGTTATTCATCTGGTCCGCACTTGCTTTGTATCATGACATGATGTAAACACACATAATGCCCTAAAAGTGAAAGACAAGAGAGGCAAACTATGCAGAAATACTTCCAGTAGAAAAGCCCCAAATTATGTGAGAATCTAACACAAAGGAATCATCTAAAAACATGTGTATAAAGTAAGTGCCTTCTCTGCCACGAGACGTGGACTTAAAAGAAAAGGTAAAGAAAAAACTGGTTCAAACAGATGTATTCCTGCTCTCCACTAGTAAAGCTGTTTTCCTTGAAATACAATTGTTAAATATTTAGTTGTGGCCAAATTTTAAAAGGCCTTTTACAGTTTGATCCTGGACTTCAGCTTGATGCTTATGCAACGTTTTTTCTAATACCTTCTATCATCCTTTCCCAATAAGGTTACACTGGTTCTGAGTGTGTTTATATACAGTGACTAAAAGTCAAAATTGCAAACAAAAAGGATATGACACATTTATAAATGTGCATTTACAGAGAAAACATACCTACAATACTGTATTTACACATTACACACCATAAAATAAAGTTAGGAATACACAATCTTTCCCCCACAGCAACACATTAATTAAAAAGTGTCGATCAGAGAACAGATTTGATGACTTCTTTTTTTTCCTGAATACTCTAATGCAGGCATAATGTGATGATCTCACTCAACTGAAATAGGCAAATAAAACATCATTCTTGTTCAAAATGAAATAAAAGAATCCATCTGCTGAATTATACGTTCAAGATAACTAACAGTTTGGTTCATTTTCTGAACTTCTGGAACTAACACTTGGTTTTCCAGTAATCAACAGAAAATTTGTGATCTAGCTGGAAGCTGATTTAACATTTCCTGGCCACTACACAAAGTTAAACAAACAAAAAAAATCTGATAGAGTGTATTGAACTGAAGTATAAAAAACAATAAATGCCCAACTTGGTTTCTTTACTTTCATCTTTGCAACAGCATTTGCAATCTGTGAACAAAGTAGTAAAGCTTTCTCCTCCTTCAAAAATGGCATGTGAGAATTGAGAGGCTTACCCAAAGGAGCTGAAACACTGAATTAGAAAAGCTGCTTAAAAAACAAACACAAGAAAAATAACAGTTCAGCCCTTGTCTTGCTGACAGGTGAGATAATAACCATTTCTGGTACCACAGAGAACTTGCAGACAGACTGGCATTTCAATGGAAGGAAAAACCACACCAATCCATACGGTTCCCTTAAAACAAAAGCCTCTCGAGTTCAATGACCAACATTTCAGCCTTTAAGTAAGAAAGAGCAACAACAATTCATACTGGGGATTTACTGACAGGTGTTGGGAACAATGGTGATTGTTTTAGAAAAGACTATATAAAAATTCTTCCACTACTGTACTTTCTAATATATGTGAAAATACCATCTTCAAACTGAAAACAAAATCATCTTCTCAGACCTGGTCCTCACGACCTGGAACTCTTCCAGGTCAAGTAAAGAATTGCACCCCCTTCTATATTTCTTCTGCTTACTATGGCAAATTGAAAGAATTTTACTTGCAAAACACTTAATCACCAAAGGCAGAGTTTCATAATACAATTTTAAAGCACCTCACTCAAAGACTAAGTTACCAGCTTTCTAGCAAAAGCTCAGAACATGAATGCAAATAATACATTATTAAATAACAGTTCTGGTTCACGGGCCACTATTACAAACTGGGGGACTAACTGACTTCAAAAGACACTGGATCAGACTTCAAGAGCATATTTTTCTTAATATTATGTATTTGCAAGACAGAAGTCTTCAGACAAGTCTTTACAGAGAAATCATAAAAGTATGAAAGTGATTCACCCTGCTTGAAATGATTAACATTTAAGTTTTGCAGTTTTGATATTTAGCTATTATCTGCTACTTACCATAAAATGTAAATTATTATAGCAGAAAAGTTTCAGCATGGGTTTGTGTTGTTTCTTTATATATATATATATATATACACACACATATAGAGAGGCACATTCTTTGTTAGAAATCAGCATGAAATTCTTCTGTAGGAACTTGGACACTTCCTTTCACAGAAATTTTTCCATGAAACTATGCTCTTCACGTAAGGCAGTCAGATCGAGTTAAGCCAATACCCAGTTTGCATAAAACTAGAGCTGCACTTAGATTAAGATGTATTTTCAAAATACACGTGTTATAAATACCATTACAGAGAAATACACAAGATACTTCCTGTACAGCCTGGAGAAAGAAACTGCTCATTTTGACATTCTATTAAAATTTCATAAGGGCACAAAAGGAATTGGTAACTGTTAGTCCAAAACGATCTAGCTATTCTAACAGTATGTACAGTGCAAAGAACTTCTTACAGTAACATCACAAAGTAACACCAGCTCTTCCATAAAGGACTCTAAAAATTGTTGCTCATTGCTTAGAAAGGCATACATCCAATATACTCACAAGTGGCAAGAGCCTGGAGTATTACAGTATTATTGCTGCTACTGTAATGAAAAGAAGCAAGGTTGTGAAGTTAAAAAAAGCTGTGGGGAAATCTACTTCATTTTGCCAAGCGTATTATTTCTTAGCTTCATCCAGGAAAATGAGCAACGGAGAAAGGTTCTTCTCCTGCTGAAATGGTGGAGAGTAAAATAAAGAATGAGATCAGCTGGCTTTGGGTTAATTGGTTAAAAATGAGTGCATCAGTTCGACTTGAGTCAAGCTGCCTTCGTTTGTAGTAGCTATCTGTAAAGGCTGAGTGAATGAGATTCCTTTCATCATACAGGCACTGCTACCTTTGCTGCAGTAGTAGAGGCACGCTTTGACAGCCAGGATAGCTTCAGCTGACAGACAGCTCCTGGGTAACTCAAAGGGAATGATAGTCTGACTGGAAACATCCTTTATTTCTCCAGATAGACACTGTCCTTGAAGCAACCAGGTATTATCTGCAAAAGAGCAAGTTTTATCATTAGGATATTTAACACCATGTTTGAAACCTAGAGAAAACACTGTTTATACCTATAGAACAACACGGACTTTCTTTCCATTTGCATCACCAGGGAAATTTCCTTCCTGCTTTTTCCAATCATGGAAAAATAAAAGGGAAAAGTAATTTACAAATGCTTCTTTAGCAGTCACCTAAAGATGGAGAGATCCATAGATTTGCTTCAGAACTATAGGTATATATACAGCACATAATTTAAATGCAATGGGTGTGCAATCTGTCCTATAAGCTCTTAAGAGGATATTAAAATGTATTCTGAGATAGGCAAGCAAAACACCTTAAATTAATGGGCTGCTACACACTTGTATCAGAGGTCTAGTACTGCAGGTAAGAGATCTGTCATAAATGCATAAAACTACAGATAATTTATGGCACTTCCAAACAGAAGTGTTGGAACAGAACTCGAGTTTCATATTTACTTACATATTTAAGAACATGTGAACTAAAACCCAAACTGCACAATAAAGGTATCAGGTTCGTTCCACTGCACTCTGTATTTCACGGTCGGTGAAATGGATAAAGTGCTTTTTGGGGCATTTTTCAGAAAATACCTAAAAGTTGGCTCTAGAATTCATGAGCTTGAAATGAGTTGTTGAGTTTAGGTTGCTTATGTTCTATGTTTTCACTCAATCTTGAAGCTACCGCACGTATCTTCGCTTCAACAACATTTGGAGATTCTGTAGGTCAAAAAGTGTTCCAACACTCCTGGAAATAGTTTATTTGTACTCCGAAAGCACGAACTGGGATCATAAACTACTTTAAATCACAAGGCATTTAAACACTGCAGTGCCTGCACAGTATTTGTTGACTGCTTTTAAAGGCAATCAATTTAATTAAGCTACCACACGGATACTCTGAAAGCCAGCCAGCAAAAGATGAGTCAAGAGATGAGATGTTTACTTTCAGATCAGTTTAACTGCATCTACAAGCAGGGATAGCTATTAACAAGTATTTATCATTGTAAAAGCCAATATGGCATGTAAATTCAGCCAGAGAACAATTACTAAACACTAGCAGAATTTTAACACCTAGCAGCATTTCTAAAAAGATGTTTCCCAATGCAGTGCAACAACTGAATGAACATAATTGAAATAAGTTTTCTCTACTCCTTTCAGAAATCTACTGAAGGTGCAAATGATGCGATTCCAACATTGAAAACTTGACACAGAAACTAAAGAAAATGACGTTCACAGAATGGTTTGGATTGGAAGGTGCCTTAAAGCCCATCCAGTTCCAACCCTACCTCCCACCAGACGAGGCTGCTCAAAGTCCCATCCAACCTGGCCTTGCACACTTCCAGGGAGGGGGCAGCCATGACTTCCCCGGGCAACCTGCGTCAGCGCCTTGCATCACGAAGAATTTCTTCCTAATTTCCAATCTAAACCTTCCCCCTTCCAATTTAAAGCCGTTCCCCCTCATCCTACCAAGGGCTTTTTACAAGCCCTTGTAAAAAGTCCCTCCCCAGCTTTCCTGGAGAACCTTTCAGTACTGTGAGGCTGCTCTAAGGTCTCCCCGGAGCCTTCTCTTCTCCAGGCTGAACAACCCCAACTCTCTCAGTCTGTCCTCATAGCAGAGGTGCTCCAGCCCTCGGATCATCTTTGTGGCGTCCTCTGGATCTGCTCCAACAGCTCCATATCCTTCTTATGTTGGGGATTCCAGAACTGGAGACAGGACTCCAGGTGGTGTCTCCCAAGAGGATCTTCTTTTTTTCAAAGCTGTTCAGCATCTCAAAGAGTCAGTTAAGCTTTCCTCTGCTCTCTGACTCCGAACTGAATAACATGTATTGCATCACCAGGTCAAATGGGAACACAAAAGCAGGAGGGACGCTTTGGTTCATCAGACTGAGATCCCTCATATTGCAGGTAGGTCATGATACAACTCACTCTTACATATCTTAGCTACTCCTTCGACTGATAAAACCACACAGGCTCTTACCTTCTGCTGTGATAAACCAGGAATTGGGTGCTTCCTCATTCAATTTTGAATCTGGAGGAAGAGTCAACTTTAGTAAAAACTGAATTGTTTGTCCGGGAGCTACAGTTAGTGAAGGAAGTTGAACATTTGGTGCAGATTTAGGTAGTTTTGGAAGGTTTGTTGTTTTATCCTTTTGCACAGGCAGATTGTCTGGAACATCGCATGCTTCTGCATTCAGGATAGGCAACTATCAGTAGAAATCAAACAAAGTATTTGGTTTTGTTTGTACTGAAAGCAAACAGGATTTCACAACACAATCACAGTTTCAAAGCTGACACAGACCAGGAAAACCAACACATGATAATACAGCTATGGGACTGAATCTTTCTAACAGAGTGCAACAATGCTACAGTGACAAAGAAAAGGCAGGGACAATTTTTTTTTTTAAATGAAAAAGATAAAACTGATTAATCCAAATAAAAATAATAATTCTGATTAAAATCACAAAATCCACAACTACTTCAGAGTACCCTTTAATTTAAAATTTTAACAGTTCCATTATATTTTTACTTTAAATAAAATTTATTTTCTTCTAATCTTGTGGTAAACACCATACTTTGGTACAAAAATCCAATATTTTATCCATGTGGATTGCACAGTAAGGTAAAGGATAACTTTCCAGAAAAACCACCAACATATTACCTGGTATGAAAATGCAAACACATGCTAAGATTGTGTGCTATTAAATGCTAGAAATGGACAAGAAGTTGGACCATTATGTCATATATACATATGAAAACACTAAACACAGTGCCATTGTAAGATGGACAGGAGCATGAATTTGTTTAGCCTTCATGTTTATAAGCAAATACAGCCATGCTCAATTATCACAGTGGTTTTGATTTGACAACTTGGAAGCCCATTATATATCCCACTCTAAGTCTTTGACTTCCAAGAATCATCTCTTACGGCTTAATTAGAGGACTTGATAAACTATTTCAACTTCCATTTGTTACAAAGGGAGTTGGCAAGTGCTCATGCAATGATTTTCACACTGAAAAACTTGGCTGTATTTTTTATAAATCAAGTTTCTGTATTGTTGTGTAGACAATCATCGCTTCTGTTTTCATGAAAAAGTTACCTTTTCAAAAACTAAGGCTTTCAACAACTGTGCTAACAGGCAATGTTTATTTGCCAGATCATCATCACAAAACATTCTGTGTATAGCTACTCTACCAAGGTTTATTAGCTATACGATTTTTATACCACTTGCCAAAGTCTGTAATATTAATTTATATCAAGAAACACGACTATTGGCCTGTTTAATAAGTATTACTTACCATGAAAAGAATCCTTGTTTCCAAATCCAGCACTTTAATCTGATGATTATTTGTGTCTGCAACATACATCAGGCGGCCATTTTCTTCAACACACAAACCTCCTGGTTCATTAAACATTGACTGTGTAAAGCTGGAACCAACAACATTGCCTGCTTCTCCTGTGCCTGCCAGGGTAGCGCAGTTCTTCATCTTGGGATCTACAACCTTAATCTAAGATGAACAAGGACACACTAAAACTTCTCTGAAAGAACCCACCAGAATTTAGGAGCTCTGCATTAACTCAGGACCTACCTTTCTAGAAGCCAACACTAACCTGAAGCACCTCAGCTACCAAGTGTGTCCCCTAGAAGCCAAGTTACCATAACTCACCAAATGACAAGTCCCATCTTTCTGCCCCCGCCATCCTTCCTTGCTCAAACTGACTTCTACCTTTGGTCTTAATTCAGTGTTCTCTGCTCTCCTGCATAATTTCAAAGGGCACCCTCCCCTCTGGCTGAATGGTTTGGTTTTCTACTGTTTGCTGCCATTTTGGAAACATCTGCATAATAGTAAGAGCACAATGAAACTGGCAGGATAACTTCTATAGCATTTTTTTTTCTAAAAATACATGAGGTTTCTTTTTTCTTAAAGTAATATCAAAAAAGTTTATAAAGTTTTAAGTATTACTTGAAATAAAATTTCATTTGCCACATTAATTTCAATAAGTATTTAACATTATATACTTATTCCTCAAATTGTAAGACATTATTTGTCTTTTAATGCATTTAACCAATGTGCAGTTAACAACCTCCTAGACACGAAAGCTTATACAACATCATTTAAGAACAATCATGCAAACCCATCTCTTTTATCTCAGAGTTCTGTGGAGAATTTAGTATTCCCTCAATATTTCTTGTAGGCTGAGGGGAGATCTCATCACTCTCTGCAGCTCCTTGAAAGGAGGTTGTAGCAGTGTGGGTGCTGGTCTCTTCTCCCAAGTAACAAGCAAGAGGATGAAAGGAAATGGCCTCAAGTTGTGCCAGGTGAGGTTTAGACTGGATATTAGAAAAAAGTTCTTTACAGAAAGAGGGGTGAAGCACTGGCAGAGGCTGCCCAGGGCACTGGAGGAGTCTCTGTCCCTGGAGGGGTTCAAAAAGCGCGCAGATGTGCACTTTGGGACACGGCTTAGTACATACAGTCATGTTGGCCTGGCAGCTGGATTGGATGATCTTAAGAGGTGTTTTCCAACCTCAATGCTTCTATGATTTTTCTCAAAATGTGGGTGGTGTTTTTAAGGGAAAAGCAAGTCCTCCTGTTCTCCCAGTTTTATCAAACCTGCAGTATTCCTGACTAGGTAGTCCTAGCTCTTTTGCTCTAGCTTAGCACCTTCTAGAAGATGTAAAGAAAGGGTCTTCAGTCTCAACTGTAACTTGGGACTTCAAATTCAGCTCCCCGAGGGGCGACCTTATGAACACAGCATCATGTGACAGTAAAACAAAGGCAAACAGAAAGACTCGTAAGGGAAGGAAACAAAAAAGAACCTACAAAGGAATTTGTATCGTTTCCTCAGCCTATATGAATTAAGCACAATTTTTGAATGCTCCTAAAATAATCCTTCATAGCAGTAAAACTTGCAAAGCCTGTATATAATGAGCTACTACATGCTTACCTTATGATTATAGGAATCTGCCACATAAAGCAGTTTTCTTTTCTTGTCCCATGTTACTCCTAAGGGATGCTGCAGCTTTGCATTTATGCCTGCTCCATCCACATCACCAAAGGCAAACAAATTCTGAAAAAAGTGTTTTATTAAATGAATACATTTGATTATTCAAAGTTGCTATGAATTTAAATGATTATAATTAAATGGAAACTCATTGACTTAAAAAAAAATTAAAAAATCAAGACAACTTCAAAACAAGGATACTGAAAACTGAGAAATGCGGACGCTAATCGTGAAAATGAAACTCTCACATTTAAGTTATCAATGTGAATCCCACTGGTTTTAATGACCACACAATGATGAATCAAGTTGGCTACTTTAAAAATAAGTAATTTGTTATCTGAGGAGCAACAATCTGCACTATAGCCTGAGCATCACAACTGGCACACATTTGCATTCCAAGCAGTGAAGTTAAGAAATTGATGGCCATGGAAACTGATTTACCCTCTCACCACAAAAGTGGTTCCTCCAGGTCAGGCTTGAGCAATATTAGTAGGGCAGTGTGGAGAAGTTTGAAGTGATTACCAATGGATCTCTCTCTCCTCCTACAAGGTGCTTCACTGCTCCGTCTTTCAGAGAGATGGTTCGCACGGTGCTGCTCTCACTATCCGCTACAAAAAGGCAGCTCCATGGCTCCTCGGAAGCCAGAGAGAGACCCGAGGGCTGTGCAAAGCCTGCCTTATGTGGGTATGCATTGTTTCTGTTCTCTTCATTTCCACTCCCAGCAAATCGAAGGCAGACTCCTTTCTTTAAATCACTAAAAGAAAATAATACCCAAGCTGAAGAATGAGTTTGAAATACTTCAGACATCGTGCACAAACAGAAACTACAAGACAAGCACTTATGAGTTATAAAATCAACTGTACCGCAGCACAAGGAATTACTCAATGCCCTTGTGCTAACTTTTATTTCACCTTACTATATCATTAATCAGTAGATAATTCAGCAAATACAATGAAAAGTAACATTCAGTTATATGAATGTACCTTATCAAGTCATAGTTTTATAGCAGAAGCAGAATCATTTCATCTAACAGATGTGGGGGAAGCAGGTGACTTTAAAGGACTCATGCCTTTTAAGTCTGAGCAGAAGCAGCAAGCTTCAAGCTAAGTACAATTGAGAAAAAATATTTCTGGTTTAATTTGATTATCCCTCTCTTTGGGGTTTGAAAGCTGTTTATCAAGGCAGACAGCAATTTCTTGTATCTATTATTACAGTTGCTTACCTTCCTTTTGGTAGTTTTCCACCTTCCAACATCAGTGCCCACACCTGATGAGTGCCTGCCATTGCTATCCATAAAACATCGTCCTCCTGGGTCCCTGCACCTTTTAAAAAATGGATGTATAAAAACAGATGAAAAACATCCCACTTTCGGAATGTTTTGTAAAACAAAGAAATCAACAAACCAAACCCTTCCGTCCCCACAACTCCAGTTGAGCTCTTCCCATGGGGGAGCTAAAAAAACCCAACCAAAACACAGAGTAAGAGAAGGAGACAGAGAGAATGTCTGTCATCTGTCAAAAGCTCTGCTATTTTTTTCTGTTTCCTTCCCAAGGATATAACCCCCGCCCCCACCTGCCAAAGGCAAATACTTCAAATGGGATTTGCTCTTTGTGACACTTTGCTATTGGGCCCATATTTCACCTGTTACTTTTGGATCCACACTGGCCAATAAATACTGTGATATCTTTGCTAAGCATGGTGGGATGTTTTGGCAAGTTTTTTTTGGCAGGTGGGGGTGTTGTTTTTTCTTCTTACTACGTTAGTGACAAAATTAGATATTCAAAAAAACTACTGGTAGTTGTTTCCAGATTTTGAGTGACATAACCACAGCAGTAGCAGAGACAATGACAGAAAAACCTCTTCTTTGACCATAGATTAGTTTGAGGACATGTCACCTCTGTCACCCCTGTACTGTTCTCAAAAGAGAAGGAGGCCAAGGAGAACCAGCAAGCTAAATTATGGTAATACCATCATTATCATAACTACTTATCATCCTTGAATGGAAAGAATTTATTTTTAAAGAATTTATTATAAAACAACATAAAAGAACAAAGCAATTCTTTTACATTTATTAAATTAAGCACCACATTCCAACCTATCTTGTGCTGTTTTAAAAATCCAGTGTAGTATCTCCTTATTAGGGTATGTGTTTTCTTATCTTCAGCGCTGCCTGCATCAAAGCAAAGTATGTCATAAAGATTCCCTAGAAATGCATCAGAGCACTGAATGCACTGGTGTTCCACATTATAGGAAGCTTCAGTGCTTTTCAAGTTCCGGAATCTGCCTTTGCTATAGATCTGTGTTTTAAGAATTCACAGCTTGTACACACCCCCAACTTTAAACAGCTCAGATTATTAAGTGTGAGTCAATCTGAATGCACAGACGAGACATTTTTTGGACCAGTCAACAGCAATATCTGTTCGTAGAGATTCCACTCCCAGGATGACCTACACTTCCAGCTTCCCTGTTTGAAGATTGCATGCTTACTTCCAGTCTGAGAATTAAAAGCCTGGGAATCAAAGTTAGATTTTGTGGCTGGCACCACTGATGCTTTCTATACAGACTGAAATTTGAGAACATTAAAAACAGAAGTAACAAAGAAGAAGTCTGTTGGTGCACCCGTTCTCTGTGAAAACATGAGGTAAAAAGAGCTGTACACCACACCCTCTAGTTTACAGACAGGCACTTTGCCCATGTGCACATGGGAAGGCAGATCTTCCCTTCAGTCAATGGAAGTTTGGCCAAAAAAAAATTCGAATTTGACTGACAGAACAACTAGAGAATCGTTGTTCTTCAGTGAGACAGAGACAGCAAAGCCCCACAGGAATGCTTTAGCCCTCTAAGTCCAAACTGTTCCAAGTACATATCATACTTTTCAGGGGAGCAGAAATTAATTTTCTGTGCTACCTGGCACTCTTTCCCCTAGTGTTGCATCATGCAAACAGCATAACCCTTTATGAAACAAAATGCTTGGAATTTCCCTCCGTAGTTAACAAATGTGCCCTCTTACCAAGGGAATCCCTTGGACACAGATACCAAGGGGATGTCATACAGTAAGAGATAAAACGGAGCTACCAACGATGACTATAATGAAATAATTTCTCTTTCTTTCCTCAGTTTTTTAACTCAGGCCTTCTGACTGCAATGGCAGAAAAAAAATCCAAAGTAGAAATGCTAGCACGGAAAAACTAATTTAGATTATTTATTGTTGGGATACATCACTATAATGACAGAAGATGCTAAGCCTGGTTACGTGTTTTATTCATTCCCATTTAACCACAGCAAATGCATGCACTTGAGGGTAATTTGGCACTGCAGTCTCCCCTGACCCCCAACACCCACATTCCATATTCAAAAGCACTTTCAGCATCAAATGAGAACAGCTAAAAACCGTGTCTCATTCTGACCTCAGCATGCACGACAAAGGCTCCGTAAGCCTCATCAAGAAGGTTTATTTTCAGCAGCTCTGCACCTGGAATTTTGCATTAAATCCAGTATCTGATACCTGAACTAGTGTTTAGAAATGTATCATGAGCATACATTTAATTCACAAAGCAAGACTACAGACCGTGGAACAAAGAGAATGAGAAATCATCATTCCAGGTACAAATACCATATTTTTACAGAGGGCAGCTTCAAGTCACGGACTAAGTTTGACATCTGTTAAGATGTTAACTCTGCTAATTCAAATGCTTCTTTTTATTGCAGCAACTAATCATCATCATCCATTTTGTCAAGATGCAGAGATGTCCAATTTACTAGAAAATTAGTCTGTCAAACCATATTGTGTGGGATTACAGTTGGATATTCAGTCATAACTTCCATTACGTCCTTATGTTAAGACATGAGTCTTTGTATGTTTCTGTAAAAGCCAGGTTTACACTAAACACTACCATAAATATTTAATTTCTTGACATGTTTCTATAGTGAACATGTGAAATATTAATAACTTTTGCTGCTATTACTGTTCAGCAATACCATAAACTCCTTCATCTCTTAGTTTTGGTTTAGAATACAGAGTCAGAGCATTCAGTCAACAGCTCAATCAGGTTCCTGTAGAGATAAAAGTCTGTTGGGCTGATTGCACAAAAAGCTACTAGTTCTGAAAGCTTATCCCTCCTCAGTTTTCCCTCAAATGTTTAAAGGAGAAAAGTAAATGCCAGTTTAGGAGCAGGAATGGAAGCTACAGGTGACAGAACCCACACATGAATTATGCTAGGATATGTGAAAATTTCCATTAAATCCATTTGTCCCTCTCTGTGATTCTTCCAACGATATGAACCTGGCTGACCCACTCAGACAATAGACAAATGTAAACTGTGCTTTCAGAAGTCTTCCCAAAGCACGAGTGGGTAATGTCCTGCTTCACTGCAGTCCTTCACTGTAACTTCTTAATGTCACGTTTCTCAAAAGATTTTGTCTCCTTAAACAGTTCTTGCACAGGAATGAAACCCTGTAACTCTTCCACTTCACTTAAGCCTTATCCTTCATGAAGAAGTTCTTTGAAATTTCAAATATTTTAAATAAAAAATAATTACCCTTTACAAGGAAACAGAATCCAGTTCAAGAAGAGAAGACAGACAATGCTGCTGCATGTCAGTGATATTGCTAACAGGATTTTCTGTGGAACTGAACTTGTACAAGGTCAGATACAACCTAAAACTGAACCTGATATCTTTGAGAGGGTACTTTGCATAGGAAATTTCTAAAAGAGATGAGAAGGCCTTTTGCATTCCAAGTAGATCTGCACAGCTGCATCACGCAGTCATATTACATATGCAACATATGTTTAGAGAAATTTAAATTTTGAGTTGTCCAAAAAAATGATTCCTAAGTAATCCCTGATGATCAAACTCTCTTATTTTCAGCTATTACCAAGGAAAATTAATTTCACAAGACAGTGAAGGCAGGAGCCTCAACACCAGAATGCAACCAGACTAGAAGGAAAAAGAAGAGTGACATGTAGGAAGCGTACTTTCAAGACACAGACAGTTCAGACATAAACAGCTCATATACAGTCTGAACCTACCTAGGAAATGCTAATTGCTTATTGCTTTGTAAAGTGATTTTTAAGCGATTATTGCTTTATTTTTTCTTGTAAAATCAGGGAAGAACCACCATGAGTAATTCAAAAAAAAAAAAGGTGTTTCCTCTGGAATGCTATGGTACTAAAGAATCCTCTACCAGAAACATGGAGAGAAAAAAATATCTTACATACTTTTGCCTTTTAAGGCCTATAAATATTGTACCAGTATGACACAGTACTGTGCTGTCATTTAAATAATATCTATGTAAAACCTAAATTGACATAAAAATTTCCAACCAGTTTAGCGAAAGCACCGTCCATACTGTACTTGGGAGTTTCTATAAATAGATTACAATCATGCAATTTAAGACTTGATTTTGGAATGTGAAACACATAGTTATGTCACCAAGCACAGGTCATTGTCCTGTTCCTTCCAGCAAGAATGCAGCTATCAAGAACATTTCATGCTCAGATCAACTGTGCATTTAAGTATCACTTGCTTTCAACACCCACTGAATAAATATAGAAGGGAACAACAGAGAAAGCTAAAAAGGCACAGAGCAATTTAATAATGTATTTTTAAGCTGCTGGCCCTCCCCGTATATTTCCTACACAATCTATGTCAATGCAATGACATCAATTTCAATGAAGCCAGAATTTAATCCATGGAGTTCATTCAAGAATTTTAAAGCTGAAGGGTAAAACGCAAACAATGAAGTCTTTTAATTGATCGATACATACTCTAAAATGCCTTTAGGAGCCACCTCAAGAAATATAAATGATACAGGAAAAATATTTTCTCTTAAGAGGTAATCTTTCCCTTTGAGACTTTGGAACAGGTCAGCATAGGCTTTTAGCACTACCTAGTGTAACACATAAACTGCTGAAACATTAAACCTTTTTTTTTCTCCCTTTCTTGCTCTGGATAGAACAGCTTTGGATGTTGACAGGAAACTCACAGATGCATCACTTGTTTAAAAACTATAGAATTCATAACTCTATCTTCTGAAAAGAAAAACGTCTCCCTCCCCACTCTTTCTTTTTATTTTGTAGAAGATCTGTTACTAAAAGTGTTAAATCTAAAACCTGATGCTGGTGGGTTATTTAAGCAGCCAAGGCTTCTGGGCATGCAGTGTCTATATTGACAATGCATTGGTACCAGAAGACTTTCATACAATCAGCATATATAAACCAGTTTCATGTTCCTTTATACTTAATGCATTTTCCTTCCTTTTAACTGACCCAAGATAACAAGGAATGCTTCCAGGTCAGTAAAATGTTCTAATTTACTAATCTTGCAAAGCACCTCCAGTTTAAAGATACCAGACATATCAGGATACCTCTCCATCTCATTCATCTGCAAATTCAAGAATCCCAATACTGGAAGTCAATTTTTATGCCTGAAATACTGACATTAAAGCATTGTTCTGTCATTGTTAAGAAACTGGCATCTACAACTTCTAAATCATATCAAAATGGGAATGTAAGAAAATAAACTACTAAGAGTTAATAACAGCTGAATACATGGCAATTACACGATGTCAAGCTCAGGTGTGTGCCAAGTGAATCAGCAAAGAAAGCTACTTCTATCCTCAGAAGCTGATTCTTGCATCCTATTATGCAAAGATGTAATTTTTACTTCTTGATGCTTGCCATTTTTTTTCTGAGGTATTCACCTCTATCTGATTGACTCTGTTGTGATCTCAAGTCTAATGATTTCACGTCACCTAAACAGGAATAAACAGAGGTCCACAACTAAAATTACTTTTATTTCCTAAACTCAAATATTTACAAGGGATCAGACATGTCTGTCAAGAAAGGGAACTTCTAGACAATGCTCACTTCCTGTGAAATGTATCTGCTTCTTAAGTGATCCTGGCATAAAGTACTGGCCTAACAAAAGCAATCACAACTTCCTCCTTTATTTGGACTCAGTAACCTGCTACAAAAGAATTTTTCTTCCAGTAACAGTTCACATTTGTTCAGGATCCAAAGTCGAACTGCAGTTATCGCTTGAAAATGAAAATGCTGCATTTTAGACTCCGTTTTAAAGTAAATCTATACTTTTCCACATCTCCAATTATTACCAAAGCAGGAAAATATTCAGCAAGCAGTCATGCATATGTAAATACTAAATGTTAAAAGCTCAACTGATACAATACTTGAATTTCCAAAGACCACATCCCATGGAGAGCTGATGGGCTGTTCCTCTCCTTTTGCTCCACCTTCCTTATCAAAGCCTTGTATCCCAATGCCTGCTACGGTGGTCACCACCTCTGATTCCAGGTCAATCTACGAGTAAAATTATGCACAATGAATGCACAACATTAACTTGACTGATTTACAGATATTCTGAGCCAGATGTCAAAAACAGGAAGCATTTGCTGACACATAAAAAACCCAAATCCTAACAAATTTCAGGTATTTCTTTATGTAGGAAATAACCCATTTTACCACAATGCTTGCTGATGGCAGGTGTGGGGAGAAAGGAGGAAGCAGCACATAGCAGGAAAACCACTTACCAGGAATTCTCTTCCACACACACCAAAAAATAACACTGCTCTGTCAAATTTGCTCAGCAGCTGTACTAGAAAGCATCAAAATTTACTGGAGAAATACTCAGACAAAGTTGTGGACGTTTTATTTTACACTTCTATAGAAATAAAACATCAAAATTCAGATATTGTAACAATATCTCCCATCTCTATACAAAATAATCTGTACAAAGCAAATTATTGTTTCAGTTTATTTCATGTTCTAGAGTAAAAAAGTTTAGTTTTAATTTCATTTCTGCAACCCAATTCCTTTAATTCCCCTTTTGTTTATTTTCTAAGCGACTTTCAATAACCCCTCATGAATTTATCGTGATGATCATGTAAATAGCGAGTCCTTCATGCACAGAATCTTGTAACTTCCATAGCAGTAAATGTGATCCTTTTGCAAGGCCCATGGCCTGCACAAATGTCTGAAAGCATGAACTGTAGCTGTTGTATTACTTTAATTCTTGGATACCTGCATGGCACATTTAGATGGAAGGGAACAGTTAATTATCACAAAAAATGCTTAAGGATATGTTTCTGTGCTGCCTCTTCTACCTGCAACACTTAATTTCCCGCAGTCACCAGGCTATGGTGATGAATATTAGGAAGATGAGGACCCTGGAACAAACTTAGATTCAGTAACGAAGATTCTTTACCAACAGGGAGCCTCATAGCCAACTACAATGAAAACAGTGCAGGGAGTTTGTGGATTAGGGCTTTGAAGTGAAACACAGAACAAACCTACCTAACGGTACAAAGGCACCCCAAACTGAGCAAGGATGTACCTGCTCTGATCACAAATCAGACATATCAGTGAGGATCTAAGTACAAGATCTTCTGAGATGCATAAAATACTTTAAAACATATTATATTATATTATAGTATTGTATATCATATTGAACTTGCTTCAACAAGTTTAACTTCTGATCATTCTAAATTCAACCTAACCATGTAAGATCCAATGACAATATATAAATACTAATGTTCCTGCACACTTGCCAAAACCTTGCAAGCATACATCCACTTGCAGACAATTCTGACATTAAAACAGTTGTCTGTACTTCAGAAACCCAAACAGTTAACATAAGTTTAGACATTCACTGAACCACAGTAGTACAGTAACTTTAGGTAAGAATCTAATACTATGCAAGTGAAACAAAAACAATTCTTGTTTCCATATTAAGAATAAACATTTCTCATAACAAGAAAGTTAGAGTTACTAGAAAAATAAAATCCTTTACGCTAGAATGAGTAGCATATCTAATCTGCATTTGAATGGAAGCACAAAAGTTCATGAAAGTTTGAAAAACAAACTGCACAGCAGCATTTATTTAGAAGATATTGGGCTGAATTTCCTTCCTGATGTAGAGGGTATCTGGAGAGTAATTAACTTGTTGTAAATTTTCACCAGTGTAAGCAGAATGAAGTATAAGAGATTAAACTCTGAATTTCCTTATGGAAAATTTACCTTTCTGATCAGGTGATTTTCTGTATCAGCTACATAAATAACATTATTTTTTATAGCAACTCCTTGTGGTGAGTTGAAAGCTGCCTCTGAAAATTTTCCATCTCTCCTCCCACTGCTTGGACCTAAAAATGAAACAAAGCAAACTCAAAAGTAACTTTAGGAAAAAAAAAACATAGTTAAAAATAAAGTGCACACATTTAAGCCTGTAAGAGAATTACATAATCTAAGAGATACTTTCACAGCACCTTGTAGAGTTCATATTATTAGTACGTTGTGTAGTGTCACTTACTCACTGTGCTATTAAGTTTTAACTCATTCTCCCTAAGTTCTCTGCTTTAAGCTCATCCTCCAATGAGAAGTCTTAATAGGGTTCTATATTGTTCCTGTTTCCTTGCACTAAAGGAATGGAATGCAGCAATGGAAGACAGAATCTTATTTTATTCCTGACTAAATCAAAGCAAGCCAGCAGGAAAAAAAATAATTTCCAAGACTCCACTCCATTTCAATGGTTTAGAATCTGCTGTAATCACAAATGAAACTAATATTTGATTAGCAGCATTTTCTCATTAATAATAATTAGGGAAAAGATGACATGGATCTAATTATGCAAGTGAGAATGACAGAGTGACACTCTTCTGCACAGAACAATCAAGAAACAGAAAGGAACAAGACTTGAATATAACAGTACAAAGGTAAGCTCGTATTTCAGAGGGAGTAACTTTTAAAGTGCATTAGCAGTATGTGTCAGCAGAAGACATTTAGATATGAGTTATGTGTGCATCATGATTTATGATACAAATATAGTAATTTCAACCTTTGTGCTTGCTCACATTTATTACTGTATTATCAACTTCATTCCATTATTTTCTGCCCACTGAATGGTTTAACTGAGTCACTGAAATACACAAACTTTTTACAACCTACTGTCAGAAGACAATTTAGACCTTAGTAGAGACAAAGCACTGAGGTTTGTCAGATTCCAGCAGTTCCCCTTGTAAGCATCATGGTTCAGATACCCAGGGAAGGGAATAGCAGGGAGTGCCACAGGAAGGAAGGGTACCTGGTCAGAGGTAAGGACACGCTCCTCCAAACTGCTGTTTAACAACTATCTCAGAACAGCAAAGGATAACTTGTAGGTGAAGACTTCATCACAGGTATCAAACAGAAACCAAATTCTCTCATTCTTGTTTTAAGAAATCCTTCCCATAGGAGAAAGGTATTAATACTAATGCCTTTACCAAGTTAACTTAGATATCTAGTCTGTCTATCCAATGCACTTTTATTCCAAATAGCAAGAGATTTTCTACCTTTCTTTAAATAGCAGTGCCACTGGTATTTTCATGAGGTTTGTAAGATCCTGCCATGGGACAGGCATTAATCAACACCAGACAAAGTAATATAGGACACACTGGCATGCAGGTCCTGATTCTGAGACATAAATGAATCATTGTTTTCAATGATTTTGAAATTTCACCACTTCCTGAATCTGTCTCTTATGGTTGTTTGTAGATGGACTGCCCTAACAGCTATGTACTTGGGGCATTAAGATGTAACTTTGACCACTGCACCAGACTAAACCAAAGAACAAGTCTGAATGTTTCATTTATGAGAGAGTAAAGCATACAAAGAGTGATTTTCTTTATTTGCATTGTAAAGCAGACAGTAATTTTAGAACAGTTAAAATACTTCACTTTTGCTACTTTCATAACTTGTTTACATGTTAGCCCTCAATTTTGGTGAGAACAAAGGCCTTCTCATATGTACTAAAACAACTTTCCTTTTAGGTGCCTATGTACTGGTGCAATGCCACTGTTGTTAATGATTCTCCCCTCCTTTAGAAACCGGAAGGGGATCCTATACAGGAATGCTCTTCATTTAAAAAGTAAAAACACAACAGCAACCAAACAAAATACACATCCCAAACCCCTCTCCACGCAATACCACCACCATCACAATTCAACATCCATTTCTTCTGTTGGAATGGGAGGCATTACTGCCTCTCTTCTTTCCCTACCTTGCTGCTGGATGTGGATGTTATGTCACTTAAATGTAAACCCACCTGCAACTCGTTCAGAGGAATACAAAATGTGGGGTTTATGATTCATATTGGACACAACATGAAAATACAAACTTTAGTCAGCGGAACAAAGGAAAAAAAAGAGACACCTCATAACCCTCCCCCCAGAAACCTCAAACAATTGCACTGACAGAGTCTCCCATTGATGGTACCATACTACATTCCTCCATGTCCAGTAAAAGTGATTTTAATAGAAATAAAAATTCAGGCAATGTTTATAAACTGCTATGTCCTTTAAGAAAAGAATCAGCCTAGCAGGCCCAGTGAACTACTCCTAAACTACAATTACTATAATAAACTGGTGGACTCTTACCTCCAACAGTGTGTAGAATTTGTCCATTCTTGCGAGTAACCAGAATCCTATGATGTCCAGTGTCTGCTACTACCAGCCTTTCTCCTGAATCATCTACGGTCACCTTGCCAGGGAACAGCAGAGGAGAAGGTGGGAGGGAGTCTCTGTATAGCTTTATTCCAATCTTGTTATCTTTGATTTGTCCTCTCTCCTTGTAGAATTTCAGTGTTATGGAAGTAAATAGAAACAACTTCTCTCTATGTCCCTCTCCAACAAGCGAGAACAGCGTATTTCCACGAGGCCCAAGAATGACCAGAGTTGGCCAGCAGGACACTTCTAGTTCATGCCACAGGGTTGCATCTGCATCGTTTACTACAGGGTGGACAATATTATACCTCAGAATGGCACTTTTAATGTTATCCAGAACCTTTTCGTTTGGGAATTTTGCTGAATGGACACCAACTATAACAAGACCATCTGAAAGGAAAAATAAAGTCATGCATTGAAACATATTTGTACTTCAATTAAAAAAGAGTAAAAATGAAGCACAGTTACCTCATAATGTGACTGACTGCTTACCAGAATGAAAGAGGATTTGAACAAAAAGCAATTATATCTCAGCAGGAAAACAGGTGTAGGGAGACTATTAAATCATTGATTTTACTCCTCTGCTTAAAACATTTAACTTAATTTCTGCATTTGGTTAATAAAGACAATGAAGAGTTTAGGTTTTCACACAGCAGGGATAACTGCACTTGAAATCCTAGTATGAAGGTGTCACATAAGTATACAGTAATACGATTCTGTGGATATACACTGTATACATAATGCCAACCCTAAAATCAATCAAAAGCACATAATTATGAGCTTCCTTGAACTGTTTGCTTATTTTCTTAGTTTTATGAAATACAACACAGAAATAAAAATCTATGACTCAGACTTCAGCCGCTTTTCCCTTGTGATAAGAAGTAAATCCTCTTCTTCCCCATGTAGGCAGCTATGGAAGCAGCCCCAAATTTTCCACTCCCTCTTCCTATCCAATGGAAAAAGAATGAAGAGCCTTCCTTCACTCAAGCCACTTTTCAGTACTTTCTAGGGGCAAAAAAAGAGAGGGAGAGAACACGGCCCTCATTTAAAGCCCTAGAGGGGCTTTAAATTATGTTTTACTAGCACCATCTCCACCAAATGATGTAAACTGTGCACATGACATCGATATCGGACATCATCTCACCTTGTACTTAAATAATACTATCAAGCCATAAAAGCATAATCTTGTTACAGAATTGAGAAGTTACTTTGTCTAACTGAATTAAGGAAGATAATACACAGCTGTAGAAAGCTACGATACAATAATTTTAAACCAGAACTGTTAATCTAATGGAAATCCTTAGACATTAACCTTAATACTTAACTGAACATCACCCATATACAAGTAAGTTATAATATCCTCTCACGAAGAAAACTCTTGTGGAAATTGGCAGATGCTATGCTGAGATATAAGGATATGCACACCATTTAGAACACTTCATTTCAAGGATGATAACAGAGCACAACACTGGACTCATGCCAAGCTATTTCTGAAAATTAAAAAGTTCTCCCTCTTATAGAAGTCATTTCTGGACTGCTGATAACATGAACTGAATATGCACTGGGGTTTAAAATAACTTTCTGAATGCCACTTGTAACACAGAAATAGCACCACTGAAGATAGCAGCGAGAACATATCAGATAAAGACGCTAGGCGACATTTAATCCTATGGAAAACAGTCTTCATTTTGAAACAGATCTCCTGAAGCTCCAGCAAACAGAACTATGTGCATGTGTACTATGATACTGTAATGGTTTAGGATCATCCTAAAACTACAGCTTCTTGTGTGTAAGCTTCTCATGTCACTGCTGAAGTTTCCCATGCTCCGTGTAAGAGTGCACATGAACTACATAAAAAGTCAAGAGTATCAAAAATGTGTGTACACAATGTACAAGCAAAAAAAAAGACATATCAATTCTGAGGATTGTTCTTAGTTATGCAGAAAAATACAGGCAACATTTTTTCAAATATTCAAGCAATAGATTAAAGATCCAAATGCATTATGAGATAGAGGCCTTGTCGAAGATGCTCGTTTTCATTCTAACACTATCTGCCAGGTCAGCACCCTGAACCAATTCTATAGCACAGTAAACATACATGTGAAATGTGTAAATAAATGCTATGTTCACAAATACGAAGTTTAGCAAGGCTGCTGCTTCACTGTATATTCAATCTGACTTGGTGCTGCCAAAAGAAATTATGTTGCTCATGTTTTTGCAGCAAAATCAATTTCTTTGCAATCATGAGGTGACAGATCTCAGAACCAACCCAAACAAAAGTGAAGGGACTTCCATTAATTAAAGGAAAGAGCAGACCAAAATAGAATGAAACTCCAGAATATGGCTGGATACTAAGATACCTGCATTAATACATCTTAAAGCATTTTTGAGATGTCTGACATCCTTTCTACTTTAGTTCTATTCTTCTAACTTTCAATTCTCAAGTTTCTCTAGCCAATGACTCATCCCTCCCCTTGCTCCTAGGGATTAGTAAACGACGTTTGCCTTTGGTGAAGAAGATGCACATAGATATTAAACCATTGAAAGTTTGTTTCTATGGTTTAAAAATTGACAACCCTTACTGCCTTGATGTATTTATACATATTCCTGTAATGCCAAAATTTACACAGCTAGCACAGAAAATAAAGACTAAATAATCCTGAAAAGGCTGACAACCAAAATGAGAAAACAGCAGAAAACAACCAAAAGGGGGATCTACAGGGAAAAAAATCCCACATTTTTCTTTTTGTTTAAACCATCAAGCACCTTAATCTCTTCCTGAATCCAACTGCTATCCTCTGTTTCCTTACGGATTAAATTTTAGACTAATGGTCTACACACCTGCTCCTCTTTCCTTTTACCTCCACTCCTTTATAAATCCACTCTCAAGTATCTTTTTTTTCTCACTCTGGTTCCTGTATGAACAGGATAGCTCAAATAAAAAAAACAACTTATAAGGAGAGCTCAAACACAAAAAGAATTTATCACGTATCTGCAAAGCACTTCCCTCAAGTAAGAACTTCTATGACAGGAAGTTTAATACAAGTCAAACAAAACCACCTCCAAGTTCAGTTCTGAGTGCTGCAGCCTTCTACACTGTATGTTCAAGTACTTTAAACAGAAAGCTTGAGGGGAGGGGTTGATAAAATGAATATCCAGTTATCAACTGTTTTAACAGCTTGCTCTTAAAAGTCAGATTAAGGATATTACAGCTATATTAATATGATAACACTAAGATACAAAATTATTATCATTTAAAGATATTATTCCTTAAATGATCAATGTAATCTTCTGAAATCTCAATCTACACCTTTTTCCTAGCATGCCTGATACCCACAGCAGCCTGCTTACCATTTGCTAATCACTTTCCACTTAAAGCTGTCTCCCTCCCCAAAAATGCCATGCTCCTCACATCTGAAACATTATACCAGGTTGGAAATCTCTCAAAAGCAAAGAACTAAGCTTTACAAGGTAGAATAATCAGTTTAATGGAGTTTTCTCTAAATTGCTACATAAACCCATGCTGTATAAGTGAACTACTTAAAAAACTTGACATTTCAAATACATTGTCACTTCTTTTTCTAGTTAAAGAAGGTAACACGTGAAAATAAATGTTAACAAAAATAAAAAAAAACAGAAACAACAATGGAGAATCAGAGACTTAAACATTAGAAGATAATTTTATTTACTACATATATATTTCATATTTAATACAATATTTCTAGGGCTGGAAGTAACACTGTTCAGTCTATTAAAATATCCAAGATAAGCGAGCAGCTGATACATTCTGTGTAAGACCACAGCTTACCTCTGACAAGTCACCATGATGACAAGAGACTGTGTTCTAAATACTAGTTACCCTGCATTTTTATTCACTCAGAGATAGATTTAATCTCAGACGTAAATTTAAAGAGCTTAATTCCCTTTCCAGAATACAGGACTACTGATGGTATATAATGTGATACTAGTAACAAAAATATTCTAAACTGAGTTTACCTGTTTTGTTATTTCAATTAGAATAGAAAAAACAAGTAATCCTAACTGTATCCATTCCACCATTACTACTTTATTCTTCTGAGTTCCTAGTCACATACTTACTTTAACTTTGAGCCTGCATCTTAACGTCCCTTAGCTTTTTGCAAATAGCCTTATTTATGAGGATATCAGATTTGGGCTTTAAGCACATATCCTGTTTCTTTAATTATACAGACACAATGGATACCTTATTTAACCCCATTTAAAAATGTGATGGGAGTATACACAGTCACCTTTTTTAGGCTACTTAAAAGATTAGAAGACATTTTTAGGCACCCCTGAAATGTTGCCAGCTGTTTAGTAACCAGCAACAAAGTGACTCAGCTACTCTGCCTGCAACACTGCCAGGAAATTCTATTTCCAGCCAGCCAAAGCACTTTTACCTTTATCAGAGTACTGGTGCTCCAGGGCGTGGAGATCAGGCAGCAGGTGCAAGCAATTGATGCAGCAATAAGTAAAGAAATCCAACACCACAACTTTTCCACAAAGGTCTTTGTGAAGAGAAAGAGGACCTTCAGTGTTTAACCACTGCAGATCTGGAATACAGAGAGCAGAGATATCCAGTTAGGGGAAGGGCAAGGAAAGGCAGACACTTACATCTAATGTGCACATGATCACACTTAACTGAAAAAAACACGCAAGCCTCAGAACAATTTTCACACATTTTAAAACATGACCTACATTATTCAAGCCCTAAAAACATTACATGGGTAACTATTAACTATTCAAAACTCACATAAATGCTAGTAAACTAAAAACCTGTTGATCTCCTAATGGTTTTTCTAACAGTTTTGTAAAGAATTGATTTCAGAGATGACTGAAGTGTTTTTGTCTTTACAGTTTTGACCTCGATTTTCAAAATTTGAAACGACAGCTATAAATTAATCCTGTTACAAGGGGAAAAATACAACCTTTTCAGATAAATCTGGTAGTACTCTTGGTCATTTATTTCAACCACTTGATATGAGACAAGAAAGCATTCTTTTGTCATTGGTATTTCACATTCCTCTGATCCCATTAGAAACTTGTATCAAGATAAGAAAATATATCCTAGAATATTGTCTGCCCTTATCATCATTTGACATTTCTGAAAATAATGGGTGGGGGAAAGACAGATGTGATACAATGCAAAGCTGAACTAAATTTCTGAAGGTCTATTTTTAAAAAACATATGCTGATTAATCTAACAACCCTCAAAAGTTTCACTCTGACGGCTTCAGCAAACCAAGTTCTCACTGACCCAGGAGAACATGTTGCTGCTAGTTTTCAGTTTGACCAAGAGGCAGATTGATCTCTGCCTCCATGTATTTATAAACATAAACAGATGCACACAGATTCAGATTTGGCGACAATAATGAGAATAATTTATCAGGTATATACGTTATACTCACAGTATAAGGGCTTTACTGTTCACTTTTTAAAACAAAAGAGTAGGTTATTTATTTTACAGCATTGCTCCTCTTTTCACTAAAATTAAAATACCTTTCATAAAGAACTACTGGAAATGAAACATGCTGGCTACTTTTCTGAGCTCTTTTCAGACAAGAAAATAATTTTTGACAGAACCCAGAAAGTGAAAATTCACTTCAGGGATCCAGATCTAGACAGAAAGAATTCATTTTGGTCTACTGGTCAGAACTCATTCCCTAAAGTTTTCCTCCTGAGGTTTCTGCCTTGCAGTCAGGTGTGAGCTCCCACAGTTGCAGTCTCACTAAGCCCACAAGGACCCTGAGCAGGACCTGTAAGATCCTGTAAGACTTCACCTTTGATTTCAAATTTAGCACAAGAAGAGATACAGAAATGTGTGAATGGCAAACTGACACAACACTGAAAGAGGAGGATGACATGTCCAGCACAGTTTGTATTATCACGAAAATTGATAAGCACAGGTTAAGTCATACAATCATAGAATGGTTTTGGTTGGAAGGAACCTTTAAGATGATCCAATTCCAAACCCCTTATCATGGGACACCTTCCATTGGATCTGGTTGCTCAAAGTCCCATCCAGCCTGGCCTTGAACACCTCCGGGGATGGGGTAGCCACAGTTGCCCTGGGCAACCTGTGCCAGGGCCTCACCACCTTCATTGTGAATAATTTCTTCCTAATGTTTAATCTGAATCTTTCCCCTTCCAGTTTAAAGTCATTCCCCCTCATCCTATCACTACTTGTCCTTGAGAAAAGTCCCTCCCCAGCTTTCCTAGAGCCTCTTTCAGTACTGGAAGGCTGCTATGAGGTCTTCCCGGAGCCTTCTCTTCCCCAGGCTGATCAAGCCCAACTCTCTGCCTGTCAGAAGACCATTCACCCCCGTGACCACTAGCTATGCGGGAAGCCTAGAGAAATCAGTCTCCCAAATCAGATGCCAATTCTGTTTTTTTTAAAAAAATTACCAGTATGATTCCTCCTGCCCCCGTTTCACAGCGAAATGTAGATACCAAAATATTTTATAGCGTTTTTGAAGTGCAGAAGGGGTTGCAAATGGATAATCTTTAAGGTCCCTTGCAACCCAGCCCTTTCCATGGTCCCAATGGCCTTTCCTGCAACTGGAAGCGGCTCCCGGGGCTGAAACCGCCTGGCCCTGCGGGAGCTCGCCCTGCGCTCAAGCTCGGCCCCGCCACCCACCTGCGCCGAGCTCGGGCACCGCTAGGTCCCGCTCCCGGCCGTCCACCTTCTTCAGGTACTGGTAGACCAAGTTCTCCTTCTCCTGGGAGGTGTCGGCGTCAAGCAGGGCGTACTCGAGCTGGGTCTGGGCGGGCAGGAGCCCCGCCAGAGCCCCCGCCATGGCGCCTCCCGCCACACTGCGCTTCCGCCGCCGCAGATTCGGCATCGCCCGGAGCGCCGGTGTGTGTGTGTGAACTAATAAAAAAACCCAAAACAACAAAACCTAAGCGCAAATACGCAATAAATCTTAAAGGAGGACCTTTTTTATTAATTTCGTAGTTTTTTTTATTTTGACAGACACAGCACATTCGTGAATTGAGTCCCCGGGCCTGGTGCCCGCGCAGCAGATTCGAAACTCGGCAGATTCGACCCAGCCTGCTTTTCCCCTCTTTTTTTTTTTATTTTGACGTAGAATAGATGTGAAAATAGGGCAGTAACGGGACAAAGTACAAACGAGGCATCAGTAATTTAAATTGTGTATTTGTTTTTTTTTGGAAGGGGATGAGGCGGTAAGTTGGGCGCCGGCCGTGGTGGCGAATCTGCGGCGTCGGATGCGCTGCCGTGGCGGGGAGCGCGGGAGCGGAGAGGCGAGCGGCAGGGGAAGGAGCGGAACGGCTGCGGGAGGGCTGGCGGGTGGGGGGGGGGGGGCAGAACGGCTGCAGAGGGGGGAGAAGGGGTGGGGGGGTGGGGGAGAAAGGCTGGAGGGGGAGAGAGACTGGAGGGGCAGGGGGCGAGCGGCTGAGGAGGGCCCGCTCGGCCCCGTCGGTGCTCTCGGTACTCGTAGCTTTCCTTTGAAACCTTCGTGCTTCAGGGCAGCGAGGTTGTCCCTCAGGGGAGCGAGGCCAGCTGGACTGCACCTTCTGGGGCCGGGTTGGGTGCTTCCGAGAGGGATATCCCTTCCGGGAGGGATAGCTGAAGGAGATGGCTCGTTCTGCACGTCTCTCTGCGTCTTACAGACCCGGTTTTTCCCTCACAGCAGTGATGGCAAATATTCAAAAAGACGCTCATTAAATTATTTTTTAGGATAGGATCCACCATGCTCCTGTCCCATCACGGACTGGTGTTCGGTTTGGGGCCCAGTGATGCTTTTTTAAGATGGAGTTCAGGTGCTTTTCTTCAGGTAGCAAAGAGGAGAGGGAATGTAGAACTTTTTAGCAAAAGGGAAAGTACGTATGTGAACTGTTGCTTAAAGGAAAGGAGAATATTTCATGTGTTGCCATGTCTGAAGATGCTTTATTGGAAGAGGACATTTGGGAGTACAAATCCATTAGGAAGAAAAAACATCAGACTAATTCAGAGAGCATCTCTACACCCGCACAGAAAGTAAGTGATGGCAAGTGCAGGCCGAAAAGAAAGAGAAATGGAAATAAAAAAAAATCTGTAAAAAAACCTGATGTGCTTCAGAAAGTGGAGCAGAGATCAAGGCCGAATCAAGATGGAGATCAGTGTGAAGATGACAGTAGTGTGCACTCCCAGGAAAGTGTGAGCAGCCTGAGAGATCAGAGCTCACAAAATGCAAAGCCCGTTCACGAGGGATACTGCCCGAGCTGCCAGATGCCCTTCTCGTTGCTGTTGGTCCAGACACCTCGATGGCACGTTGCTGAATGTTTGGATACTCCAGGACCCATTGAAAGAGGTATGAATAGAGAAGAAAAAAAGCCTTCAGAGAAACATTAGAGGCTCCTCATAATGTTGCTGTAGACCTTGGTCTTCATATTTAGTTCAAAATCTGAGATGGTAGTTGATTTGATTTTTAGAATGTTATTATTGATTGTTAGTATTATTTTTGTATGAGATACTTGGTTCTTTCTGAAGAACACAGAAATTTATCTGAAAATCTCATATCAGAATCTAATTTGAAAACTTCGTAGGGTAGTGATGAAGATTTGTGGTTGTTTATCAAGCTCCGGTTTTAGTAGTTTATTGAAGAAACTGAAGGTGCATATTTACAATTTTAAAATAATGGAACCTGTTTCAGTTACTAAGTCAATGTCAGAAGAAAACCTCCCTCCTTCAATTAAGAGGCTCCTGCTTTTGACACTGAATTTCTTTCTCCTTAGGTATCAATGTTATTATCATGTATCCATGTTGCTGTGTGACTTGTCCAGTTGTCTATGGACAGTTGGAAGATGAAATCAGTGTGTTAGGATAATTTACTTTAAATGTTAATCTCTGATCCAGTATACTTTAGAGATTTTGTACATAACTACACATGAGCATTCCTGTATCATTAGACAACACAGTTGAGTTCTGTACAAGAGGAATAGAACCAACTCATTCTGATTGCTAGTTTCATGTAAAATAACAAGTCTGAACAGAGCCAGGTATCCAGTTTACATTCTTAATACAACTCATAACATTTGAAAAACCTTCAGAAGGCATACAGTCAGGAAACCAGTAAAGGCTGGTTTAGGCAAGAGTCACTTTCCTTTTTATATCTTTCTAACTTTCCTTGAAGTTTCTTCTTCAGAACAATGAAATATGAGCTCTTTAATCCTGATTTGGTAGCGATTTTAACTTAAGACAGGTGTGTTAATACCTTATTTCCATCTCTTACATAACTAACAGATGAAAAATCCTTCTGATTGATTCATGCGTTCACCTTAAAATCCTTAAAAGTTAGGCATAAAAGGCATAGGAAACAGCCACAGAATTTTTTTTACTGTCATCTCTATACTGAATACTTTTAACACATAGGTAGACAAAGGACCTTTCTTTTTTTAAAAAACAATGTGTAACACAGCAGACAATTTGAAATGGAATTTTGGGTTGATTGAAAACCAAGATTTGGTTTATTTTGAAACATGTTTGCTGGCCTTTTCTGGTGCTGCTGCTCTGATCTCATTGGTTGCATGTGAGGCAGTTCTAAACCAGAAGACGTGATTACATTAGTACAACACTGAAGCAGGGTGAATCAGTCTGGTTGTTGAGGGCTTTATTCATACAGGTGTCGTGCTCTGTTAGCAGCAGTGGTTTGTTTCCAGGTTGGAAGCATTCTCATTTCTAGCCAGCTCAGGGCAGGAGGTCTTAGCGGCTTCAAAGTTACTCTTCATTTGTGCATTCTGTCCTTCAATAGCTGAATTTGTATGAAAAAGCTTTTAAATTGTGTCACATGTGATTTCTATTTTAATAATTATGCCAACTGGATTTATAAAGTTATTAACATTTCTCCCCTGTCTATTTTCATAGAGTGTCCTGATGGTTTACTGTGCACTTCCACCATTCCATCCCACTACAAACGCTACAGCCACTTTCTCCTTGCAGCAAGCAGGGCAGGAGATCACCTCATAAACTCTTCAGCAAACACTGTGGAGAGGAAGATGACATGTTCGACTGCAGCAATGCCCAGCTGTTCTTCCAGTCACATCAAGGAAGTCTCACAGAATGAGAAACCATCTAGTAATGTAAGAAGTGTTCCAAATGATGACTGTACATTCATGGTGCAGAGTTCACCACAAATGAAGTTTCTTAATACAGTCAGTGAAAGTACTTCCTCTTCTGCAGATGTTCAAAAGCCTCAAGAGACATTTCAGCTTACACAGACCACAGATAATAGTTGTGAATTTGAATTTTATGACTTTGTATCCTCTCAAGAAAGTGGAAGAGGACAAGATCTGTGTAGTCAGAAAGATACAAATCAGCCAAGTCTACTACAGTCAAAAGCAGACTTCAGTGACTGTGAAATTTCTTATTCTCCACTGAGTGCTTTTGAGGAAAGTGAAGAGGAAACTGAGGAAGAGAAGAAAGTAAAAATATCACAAAATGAATTATTCAAAGTCCAGAACTTTGAAGGTGAAGAATCTAATTCTTTGGTGTTTAAAACATTTGATGGACTTCTCTTACAGCAGAAGCCTCAGTATAAGCATACTGAAATGGGGAATTTCATTATGAAAAAAACCCTCTGTGAAGAAGTAAGTACATTGAATCATCTAGATCATAGCATAAAAAAGGTTTCTCAGAGTCACATGGCCAGCAAGTTCTGTAATTCAACATGTGTAGATAATCAGCATCAGGAAGAGGCAGGAGCTAGTGCATCCTCTTTTCCTTTTAATTGGGAGGAGGTTGAAGAACCGGAATTGATTTCCCCTGCTGCTAAAGCAGGGAAGTCAGAAGATCCTGGTGCTTGTGCTTTGGATTCTACATATGTGGGTTTTACTGATACTTCACCACTGCTTGTCAGAGAAGGTGCTGAGTCTCTTCTGACACAGAATAGTAAAGCTTTGAGGGACCCAGGTAACATTTTAACTAATACAGACCAAACGACTGCCAGTGCAATTGTAAAAACAGCTTGCCAGGAAGGCTCGCAGTCAGTAGTGGAGAAAGAAGCAAATCTTAATACAGCTGCTGCGTGCTTTCCCAGCCCCATCTCTAAAACAGTGCCGTCTCTTTCTTTAGCAAGTATGAATGCCAAATCCAGTTCTGCCAAAGAACTCAAACAAATGGACATTGGTGTTTTCTTTGGGTTAAAACCCAAAGTAAAAGAGATAACCAAAGGAGAGGCTTGTTTAAGTGAGGGAAAGCAGATACCAAGTTCAGTAACTCCCAATGGAAAGAGGCCCAGACAACAAAAAAGGAAAGCTGAAGGGTCTATGGAAGATGTAGAAGCAGTTATAGACAATTCAAGTAAAAATGGAGCCCTTTCAGATATAGGTTCTGGTCGTCAGCGAAGGTGGAGAAAAAAATTTAAAGAATCACCTACTACAGATGAAGGAACAAGAAAAAAACACTGCCCTTTCTACAAGAAAATACCAGGTGAGAGAGAACTCTTGCTTTTTGTAGAGATTAACTACTTTTGGCTTGAATGTTATATTTTTTTCCCAATTTTATGTTTCAGTATACTTCCTTCTTGGTAACCATTTAGACTGTAGCTTATAGTGAATTTTCTTTCCTCTACCTAAGTTGATAAACTTTGGTGTAGGTGTAGATCTCCAGAAGAAGGATTGCAGGACTAGAGCACAGTAGTGGCTTCATCGATGAAGGACAGTGAAATAGTTATGGCAGGAAGACTATTTCAAAGACTAACTTTCATGTTTTTCACAGAGTAAAAAATACAAGCAGTATTGAAAGACTAATCTGCTTAAATGATTTTGAACATATCTCTCATTAATATTCACTCCTAATCCTATATTTAATCTTTTACATTGCTTCAGTTGTGCCTTGTTAGAGGGCTGTCAATAGCAATTATTTCCTTACACTAAGTTAAAAAAATTTACTTTAATTTTGTTTTTGAAATTCACAGGTATTAGAAATGTGAAGTACTGCAACCATGAAAAAGAAATTAAAACCAAGCAGAAGAATTTAGCTAAGGAAGTAGCCAAGAATTTCTCAGAATCTCCTCAAGCAATTACTTAAAATACAGGATGATGGAACAGTGGCTTAAAAAGCTTCAAATCCTCACTGTTCTGTTACTAAAGGACTGTCTTAGCCTTAGGTAGATAGTTTAGGAAGCCAATTAGAAATATATTAGTGATCCTAAGTGATAAGCTGCTGCTTGAAGGTCTTTGTGGGGTTATACGAGTATCATGGGTTCCATGGGCTTAGAGAATTTTCCATACATAATAAATTTAAAGAGCAGACTCCTATGCCTACATTGCAGTTTTAAAGTTGCTTTGTTGTTACCTTTATTATAATTACCTGGATTTTGTTACTACATTTGAAGTGTATTTGACTGTGTTTTCTGTGTTGCTAATGATGTGTATTTTTCCCTGTGGCCCAGCAGAATTCAGCCTTGCTGAAGTTTTGAGTTTGGTGCCTCTCAAACACAAGGGAATTTTTTTGGTTTGTGAGTTTTAACTAGCAGACTGCTGGTTTTTTGGAGTTGCAAATACTTGACGTTCTAGCCTCAAGTAAATGGAACTGCTTGTAGTTCTCTTAGAAGATCAGGGAAATTTGCATAGCATATAATGAAAAATATTTGAGAATCACTGGATGAATTAATTATATGCTCTATTTGGTGGCTTTAAGAAAGTATAACCCAGTGTGAAAATACCATTTGTCCGCCTGTTTCCATTTTAAAACCCCTGCATTTGCAGAGAAAAGGGCTGTCTTCTATACAGCTGCCTTTATGCCTTATCTTTATACAAACCACCTCACTGAAAGCACAGAATGGCAAGTGAATCATGTTTCATCTCAGCAGGTACATTCAAAGAATCGAGATTGCTTTCTTGATAATTAAATGGCAGCATATTTTAAGGGAAATATTAAATGTAAATTAATTGAAGTATTGCAGTTTGGTTGCAATATGCATTTTGTTAAGCTGGTTACTAGTTTTATTTTGTGTTAGGACATTTTTCAAAAACATGGGCTAAAAGCTGATAAACATGTTTTATTTGCTTAACCAGTTGCCATTTGTATAGGACAACAGCTCAACAACAGATGTGTGTTGTGTGTGGACACTTTGTTAAATTTCTGTTTTAATAAGTGAGAATCTCTTTTGTGACTGTTGACTCACACAACCGTGCTCATCTTTAAGTGGCTCCTCCAATGTGTGCAGTGTAACTTTATTCTTTTTTAATTTGGAAGAAAAAAAAAGGAACACAAAGAACATCTAATTAGAGAATAGTTTTGAACTATGCGTGTTTACTGACTCCCTTCCTTTCCCTTTTTGCTGTAGGAACTGGTTTTGTAGTTGATGCCTTCCAGTATGGCGAAATTGAAGGCTGCACAGCTTATTTCCTTACGCATTTTCACTCTGATCACTATTGTGGGCTAACAAAAAACTTCACATTTCCAATCTACTGTAATAAGGTAAGATTTTTCAAGATCACTAGATATTATAAAATCCGTATGCAACTATCAACTGATGCATATGGAGTCTTATACCGATGAAAGTAAATAGAAGATCCGAGGTTCCATTGTTGGGTCAATTAGGCACAATGGATATCTATAGGGGAATCTGGGTTTCCCTTGATAAGACCACCAGTGAAAGGTTTAAAGGGATCTCTAGAGGTCATACAGTCTGATCTCCTAGCTTCAAAGTTAGATCAGACTGCAGAGAGCCTGTGTTTGTCAGGTTTTGAAAATAGGACAGGTTCCACAACATCTCCTTGCAACCTACTGCATGCTTACCCACTCTGAAATGTTTTTATAATATGCAACTGAAATATCCCTGTTTGCAATTTGAGATTAGCTTGTTCTTTTTGTGTGCATCATGGAGAAGAACCTGGCTCCATCTTCTCTCTAACTCTGTTTAAGTGAGGGAAGTCTGAAATTAGATTCCGCTTAAGGCATCTTTTCTCCACAATTGAGTTGTTTTAGCCTGGTCCTGTGCTCCAGGCTGCTGAATGACTGGAACTGCCATTAGCTATCATACATCCAAACAACTCCTCTTTACTCATAAGGTGGTGGAACACCTTGCCTAATCAACCCATGCAGAACCAGCATGAAAAAATATTTCTGATTTACTCTGGAAGTCTTCTGGAATGCTTGTGTCCCATGTTACCCTTCCAGCTGGTGTTGGGGTGACTGCAGTCCTCTGTGATAGGATCCAGGGCCTGTGACCTGGAAATTTCTTCAGTTTTTTAAAGAAGGCTTTACCCACCTCCTCCTCTTGACTTGTTAGTCTGTAACAGATGTTATTCCCCCTTGTTTTGCCTTCTTTCTGATTTTAAAAGTTTGCTTTTTTAAAACAGCTTTTTTTCAGTTTGTGTCTTGAGAGGTGAAATGCTACTGAAAGGCTTGTTTGTACCCAGGATCTCATAGTTTCTCTCTAATCCAGACAGTCTGGCTTTGAGAACCTTTTTTTCTAAAATAAACAAAGGCTTTTTTTGGATTTTTGTTCCTATTCCGTATTAAATCCTTTCCATGTTACAGATAACTGGCAACCTGGTGAAGAGCAAACTTCGAGTCAAAGAGCAGTACATCCACGTGCTGCCAATGGACACAGAATGTGTAGTGAATGGGATCAAAGTGTTGTTGCTCGATGCCAATCAGTAAGTATCATTGCATTTGTTGTGGGATATTTGTATGTATAGAATATGAAAGAGAAAACACTGTACCAGATGCATTTTGTTTTCATGATATTTAGGTATCGGGGATCTAAAACAATAAGGGTGTAAATACTTCATGTTCCTGAGTTGGCTTAATACCATGCATTTTCACTTCAGAAGTGAATTAAGCATATTGGAGCCTTAATTTCTTGCAGGTAGTTGTCTCTTGAAATCACGGAGATTTTTAAAAATGAAACTTTGGCTGTTTTTATAATTTTAGTGTAACTTTAATTTTTTTTTAGGTTGTAATGAGTACATGATGTTAAGCACACAACTCCATGATTTTTAAGCCTGTTGACAAGTTGATTGGTTTTTCTGCTGGTGTGGGCACTTTAGTTTTTGATACCTAGTTGAGAACACCCTAGATTCAATTATCAAAAATGTAGCTTCACCTGAAGATAGTGAAATCCTCAGCTAAAGAAAGATATAGTGTTTTATATCTCAAGAGAGACCAAACCTAGCCAACATTTTGAAAATTAGACTTTAAAGAAAAGCTTATTGAAATGTATGACGTGACCTCTACTGGATTTGGTGATAAAGAGTAAGTTTTTTGTCCATGGTTACACTGGCACTGTGTGGTAATGCTGAGTTTAAAGTTAAGCAGCACCTGACTTCCTGGCCTGTGCTCTTGCCATTCTGCCTCTTGGTACCTTATTTGGCTGTGGGCTAGAGGAAGAGTCCTTTCCCTGAAGTATATATTGAAACGCAGCACTGTGTCACAGATGGTTCGAATATTACTTATCTTAGGATATGTTTATAGTTGGAGAGATAAGATTCCATGAAGTCCTTTGAGAACCCTTTCTGGGAATGAAGGAAAGCCTTGTTACTTATGTAATTTGGCCACTTCTCCTTTTTCCTGTTTGTCTCTCTGATCCCCTGCTTCAATTTAAAAGGAATATAAACCTTAAGTGCAAAGTTCAGCTTTTTGGAGAGTTTACCAGCTCTGTCATGCCAGTTTTTCCTTTTATGAGATTTCTTTTACCCTTTACACATGATGGATGCCTGAAACAGTCCCACTCTGGTTTTCCAGTCAGGGCATTTGCCCTTCAGACAGTTTTGCCAAGGAACTGCAGAAGGTGAAATGGATTTGCTGTGGCCAATAAGCGAATTGTATCTTTAACCAGGGAATTCTGGATGGAGGATAATTTTTAAAAACTGCAAATAGAATTTAAAAGGAAATGCTTTAGTAAGTCATGCAGGAATGAAGATGCCTCTGCAACAGTACAATTCTGATTCTCCTGAATAAGAATACTGCTTCTTTTTGGTGTGATGTTTCCCCTTTGAATCAAGTAACAGAACCTTAGAGGTTGCAACTGAGGCAGCATCTTTAAGAAGACAGAGCATCCCAAAAAGGCAGTTAATGCTTGATTACTGTTGATGTGGGTTTTTTGTATCCCACCATCTCAGCTGAGAACTCAAATCTAGCTTGGCTATGGCCATAAGGTTAGCTTCAGAGTTCCTTTAAAAATCTGGAATTTCTTGCTAAATTAGGTTGCACAGTAGGTGTGAATCAAAATGTTTTTCTGCAGACCTTCCTGCTACTGAAGGGTGATCTATCTCAGTCAGGCAGTTTGTAAGTATAAAGAACTAACGTAGTTTGTATGGTGGGTTGTTTGTTTGTTTCAGTTGCCCAGGTGCAACGATGATCCTTTTCTGTCTGCCAAGTGGAACTGTTATTCTGCACACAGGAGACTTCAGGGCAGATCCTTCCATGGAGCGCTACCCTGCTTTAGTTGGTCAACAAGTCCATACCCTTTACCTTGATACCACGTAAGTTGTGTTTAATTTTTTGTGTTTTTTTCCATATAACCCTCTTTTCAGTTTGGTCAGACTTTATATGAACCAAATAGTAAGTATAAATGATATCCCTGTTTTAACATTTCCTAGCTCTAGCACTGAATAAAATCAGGTGTTTATTGAAAGTCTATATATGTCTATCTTGTTCATCTGTTATGTTGTTACATGACAATAAAAGTGGGTTAGTGGAGAAGATGCTAAAGTCTTTACTGAAATGGCCTTGTTATTTTTAAGTGGTATTAAATACTGAGTGTCAAAATTCATGTATCGAGTGTTCAACTCTAAAGCAAGAGGTTCACGGACACTGATTTTATGTGGATTCAACTCTATTATGAAAATGAGCATGGGGGAACTCAGAGAGTGTAAGAATGCCAAATGGTTAAATCAGTTGTCCAGGTTTTCATTAGGCCTTTCTCTGACTCATTTATATAAAATTGTTTTTCTATGTATGATGACTAATGCCCAGCTGCAGTCTTTTATTTCTGTTCCATATGTTTCTGTGAATGAATAATGCCTTATGTTATGGTTTGTGTGCATGACAAAAAATAGACATAAGGATGTAATTAAATATCTATCTTGAAAGAGCACTTGGTATTTATAGAGAAAAAAACTGCAGAATTGAGTGCCAGTGTCAGACAAGTGAATAATTTTAGAGAAAAGACTGATATACTCGATGTAAATTTTGTTGCAACGTTTTGATCTGGGCACCTCAGTGTTTCTAATAAATACATTGTGAGTAGACTGAAATTATATAGAAGGATAGCGTCTTTTTCATTACTTTGTTATTGTATGCATGCATTTTTAAGGGCCTTCTTGGTAAATTCAGATGTTTTCTATCTTATTTAATGACAGGATATATCTTTTTTCCATGCCCCAGATACTGTAGCCCTGAATACACTTTTCCTTCTCAACAAGAGGTTATCCAGTTTGCTGTCAATACCGCCTTTGAGACAGTGACCTTAAACCCACGTACTCTAGTTGTCTGTGGCACCTATTCCATTGGAAAAGAAAAGGTCTTTTTAGGTATGTAAAAGTGTATTGGATCAAATAACTAAATGAATACTTAAGTCAGTGTTAAAAAAATCTATTTTTTTGATGATATAAAGGGTTGGTTAGTCTTGGTGATCAGATACCGTGTAAAGAAATTAAATTAATAATCCAGCTGCTAGTTTTTTAGTTTTCTAATCTAAGTTTAAACTTTCTGAATGGAATATTTTTCTGCCATGTTTACAAACACCCTGAATATACAGAAGGCCAATTTGGATGCTAAACAATGAACCTATATAATTGATGTTGGTGAGAAAATTGCTAATGGCAATTAAAAAAAAGACATAAGTGAGATCCTTATGGTGTTAATAATTCCATGTTGTTGAGAAACAGCAAAGGGATATAATTGTTCTGAAGCTTCTGTTTTGCTAACAGTTGTTCCTTCCAGGTTTATATTACATATTTCCCTAAATATTTATAGTAAACACTTTTTAATTAAATCAGTTTTAACAAAGAATTCCCCAAACCAAACCACATCTTTTCTGACTTAATGAAAATCTCGTGTGCTGTGCTTCACTCAGGCACAGCGTTAGGAGCCAATGTGGTTGCTCCAGTGTATGCTCTAGAGCAGGCACCGGTGTACCATTTGGGCTTTTGAGTGTGTTTAAAGTCATAAATACTAGACTTAGTTTCACTGAGATTTAGACTGTTTTTATCATGGGCTGTTTGTTATCTGCATCTTTCTGGCATTTTTTAAATAAATTCCAGTTCACCTTGGTAACATTCTACCAAAGAAATATGACTTAGAACTTATCAAAATACTTTTTTTCTTCTCTTTCCCATTGTCATACACAATTCTGCTGCTAGAGCCAGAGTTTTTGAATAGGCATTACAGGTTTCTCTTCTTAGTTTCGAATGCAGGACGCTATCCTGCTGAATATGGATTTTTTTTTTCAGTAGTAAAAATGATCCAGTGCAATAATTAGGAATATCTCCAAAACAAGGAAATAATGTTGAACTCTTACAATTTTCTTTATCTGTTTTCTTCCCAATCCTAAAGCAATTGCTGAAGTTCTAGGCTCAAAAGCAAGTATGTCCCACGATAAGTACAAAACACTTCAGTGCTTGGAGTCAGCAGCTGTTAATTCCCTCATCAGTGCGGACTGGGGTGGTACTTTGCTTCATGTTCTTCCCATGATGCAAATTAATTTTAAGGTAAGTTCAGAAAATATACTCTGCTAATCTTACTCTTGACTCCTCCCAACCTGTGTTGTGTTTGGTGCTTTTTAACCTCTTGTCAGGTCGTATTTATTTAGTAGAGTTTTGACATGTAGCAATACATTGAAAATGAAATGCAATTAAGCATTAATAACTGTCTCCAAACATGATGCACAGAAAGTGTAATTTCACTTCAGTGCTGTGCTTGTACAAGATAAGACAAGGTTTGTTCAAAGACTTGCTCTTTGCAGGCCTTTTTGAAGTCGATTTATGTAATGAGTGCAGGATCTGTCCTATTAGCAATTAATACATTGTGACATGGAGTCCCTGTTTCCAGCCTGTCTTCTACCTGGGATGATGAGAGAAAAGACTAAAAGGATTTTCTGCTTGTGAGTCTCTCTGTTTCGAGGCAGCCCACGTACATGGCCAACTCAAGTGTGCTGTTTGATAAAAAAGTAATAAGGTTCCCCATGTTCCTCAGTTGATTTTCCATGTATTTATAATTGTATTTTCAGCTTTTAAAAGAATACTCACTCTCATTCTGTGCTGATGGTTTACACAGGGATAAGGATACTTGAAAATGAATGAAAACTCAATGCATAAACAAATACACACATTGAGTGAGTTGAAGGACACCTCATATATACACACACGCTTTAGTTTTTCCACACACAATCTTCTCTAGTATTTGTAGCAAAAGCAAGTAAACCAATTTGTTTTAAGACATTGTTAAATCTTTCACACATGCACATTTCAGTTGAGATTTGAGACAGCAGGTTTTTGTTGTTGGGAGTTTTAGTGGGAAGTTCTTAGGAAAGGTGGCCAGTTCCTGGGGGGAAAGAAGGTTTTTCCAAATAGACTGCAAAATACAGAATGCTGTTAAGGCAAAGCCACAGGGTCTAAATTAAAAGTAACCTGAAAGAAAAACAAAAGTGGTTGCTTACACCTTAAGAACTTGGATTCATTTTCGTGTTTACTTCAGGCCTGCTGTGCCATCTCAAGCAAATCCTTCAGAGCAAGACAGTATTTAGCAGCAGGACCAGTCAAGGTCAGAGTTGACCTAAAAAGGAGAAGAAGAGGCTGTATGATTTGGATGGGAGCAGCAGGAGATGGAACTTAATATCTTCATGTTTTAATATTGTTCTATAATCTTTTCCATGGTGGGGCTGAAAATGAGTAATGGAAATGTGTATGCATTTATTTTTAATGTGTTGTGTTGTCTTGAACAGTAATGTATTTTGGTTTCTTCTTCAGATTTTTGGATTGTTATGTGATTCTGCCGTCACGTGCCCCAGTGTGTACGGTGTATTCGCTTAGCTGGACTTTGAGGCAGAGGGTGTGATTCTACCACAAGGATGTCTAGATAACCCTGCTTTTCAGAGAGAGGCAGTTGTATCATGTGCAGGGGGCTCATCTCTGACAACAGGAGGTCCTAGGCACATCTACAGTGCGCCAGAAGTGATGCCTGAACCCTGGAGCGGGCCAGGAAAGATTAAAGATCTAGTGGCCAAGAGTCCTGGTTTAACACCCTTTGTACTGGAGCTTTCACTTCAGGTGTGAGGTTATTGGAATGTGGTCTCACACTGTCTTTAGTAATTTTCTGTCCCTGTAAGCTAGGCGTGCTGGGAAGACTTCCAGAGCACTAAACATCCAGTGAGGCCAGAGCTAGATGAATGCCCAGGTGGAATGCAGGATCACTAAACCGTGAGAATGTTAAATGCCTAAAGATGTGTTCATATGATGATTTGTCTTGTTTCTGCTCCAGGAGCATTAGTAAACATGAACTCAGAAAAGACTTTTTTTGAATGTAAATTATCTGATTGCTTGTAATCTCATTGTAGTTAAAGGATGATAAACTGTGTTATCCTATTTACAGATCATGTAAATGTTGATACCATCATCTCCAGTTGCATGATTTTTTCTCGTGATGGATTATACAGTTTTAGTCCTGAACTACTGGCTAATTGCTGGGAGAGACAGAAATTTTTTAGTGATCATCATCACTAAAGGCAAATTCCTTCATCGTCTTCTGGGTCTCTCCTGCCTCTTCTGCATTATTTGATCCCTAGCCCCGCTCAAAACCACAATCCTACTTCTTAATTTGGGTTAATTTCCTGTTTGTGTAGTTTCAGCTGCAAACTTAAAAATCCATGAAATCCTTGTGGAAATGTTCTCAGTCAAAAGTTCAGGTTCAGTCCTGATTTACTAAATTGGGTGGATCTGTGGTCTTGTAAATCAGTTGCCTTTTTAGTAGAGTGCAAAGAGTCAAACCCTTGCCTTTTTTTCCCTACTTCACTGCAATACTTGGTTTTAATTAGTGAGGGACAAAGATTGCTGTGTGAACTGATGAATAACTTTGTGAATAAGGCAAATGAGTTTAAATGGTGTTAGGGCTGATTGTAAATTAATTGTTTAATCATGTTTGAGTCTTCTTATACCTTATGGTATGAGATCAAATCTGTTTGCACGCACTGCTGACTCTGAATGAAGGAGGCTGATTTAGCAATTAAATATATTTTCCATTTTAAAGGGATGAAGGTGTTGGCTAAAGCAGTAAAAGAAGACATTAAAATGTGTGCTTAGAGTGGCCTTGTTATAAATACAGTAGTAGTTTGTTTTGAGGAAGGAGACCATCTTTTCTGAACTGCAGGCATGGTTCTATTGCAACAAGCAATGTTTTGTAACAGTCAAATATCAATGTGTGGTGGAAGATTTCCAGAGAACTGGGGTCTCAGGTCTGTGCTCCTCTTTTATGTTGCTTAGCTCGGTAATGCCTCATTTTAGCACTGAGGTGAGCTTTTCAATAGTGCTTGTGATTGAAATGCACAAATAATTTTTGATGAGATTGAAATTGCATCCTTAATGTGAATGTTGTGCGCTTGACTTAGAATAAAATTTGAAAGAAGATTAGCATTAGTTAATATAATAATCGTTGTGTTTGAAGTACTGTGTTTAGATTTCATTAAAGCAAGGGGAACAATTATGTGAATTATTACCTTAAGCTATGTTAATCTTCCTAAAATGAAGTGTGAAGGAGAATTAGGCTGCTACAATTATGTCTTTAATCTAAGGAGGGCTGAACATTTGCAGTATATTGAGAGCCATGGCAGCTGGCCGTAATTCTTGTTGCTGAATGCAACATGTGTTGTGGCAGGGTTTTTTTGCTGTTCTTTATGTCCCTAATGTGCAGGATTCTATGTGTTGCTACTGAAGAGCGTACTGAAGGTGCTACTAAATGTAGCAGCTTCCTGCTCCTCTGCTTAATGTTTTGCAAGTCACAGCCTATCCCCCTCTCCCCACCTTTTTTTTAAATCAGTCTTTAGTCTGTATTCCTATTCCTGCTGCTGATATAAAGTTTTTGATTTTGACTTCTCTAATCTTGTAAGGCTTTCAGATGGGGAATGTAAGATTTTATACAAGACACGTGAAATTGATTTTTTCTGGTTTTGGTTTGAACTAAGACTGACTTCACTTTAACCAGGAATAGGATTGTACATGCCTTATACTCCCCTTTCATCCTTTCCCTGATCCTAGCTTAAACAATGCTGAAGCCTACCTTAGGTGACTTGGAAATGTTTTTCAAGTTAATGGCACTTTGAAGAGCTGAGAGGTTGTTTCCTTCCTGTCACAAATAGGGATGTGGTAAAGCATGGCTTAGTGCTCAGAGCAATACTCAGCTCTTGCACTGGCTTGCTGCATTTTTTGGGGTAGTTTGCTTTATCTCTGAGCGCTTCTGGGCATAAGGAGATCTCAGGGTATCAGTGGCACTTTAAATTAACCAGATGATTTTGCACTAAAGGTGGCTTTCACTGTCTTTTATCACCATTCAGCTTTGAGAGTGCTGACCTCCAGTTGAGGAAAGGAAATCAATGACTTTGGGCACAAGATGTGTAAGATGGCTTATATGTTCTGATCCGTAATGCATAGCTATTCTGTGCTTATTCAGATTAAGCAATTGAGATCCAAAGGTACAAGGTGCTCTGCAAATGTAAATATCATTAATAATTTCAAGGCAGATAGTATTTAAATTAGAAAAGTTCATATCAAAACATGAAAAAAAAATTTAGTCTGGAGTTTCTCCATCATGAAATCTTCAACTCTTAGACTAATGAGTTATTCAGTAAGATCCACTATATGCTGTATTCTTTCCACAGGGCTTGCAAGATCACTTGAATAAGTTTTCTGAACGTTTTGATCAAGTTCTGGCTTTCAGACCTACTGGGTGGACCTACTCTGATTCATGCCTGTCTCTGGTGGACATCAAACCTCAGACAAGAGGAAAGATCACCATATATGGTATGAAAGTGGTAAAAATTCCTTGCATTTAATTTTGAAGGGATTCTTTTCATATTTTTGTTCTGGAAACTCCTACTGTTAATCGTACCCAATGCTTTTTCTGATAACTTGTGGAGAATCTGAACAGATGGATCTCTCCAGGAGAGATCTGTGAACTGAGTAATCGAGAACAGATTTTTACATGTATTTTGCTTTTGCCTTCCTCTTGCAAATAAAGGCTTTTATTTGATACATGTAGAGACTTTGGGGGTGAAATCTTAGCCCTTGGTGCTGGGGGCAGTGCAGTTCTAGAGCCAGGGTTTCATTCCGTACCTCATTCATTTGAGAGGCTGTAGGTCTTCCTCTCAGTTCCTATTGATGGGTGGAGTTGAAGCTCTTAAAATTTTAACATTCATTTAACCAAATGCTTGGTGTTGCGTGGTTTGCACTGATATGGTAGCTTAATGCAGGGTAATTTTTTCAGAAGTAAAATCTGGGTTTTTGTTTTACTTTAGCTATTAAATTTAGATCTCTAATATGAATTCAAAAAAACCATTATTTGAACTCTTTTTTAGCTGGAAGACTTGAAAAAGTTGCTTTTATAAGAAGCTAATAGGCTGACAGATGACTGGGATTTGTTTCGTTTCAGGGATTCCTTACAGTGAACACAGCAGTTACCTGGAAATAAAGCGTTTTGTTCAGTGGTTGAAGCCACAGAAGATCATCCCCACTGTAAATGTTGGTGATTGGCGAGCCAGAAGCTTGATGGAGAAGCATTTTAGAGACTGGATGATTGAGGGCAGTAGGTGTAAATAAATATAAGGAAGAATGTCTATTTCAAAGGAGGTAGGCTGGAGTTGGGTTTGGGAGTTGCTGTCAGATTTACTTAACTCCCTTTTCCACGGAGCTTTCTTTAGAGAGGACTAAGCCACTGTTCTCCTAAGACAGCTGAATTTGTGGAAAAAAAAGCACTTTGCTTTCTCATGTAGTACTTATTTTTCCTGTAACTTAATAACTTGTTTACAAATGCATATACTTTACTCCTTTTTCTACTCGTTCTCAGTTTTCCTCAGGTTATGGAGATGCCCAGATGTATAATGCTGGGGGAGAAACTGCCTCCAGGTTAATCATTTCTGAAAAGAAGTTATTGTAATAAATGAAACTATATTACACTTGTGATGCATACTGTCAATTCCAGCTTCAGAGAAGCTTGTTTCATGAGGCAAAACTGGCTATTGTGACTTAAATCTTGCAAAAAATATTTACCTCATAAGAGAGGATTGGCTCAGACTCGTGCAGCATGTGTATTCTGGAAAATGATTGTTGTAAAAGACATTGCTACCTACATTTGCTCAAGATTTTCTGGGTTTTATTGTTTTTTTAAATAAAGAACCTACATGAATACTTTCTAAGTTAAAGTAAAATGCATTTATTTTCAGTACCATGGTTGCTAATCTGAGAAACTGGTCTGTGATGTCTTTGAATGTTCTGTGTGTGTTGATTGGTAAGGTTGTGTCTGCATCCTGGTAGTGCAGATTCTCAGCCTGTGGCCGAAGCACAGAAGTGGTTTCTCTCTGCATAGTCTCCTACATTATATTTGGGCCTTGGGTCTGCAGGGTTGTGTATGCAGGTTTGTTACTTGAATTCTGGAAAAACAAGAAGGGCAAATATTAGTACTGGCAGCAGAAAGGTAAGTTTCTCTTTGCAATTTTTCCCTTCAATCCTACCAGATTATCAGTGCTGCTTTTTCTGTATCTGCCTGGTATTTATGACACTGAAGTATGTGGTTACATTCAAGCACACTGGTATAATTTTAAGCACTAAAATAAAAACCCTTCCAAACTTCCAGGACTTAAAAAAGTTGCATTGTGCATAAAGAATAAACCTTGACCTCTCAGAACAGCTCAGCTGAAATCTTTGATGCCAGTTTTTGTTGGGAAAACACTTCTTGGTGAAATTTAATGTTCAGTGTAATGTCTTTGAGTGAGGACCTCTGACGTGAAGTCACTTAGTTTTACTTCTATCTTCTGAGAGAAATAACTGCAAAACTGATGGAAAAAAGTTCTTGTACTGATTTATAATTCTTTCAGTGCATTCACTGAACTATGACATTGTTAAATGCTTCTGTTTAAATTAAGCAATTAAAGGAATCTGAAGCTTTTATTTTACGTAATGCATTATGTAGCTTTCCTTACTACAAGACCTGTTGTCTGGCTTGGATTTGGCACACTCATGCCGAGGATTCCACTCCTGTTTGAAGGAGGTATGTGAAAATTATCTTTTATGGCCTCTGCAAATACCGAACAATTAATGCCTTTTACAAGTTGGAGCAAATTTGAGGGTTCTGTTTGGCAGGCAAATGCTTCTAGCAGTTGAATCATGAAGCAATTATGCATGGTTTTTTTGACTTCTGAGTCTTTTCCCTGATTAATTTTGCAGCAAGTATGAGGGGCTGGAGAAAGCACCCCAAAGACAAAATCTTAATGACAACGCTGCCTGCCTGTTGCTTCCACAGCTGCCTTTTCAAGAGTGGGTATCCCTGCTGAGGATGGGGGTGTGTGTGGGCTCTCACTGTGCTCATGCTGTTAGAGGTTTGGGATTCCATCAGCCCATGTACAAGAGGTAACGGAACCAAAATCATCCGGCTTTTGGCACGGCCGGTGGGTGCGAGGCACCTGCTGCCTCTGTGGTGCTTTCCTTCCTGCTGTCAGCTCCTACCCTGCTGCCCAGAATGAAGGGTTGTGTGTGTGTTTGTTTCTTTTAAAAACAAGCTTATTTCTGAAACTAACCACAAGAATGGTCTCTTGGAAGCCCCTGACATTGGCATCTGCTGGACTGACCTGGTTAATCCTGCCCTGATTTGGAACAGATGGCGATAGGCTCGCTTCAGTCAGCAAAGCAGGATGGCTTTTGTGTGGGGTTCCTTTTTTGTCTCTGTGCTGGGGCCTGTTCCCAGTTGCCTGCTCTGCTGTAGGTATTCCTGCGTCAGCCCACTGATTGCTTTCATTCCTTCCTCTTTCTGCTTTGGATTTGCACTTCTACCAGCTTTTTTTTTTTTTGTGAGTAGACTCAAATTCTGCAGCATTTCATCCACCTTCATGTTAGGACATCTCTATGTTACCCAGTTACTTGACCTCCTTTGTATGGAAAAAAGTATTTTCTGAGTCCAAACTTGGGAAGAAATTATTTGTGTTCTCCTTATTGATAAAGAAGATGATTAATACAGGATTAGATTGCTTAGATTGCCTAGGAGGACATATAAGCGGATATGGAAAACCATTTAACTAATGGTTTGTGGAAAGATTTATAGCAGGACCTTTTCTCTTGTCTAGGTTGTTTTGAGGAACAGTGCTCTGATCGCAGCATGTTAAGCCCTTTGGGGAGCACAGACCTATGATAACCCTGATTTCCTCATTACTGCACAGGTGTAATTAATTAGGGCTTAGGGAGTGGCTCCACTTTTTGTAATGAGGAGTGAATGTGGTTTCTTGGCAGTGTTGGCATTACAGATGCTTGAGTGAAAGCATTCGTGGTTTTGGTTTAGAGCATTGGCTGTCACTGCAGCAAAGGTACCACGTTTTCAAAGTTGCTAGCTGGGGATTTTTGGCTATGCAGAGACTGGACCAGAGTCCCCTGGAGAGCAGGGTGGGTGAGTTGGCCTGTGTCCTCACCTTCACATCGAACGAGTGCCACATAGTGACACAAGATGAGATTTTGCTAAGGCAAGATGGGCCTGTGAGCATCCCAGCACCTCTCCTGGTTTGCTTAGTGCTGACAGGCTCTGGGAAGGAGGTGAAGCAAACAACAGGGGCAGCTGTAACACTCGCTTGATCAGTGCCCAAAATGGTCTTCAAAGCCATCCACTCTAAAGAATCACTTTGTATTTCTCATCAGGATTCCTGCTCTGATTACATATCGTAGATAAATGAGCTAAAAGCAACACTGTTTGAGAAGGGTAGAAGGGAAGCAGCTCACTTGCTGCTCTGACTCAGGAAACAGATTTCAGGCTGGCTTCAATAAATGACAGCAGCTACGTGCACCCATGGCCCATGGAGGTTTCTGGGAAGGCAAGTCTGAAGACACTGCAAAATAATAGCAGGTGGACAATTGAAGGGAACTTCAAGGAACTGGGGATATTTTTAAAATTTGACTTGAAATAACAATTCATAGTGGAGAAAGGAACTGAGATGTCATTGGGATGGTTAAAGTATTTCTCTTACCTGATCAAACCTGTCTGTGTGTGTATTTAGCAAAGGCTGTTAAGATAAATGGTTAAGTTTGTTTAGTTTTTAAGATGGTGTGGCTTCAGAAACATCCTTTGAGCAGTTAGGGATTGATTTTTACTGAGATTGTGTTTTGGATTTGAAAACTGCTTAGAGAGATTACGTGGGAGGCTTGTTACTGTGTCAGGGTAAAGATGCAATTGTTGCCTTGATGTGTTCTCCGTGCCTGTTGAATGATTTTTTGGTTAGTTTGCTTTGGTAGAGGACAAAAAGCTGGTGAGTTTTGAGAGCAAGGGAATGTTTGCAAACCACTCAGTATTTGTAAAACTCAGTATTGGTATCTTGGGAAAAATGTGACAGGGATGAATGAAATTCACAGGAATCCCTGAAAGATTGTCAGTTTGAGTATTCAAGTATGTGGAATTGGAGCTCTTGTACTGAAGTTTCACGTATTGGTTCAAATTATAAATACAAATTTGCAGTGCTGGATTTAAAGCTTTTTGAAGAAGTGTACAGAAAACTAGAAGGAGCTTAGAGCCCTCTTAACAGAAATGAAGTGGCAAGATGGGCTGTCACTGTTTGCAGGTAGGGAGAACAGGACTGAAGAGCTCGCTGTCTTCCTGCTGAATGTGACCCAGCCTTGTCTGTGGGCCCGAGTTTCAGCAGAGGAGCTGTAGCCTGCACTGCCTGGATGCCTCCTCACTTCCCTCTTTCTCCTCTGAACCTTTACCCACTCTTGTACAATGGCACCCTGTTATCAAATTGCCAGCAAATATTTTGGCAGGGAGGAAGCTTTTCCACTCTGTCACATCTGCTCTGCTATCTGGGAGCAGATAGTGACATGTTTGTGCCAGTTGCCAATAAGTACTTACATAAAACAAACAGATTTTAAAAGCTCTAAGCGTTCCCATTTGGCATTTGAATTTGACTTTATTCACCTTTCCCCCCGCATGTTGGTTGTTTTTTAAGGATGGGATAGAAAAAATATTCGCCCTCACAGGGAAAAAGATACCAACAGGGCTCCTGAGGAAAAGGTGACACAAGGACACCAATGTGAACGAGGGTGACTTTGGAGCTGAGTTCAGCAAGATCAAGCTGGCCGTGAGGTTCTGCATGTGTTAATTCCCACTCATCCCACCCTTCCTGGCTGCCCACCACCTTCCTCTGTGCAAAGTCGCTGATTTCAGTGAACTCTGCCGTGAGAAGTAAAGTTTATTTTTTTCTGCTCACTCACTCCAGTCATTTGTCAGCTCGTAGCAGAGCCCTCCCCCGTGCAGCACTGCCGGCAGCAGGATCTAACCCACTTCTCGGCTCCTGTGCTGCAGAAGAGAGGGGTTGAGGCGTTTATTCCAGGAGGGCTTCCTCAGTCAGAGAGAGGTTGGATTTCACTTGTTACTGAAGTTGTGTTGTTTGCTTGGCACTTTGCCTTGCTCTTGGTCGCATCTGTTGCCTGAATCTGGGAGGGAAAGCTGCAATCCAGTACTTTGTGCTGCTACCCAGCGACCGCTGGAGGAACTGAGCTCTGCAGCACAGCAGGAGCCTGGCTTTTCTCTACCACCTGTAGGTAATCACTGTGTGGCTCATTCCTCCCAGCTCTTCTGCAGAGAATCATAGAATCATTTGATTGGAAAAAGTCATCGAGTCCAACTGTACCTGTCCACTAACAAACCAGACCTCTGAGCATCTCAGCTACCCATCTTTGAAACACCTCCAGGGACGGTGACTCAACCACCTCCCTGAGCAGCCTCTGCCACTGCCTGACAACCCTTTCAGTGAGGAAGTTTTTCCTAATATCTAAATTCAACGTTCCCTGGTGCAATTTAAAGCCATTTCCTTTCATCCTATCACTTCATACTTGGGAGAAGGCATCAGAGGGGTCCATGGGTGGGCAAGGGAGAGCAGCATCCCATGGCATTGCTGGGGCAGGGACCAATGGTTGGGGGGTGGGAGGGAGCAGAAATGGAGTTCTGGGCCACAGGGGCCAGCCTGGAGGGGCTGGGCAGGGCTGTTAGGGGATCATTGGTGCCCTCAGGGCCCTGACAAACACTACCAGCAGTGTGTGAAGGTTCTTTTGTTTTCTGCTGTATAACAGCAAATTGTTCCCACGGTGGAGCTTTGACAAAGCAGCAGCAGTGAAGGGAGAAGGACAAGTGTGGTAGGACCGTGGTACACCTGGTGAGGGCTCTTTAGGTAATGACTGCCAGACTGCCCTAACAGGTTAAGGGGGTGGGGGGAGCAGGGATGCTCTGCTCTGCACCCGTTTGGCAAAGGGTGATACACAATCCAGGAAAAGCCAAGCTGAAGCCAGCAGGGCAGGAGGTGAGCAGGGCATGGCTTTGTGGAACCACTGTGAGCCAGAGCTGGGGGTCTGCAGCCTCCTCACAGCAGCACCCACTCCGGCCCCACCAGCAGACCCTGCTGGCCACTTCAGCTGCAGTTATTTAAAGAATGTTTGTCCTGCCTTACCTCCCCTGATGGCACTTCTAAACCCACATACTGAGTGTGTGTGCTGTTGGTGTCCTGGCTACATCCCACCCGGAGAAGCCGGGCAGGAATCTGCAGTGGAATTCCCTTGTTCCAGAGAGGCCAGTAGCTTGGAATCTGGAAGCCACTTGTGGGTCCATGAGCTCTGTGAGGGCCACTGCACCACCGAGAGATCGATAGCCATAGTATTAGTGCTCCCACCAACTCCTTAATGTCTTTACCCTCCATTGCTGGGTTATAAAAGAAGCCCAGGCACCCCAAGATGGAAAATTCAACATGGGCAGGCACTCGCTGCTGCCGGGTGGAGATGCGGTTTCTCTTGAAGTGTTTCTGCTGAATGAAAGCTTTGCATCAACCTTGGCCAGCCTCTCCTATGCTTTAAAAGATGCAATAAATTAGAAATTGATAAGGGGCCAAAGGGAACATTTGAAATTCCAGTGGCATTTCTAGGAACTGCCCGGCCCTCTCCAAGTTCCTTGTAGCAACCTGTTGGCTGGCCTGCAGGAGGGAAGCGGCTGGCTACGGCGAGGCACGTACATGGGATGGCAGTTTGTCTCTTGGAAACAAACCAAAAAAAGCTCTCAGTGCATCTCAGATTTCACTGTCAGCTCCCCAAACCCGAAGTTAGAAGGTCTTTCTGCCGAGGGTTCAGCACAGTCTCTTCTAGCCCAACACTGAGAAAGGGAGCACCAGCAAAGAAATCCTCCTATAATATTAGTACAGAATTGCTTGGTTGGAAAAAACTTTGAGATGGAGTCCAACCATACCTGTCCACTACTAAACCATATCCCCAGGCACTTCATCTACCTGTCTTTTAAACCCCTCCAGGGATGGTGACTCAACCACCTCCATGGGCAGCCTGAGAACCCTTTCAGTGAAGAAATTTTTCCTGATGTCTAAAGTGTTCCCTAATGTGCCTTAATATGTTCCCTAATGGGACCTGAAGTTCTGGACAAACCCATTTGACTGAAGATTTCCACAGACCCTGCTCAGTGCAGCTCTCTGTAAGCAGCACAGAGATGAGGTGAGCCAGATCCCTGTGAGGAAGCAGGAGAATCACCTAATGGTTGCTCACGATGGTGCTCTCTGAAGGAAAACTGAGCGCAAGCCGTGTTTTCACTGAGGATGGTTTCTCACATCAGCAGCTCTCCACAGCACAGGGCACTGATGAACCAGCACCTGTAGCATACAGGAGATGTTCCCAGCAGATATTCTGGGAGGAGAAGCAACTCATAGTATAGAATATGATGCTAGAAATCACGCTCATCATATGAGACAGCATGATGCAAATGTGCCTGAAATCACTTCTTGAAGTTTACAGAGTGTGTGGAAGGAAATGGTTCTCCTGAGGTCTCTGGAAAATTTGGGGCAAAACATAGATCAAGAACCCAGTGTCACCAGTTCACCACTGATCTGCTCTCTCTCCATTGTGCAAGGTGACATCACTGTCCTTCATTGCAGCCACTCCTCTATTGACTCCACTTGCTGGAAGTCCAGCTGCGTTGAAGCAAGTTGGGTGCCCCAGGTTGGAGGGACTATTACACCCAGTCCTATGCATCACAGGCAGATGCTGTGGTATGTAGGGCTTGCCTCTGGCTCTGTTCAGGATGGACACAGCATGGATAGCCTTTCCTGGCTGGAGTCATTCTCCTGCAGGACTTGTGCTCTCTCTCCAGTCAGTACACGAGTCCAAGCCCGGGTCTCGGTAGCGTTGCCCTCGAGAGGAAGTGTGGGGGCTGCGTGGTCTGGTTTGTGCTTGCTGTACCACGAGCTTCTTAGTTTCCTTAACTTCAACGACCTCACACCAATTTGGAGACTTCTCTTACCATTACCTCCTCTCTGTTCTGGAACTTACTTTTCCCCTGGAAAATTGCCATTTTTCTGCTGGAAAACGGTACTAGAGTGGTAGAAAGAGAATGATTCATATTTGGGAAGTCAGGGGGGAAATTTAGCAGCCACTAATGAGTGAGTGCACCATGGGAATGTGTCGTGAATCAACAGCCAGGGAAAAAACCTAAATGCACTGGCTGTATTGTGTGACAGGAAATAAAATAGTGAGGAGCACGTTAATTGTTAGCTAATCACATAATCTGTGCTGCAGTCGGTTGGGTTTTGTTGTTTGCAGATACTGAGCCATTCAAAGTGGTTTGTGTTGCAGCCAACACTGGCCCCTGCTTCCAAGCAGGTTTCTTCAAGTTGGGCAAGAAGCTTTCCAGATCTGTGCCCTTCTTCCAGCTGTGTTTTACATAGATACACTTGTCTGTGGCTTCACTGAACTTCAGCTCATGTCAATTTAAACATCTGTGTCAGGAACCCTCCATAGCCTAAAACTTACCTGGAAATCAGCTAAGAGAAGGATTTTGACAGCACAGAGCATGCTGCAACAAGAAGCTACAAATATCACCTATTTAAGAGCACGTGCTTAGACAACACATTTAAAATATCTGTAGGTGATCTAAAAGATTGCCAGTTACCTCTCAGACAGCATGAGTTTAAAGATATTCCCTGCAGATCTTCCAGGGCTAAAAGTGGGCACTGGGTAATACCATGCCATGTAGGCATTTCCCTTTGCTGTTGCTTCTAGAAGCAGCCCAGAGATTTAGCAGAATTTGCTCATTTGAAGAAGGATAACATTTTCCCATTGGGAAAAACGTTACAGAATGAGGTTGATCTTGTTTTTTAAGGGTAGCTTTTCTCAAAAGGGCTGTTTGGTGAGTCAGTTGCAGGTTACTGTGAAATAGTCTTCGGAGGACGAGGAGGGCTGTGTCACGAGAAAGTGAGGTACTTGCAGAATATAAAGTGTTGTAAAGTGTTAACACATTTATTAATTGTATGTGGGCAGACAATTTCACACCAGAATTTACTGTACCAATGTCAATTCCATATTGTATCTCTGTAAGTGTTATGAATCAGCCAATATGTGACATTAATTATCTGCAATTATCATTGTGCAACCTGACATAATGATCAATTATGGGGTAACACATGAGAAACTGTTTACTGAAATACAGAATTAATCCCCCAGTTTTCTGAAATATCCTGGAATTATCCTGTGCATGTGATATCTACCCAAATCTTATTTTTGTCCAAAAGTGACATTCTTCCTCGTCCAAGAGGTGCCCCATTGCATGGTGCAGCACCTGCTTCAGCAGCAACGTTCCATGGTGGTGGCTCTCTTCCCACTGCCATGTCAGGTCACAGCATCTTCAGATAGTTCACCTCTTTTTGGAAATGGTTCTCTACGAAGTTCCAGGAAATTGCTTTACTGCTGTCTCACCTCCTTTGTTCACCCATAACTGGAAAACAAGGTGTTTGCCTTGGGGTTCCGTGACACACGAGCACTTTCAGGAAATGGCTGAAAAAAATGTTGAAAGATTGCAGGACATTTGGACTAAAAAAAGAGAAGGGAGAAGAGGTAGGGAAAAAACCTTTCAGAATGAAGATTTCTCTGGAGATGAGGGAAATCAAGCATTCTCCATGCCCACCAGAAACAGGGCAATAAAAAGTCAGGTTCATTTTCTGAAAAGATCATCTAGGATAAACATCAGGAGAAAACTTCCTAATTATACAGAGAGAGATGAGTCTTGGAACAACACAGGAAAGTTTGGACTTCCCTTTTCAAAAGTTCAGAAGATGAGCGTAGGCAGACCTTGAGCAGGAAAGGTCGAGGGTGCCATCCCCAGTGGCTACTCTTGAAGTAGACAATCTGTGATTTTAGGATTCAGGCCTACAGGAGTGATGCAGTTTCAGAGCTGGAAGAAGCTCTGCACGGTGATGGGTGGCCATCCCACCCCTCAGAGACCCCTTAGGCAGAAATGGGATTGTTGTGCTCAAAGAGGCAGTGCAGGGTAAAGGAGTCCCGCAGCAGCTTTGGAGAAAAGCTCCCAAGGAATATATTTTCTTCTATTTTTCACCTCTGTAGTTCCAGAACTGGGTTTGCCTTCTGTCTTTACACAGAATTCAGCACAAACAGCCCTATGAACACCGGTGAAACAGAAATATCAATAAAACAATCCTTTCCCACCTTGAAATATAAGCATGTCCCAAACAGTCTTATCTCAAAAGCAGAAGAGACAGGCTGTGAAAATATTCAGTCTGGAAATTAATCTTTGGAACAGGAGCTGAGTCTGAACAGATTGTATAAATATTTGTGTTTGTTTGCTTTGAGTTACTGGTGCTGTTTTCATCTTTGGCTAAATTAAATTTTGTAGCAATTTTTTTTTCTTATAAGTCCAGGCAGGATTTTAAAGGAAGCATCAAAGCACATCTGTCACATTTACTAGTGGAGAAAGTGGCACCAACACTGATTTAGCAGGTGTACTTTCTTACTGCAGTACCTGACTTGGCCTACTTCAATTGGAAGTTGATCAAATAACTCCTTCGGGTCAAATACACCTTTAAAAAAACTTATATAAATATCTTTATTTAGTCCTATGCCTGCTAAACCCAGTAGTGATTTTGGTTGTATGTGGCAAGATAAAATTATCTGTACTTATAAACAGTGGTTCACACATATGATTGTGGGTGAATACAACCTATCTTACAGCAATATATATGTATATAGAGACACCTGCACACATATCTGTGTAGAGAACAGGTATGTGTTCTGCATACACACCATATCACACCATGTTTCTGCAAGCAACAGGGTCACTGTAGTGCAGGACAAAGCTCCCTTGTGGCACCCACTAAAGGCACCCCCCCAGGCAGTTCTATATCAAGCACCAACAGCTTTTGGTGCAATATTAGCTGGAAATCAGTCATGTTTCTGTGATAGCAACAGGAGCAAGACATATTCACAAATAAACATTTACAGGAAATGGCCTGCTTTGGGAAGCAGAAGAGTACTTGTTCTGGAAATGCCAGAGACATCCCTTTGGTAGCACTTGGTAGCATCACAACTCTCTCAGTGAACTCTCAGTGCCTGCATTGCTGCACGTGCTTGCACAGACAGTATTTCTCTCTCTGGTTTTCTCAGTAACACTTCCACAGAGCAAGTCAGCCCTGCTCTCTCCCAAATCCATTCATTCAGTCTTCGCTTAGGGCTTGTTTTGGCTGCCAGTGAACCCAAAGATGCTCCAGACATTCCTTCTCTCCAGCCAGCTCTTTCCTGTCATCCCTTGAATGTATTTTTGTGGCTGTAACATAAGAGGAGCATAACACAAAAGGAGGCCCCACTGAATCACTGCACAACACTGTTTACCAGCCTTCTTCCCAACACTGCTTGCCTTTGCCCTTCTGTAGCTAAGAGGAAACAAGGGAAAACGTGGCTTTGTTCCGAATGTAGGTTGTTTCCACACCCCTAAGTCTTTATGAGTTCAATATAAATCAGGGTAACTCAGTGTAAAGAGGTGTGAAGCAGTACTTTCTGCCAAAGTACAAAGTATACACAATGCAAAGTCCTCATAAATGATTTGACCCTCAGTTTTTTCATTTAACTGAAATATATGTTGACATGTCATAGAAGCCAAACACCATTCATGTGCACAAAACAAGTTATTAGGGCATAAAATGAAAATTAAATTCACATTCTCTATTCTTTATACTTCAGAAAAAAAAGGATGTCTGGCAGCTCTAGAAGACAAAGATCATTTCCATGTATCACATTCTCCTCCTGGATCTTTTCCTTGAACTTTGGCACTTACTTAACAATTGAGGTCTTCTTTTAGGAACATGAGCAGCCTTTAACATGGAAGATATCGGAATGTGGGAGCCTGCAGACAGTAAGCTTCACCTTAAAAAAGAAAAAAAAGGAGAAGCTTTTATAGCTTGTTATATCTAATCAACCTCTGTGCTTCCATCTGGCTTGTATTTTAACTAGCTAAATAAAAATACCCTGTCAAGAGAAATGAGCACCTTTTCTTGCTCTCAGCTTTCTTTTCTTTAGATGGCAACAACGTCTGATAAGCTCAACTTTCTCAACAAAATTCAAATATGAATAGTATAGGTCAGAGAAACTGGATACTGAAATTTGAGTCCACCTGAGAGGACAATACCTGGACACAGGTATTGACACGTAGCAGATCAACTGTGGTGTTGAGGCACCACTTAGAAATCTCTCACATTACTCAGAAAAAGGTGGTATCACACAAGGAGACAGGCAGTGTTTGATAACCAATAGGAGGTAGGTATCTAGGGCTCTGCCCTCAATACCTACAGCCACTATAAAGAACTCCACATTCACTGGAGGCAAATGTTTATTTGCCAAAGTTTGCAATTCACAGGCCTTAACCAAAAAGTACCAGGTAACTCTAATATATGGTTGCCTGGTAGTACCTCTTGGGGTTCCTCAGACTCTTTGAGATCAAGTCCTTAAACACAGCAGTGCTGACTTTGCATTCCCTAAATAGCCCAAGAATAAGAGATGCTACATCAGAATGATGCTGAGGAGGTATTTAATACTGAAGTTATTCACGCCAAGCTCAAAACAGAGAAAATAGGTTTGAATGAAGCCACCTGAAAAGCAAAAATCAACATGATTTCTCATTTGGCTTGATCCATTTGACTGTCACCTTCAGGTTAGTCAGGCTCACCTCCTTTCTCGTGGACCTGCTGATGAAGAAGTAAGCCTCCTGCATGTCCTGGGGTTGCAGATCATTCACAGCCACTATATGGTCTCCGTGACTAAACAAACACCCCAGCCGGGAAGGGCCAGTCCACTGCGAGACACTAGGGGATGGGAGGACACAGTGGAGGAGAGACATGGGACATCCAGTTACTGCAAACAAAATGGCAATGGCTCAAAAGGATTGCATTTATGGTACTGCCCTCTGAAAAAAGCCACACAGGCTGAATAACTTTGCAGTTTTTGGATCTGGTTCGAGCAGAAACCAAGCTCTTTCCTCCAGTCCAACAGGTCCTCCTAGAAGTGCACGACACTGACACTGCAGCCTGTTAGCAAGGGAGGCTGGTGCTAGCAAGGTCACCAGTGAGACTTGGGGATTCCAATCTAAAAGCAGTTGGCCAGACTTGCTGCAGGTACCCGTACTCTGCTGCAGATGTTTTAGCCCTATGCTTGACTGAGAAGATTTCCAAAGGCATCCCAAAAGAACTCAATTAAAACTTATAATCATATGTTTTATCAACAATACAACTGTGAGGAGATTCATCGCCATCCTGATGGGATGCTTATGAAAATTCCACCTATCTCCTGGTCTCCTGGTTCCTTCTGTGCCCATAGGTTCCACATCATCATCCTTCCAGTGACAGACACGTTTTATGGCTTTCCAAAGGACTACCGTGTCTTTCCACAAATCCTCTTTCTCTTCATGAGTCTTAAGTGCACATAATGGGGTACAGAAAGCCAATAAATGGGACTTGAAGCCTATCTCTTGCATGTGTTTCCTAGTTTTTGGCTTTATCATAAATAACAAAGGGTTATTAGTCACCTGCACTAAAACCTGCAAGATTTTTGGTTCAAAGGCCCCATTGACCCTATCACAAGATATATCCCCTCACTGTATCTCTCATGCCAGCATTGTGTTTCATCCAATCAAAGGTTAAATCAACCAGCAGTAATTAGGTGATTTCACACCAATATTAGAAGAACAGCTTTTGAGGTGTGACTTCATTGCTAATTATGACACAAATATGCTAAGGGATCTCAATTCTGTACAGCCCTTATCAACAGCAGGTGAAACAGAAACTCAAGTACATGAAGACTTAGAAAGAACAAAAAGGAACCAGCACACTCTGACCTTGCCCTGTTCTGCACTGCCAAAACTCTACCTGGATGTGCATGGTTGCACACTTCTGTATCCACACTGATTGTCTCTCACTCACACCTGACAAGCACCACCACAAGATACCCAGAACTTACCAGATTTGTCCTGCTGCTTCTGTAAGTTTCAGGTAACTGTTAATATCAGCCAGGGGGACAAAAATATCCAACTTCTGCAGCTGGGTCTCATCTGTAACTTGACTGTGAAAGAAAACATCAAAGACCAGGCATGTTCTACCAGTATCTCAATGAAAAATGGAGAAGACACTTACCCAAGCAGTATAGACAACTGAACCACCGAAAGAGGTAATGAACTTTGCCTTCTCTGAAGGGCTGGCTGCTGGCTGGTCCTGCTTTCTGGGAGTTTTAGCTCTCTGTCTGCTTCCAAGTCTCTTGGACGTGCACCATTGTCTTGGTGTCTGGGAGGATTCAGGAGCCCATCACGTCTGCGTGTGAGCTGGCAGCTCTCATCCAGCAACCTGCTGAATAGGAATGGTAATGAAAAATGAACCACTCTGGCCATTCCAGGTAATCTTGCTGTGTTTGAAGCTGGATCAAATAGCCATCAGTCAAGCAAAGAATAACAAGTTCTTGTAGCATATCCAGTGGACAAAATTACAGCTAAGTAAAATAAGCTCCTTCTAAAAACGGACCACAAATCCCAAAATAAACCTTTCCAGTATTTAAAGACTATTTATTAAGCCTGCAAACATTCCAGCTAACAACATGCCTTGACAAAGAAACTGAGTACAGATTGTTGGCCTTGGCTGTACTACCTTCTGCAGGGATGCAATGTTATCCCCTTGGAGATACAATAACTCAGATGTGCTTGAATGCTTTTTAGATTTATTTGATGAGCCCTATAATGCCTGCAGCCAACTCCCCTCCACGCCCCAATCAAGACTGGGGTTAGAAGCAAAAGCTGCTCTTGGTATATTTTAACTCAGCTGGCAGATGTGAGCTTTCTGTAGTAATTCACTCCAGGGGCTCTCACAGGAGTTTGAGTAAGTCTGTTGGAATAAACTGGTTTGTGGGTCTGCACTTCCACCTTCCTCCCACTATATGGTGTAAGAAGTGACTGTCTGTAGGTGGCAGGCACAGTGACCAGTGCTCTGGCTCAGGAGGTATGGTTTTAGGTGTAGGAACACTTCTCTTCAGTATATTGTGCTCCACCATGGAGATTGTAAAGTTTCCTTGTGGCACTACAACCGTGACACCAAGTACACAGCATCAGACCCATTCTTTGAATGGGAAAATGGAAGAAAGGAGGTAACTGACTTAGGATCACATAAATTCTCACTTGAAAATCTGGGAGCTAATGCTCCATTTCTCTTGTAACCACTAGATAACGCTGCCTGCTTTGGAGAGTACCTGTCTGAAAGGTTGCTGAAGATTGGCTGTGGTACCTGAGTAAAGTGGGGGGCTGTTATGTCATGAAAACCTAGAAAAAGTATGACTCAACAAACTGCTTCATCCCATAGTCAGAGCCTGTCTAAATGCAAGAATTTGCAATGTGAGTTTAAATTTCATAGTGATGAGTTTGAATTTCTCTCTGGTATTCCCACAAGTTCTGAACTTTCTGAACCAAGACCAAAGAAGGACTCATTCAACAAGATGCAGCCTCTAGATATTATGTAAATACCACAAATAACAGCTCTATCATTGATGAAGTTGTTACTTACAGTGATTTCATTGACATATAAATGTTCTCCTTTGCTTGGTCCTTCTGTTCTGGATTCTCTTGCACAGGGACATCAGACTCAGCAGGGTCAGGCTTTGATATCTCAGATGTGCACTGTTGGAAAGACATAGCAACCTCAAATGTTAGTATCCTTGCTCTGCCTACAGAAAAAAAACCCTTCCTGTTTTCCTTATTTGGTTCATTGCTCATGCATTTTAAACACATTGGCTGATATAGCTTGGTTTTCCCCAAATAAGTCACTTCCCAGAAACCGTGAGCTAGAAAGGTGGTTGAAACGCAGGAGTTAATGTTATCTGATATTATTGACACTAAAATTTGCTTCCCTTCCAGGCTGGGACATAACTCTCTGTGCTCTAAAGTATTACCACAAAAAATTTGTTATGTTTCAGGTTTAAAAAAAAGAGTCTTGTACTTTGGGTGTGCTTAATTTGGAGCACTTATGTTATATGACAAAATCACATTGTTAATGTCCTTCTGTTAACTGTACAGCAATAAGAGAGAATCTGTGAGTTCTGCAGAGCACTGACTACATAGCTTCTCCTGACCACTAACTCCATGGGAAACCTAGAGAAATTAGCTTCCCAAATTAGATGCCAAAATTTGTTTAAAATTACCCATATGATTCCTCCAGCTCCCTTGTTTCACAGAGAAATGTAGATACCAAAATGTTTCACAGCGTTTTTAAAGCACGGCTTTGTTTTATGCAGCTTGCTGATGCTTCTACAGAATTACATTTTAAAATATATCAAAATAATAGACAGCTACTTTTTCTAAATGAAGTTTTCACATTTGAAAAAACAAAACTCCAAACCTGTGACACAATAGGCAAAAGGCATTTACAATGAAACAGTCAATTTGGGGAATTTCAACAATATCAGCAATGTTTTTGTCAAAATGCCACTTTCTACCAGAAAGATCCTTTGAATGACTCTAGTGCATTTTTTCTTGTATACATGAAAGCTCTATTACCTCCTGCTTTATCTACGTATTTCTTTTGCAAGGCAGTAGTGGTTCCTTGCACCGGTTCCTCTTTGGCTCGTTAAACACCTCCTGTCTCCTTGGAGCTATTAATAAACCAGCAGAACTGACAACTGATAAACTACCTTTGCTAAAATGCTGCTGGGAGTTTGGTAATAGTCTTCTTCGTCCTTTTTGATGTCTTCATCTGTATCCAACGATGGCAGATTTTCCTCACTCTTTCCCAGATTGTTATCCTGTTAAAAGAATGGGTTTGTTTTTTAACAGGTTCAGTTAGACAGATTGATTAACATGTATTTTTCCATTTACACAGAGAAGCAATTGAACCAGCAAGTATCCACAGAAAACATGGAAAGACATGTTTCTCCTTGAAGAGAGAAATGCTTGGAGTCAGTCTATTTCAGAAACGAGATTTCTGTTGTTTGTTGTTATGCTGCTACTTGTGCTTTTGAAATGTGCTCTATGTGGACAAAACTGGCCATTAATATTAGTAATTACAAATGGATTTGTGGTCATCAGGCAGCTGCAATTAATTACATGTTCATAACGTGTTATTCTGTTTAAAAATCAAGTGAGTTAAACAATCCATGTATGAAACTGCTTGCTTTTAGGGTCATTTGTGTGCAAAAGATTTTTTAATTTGCATTTACTTCTAAAATTCTTACAGTAGGGAAATAATCTATAGGAAATCTAGAAGTGGATTGGGAGATATTTGTCCTTTCTAAGTACCTCTTAACTGCAACCAATTGAAAAATGAATTTGGGATTTCCCTGACTAAAGAGAAGTCTATCAACATCATACTTCTCCATGAAGTAGAACACACCCCAGAGGGCTGGAGATCCTGCATTGAATATTTGTGTCCTGAGTGATACTCTGCTTTCACAAATATCTGAAATACTAAGTTTGCAGCATTTGGGAAGTCAAGGAGAAATCAATCCCTCCACCAAGTTTACCTTTCTAAGTCACAAAGATAAATTATTAATTTCTATGTCTCCTTGTTGGCTTCACTATAATGAAGAATATGGTAATTAATATTTAGCTGCCTCCCAATACAATTCCCCATGCCCTGTTTGTGATGCAACTGTTTTTTATCTCTCCACTTACATCCTTGGTTTCCATGGTGATCATTTAAATAATTGCTAAATATGCCACAGAATACATTACTGTTTTCAAGGTAAACTAAACTAATTATTCTCTTACATGTAAAGAGAAGAAACTGGCATTGAATAGAAGAAATTAAAGAGGATGAATGTATTATTCTTCCTTGCTGGTATAAATGACATAAAAAGCACATTCTACAGGAATCAGAACAAACCTACAAATAGTCCTGCATAACAAAACCCCAGCAGGAACATGACTGACTCTGTGGTCACAACATAAAGCCATGAATGAGTCTCCTAGTGACTTTTCAAGGGCTTTGGATCGAGTAAACACTTGTGGAAAAGGGGAAGACAAGGTGATTTTATGAAGTCTTGAGATCCTCCAGCTCCTAGGAACTTTCAGAAAGCAGACAGCACTCACCAGCTTCCCAAACTGAGCCTTCAATTACTGACAGTGTTTACCTTTTGCCAAATGCAGTGTTTCCCCTTGGCACCACTGCAGATTACTGGGACAATGGGAAGGAGAGAGCAAAGCTGCAGCAGTGCCCCATTTCCCTAAAGCAGTTTGCCAACATCTCTGATCCTCCAGATGCTTCACAACCAGAGCAGCACAGTTAACCTCAGTGTGCAATTATTCTCAGCTGTACAGCTAAGCAAGTTTTTTAAGACTCTGATAATCCACGGTGTGGATTTACATGAGAGAGAAAAGATGATGGAGAAACGTTGCTGTAGCACAAGATGGAAATGAGACCTGGAGAACAACTGAAAAATTGCTACTTTTAGGCTCCTCAGGGAAAGGGTGAAAAGTTATGTGTTGCCCTTGGACAGAGGAACTTTTCTTTCAAAACAATCAGGTGTGTCTAACAGATATTGAAGCCTCCAGTGTGTGTGACCAGTACAGGGTGATACACATCAGGGTTCCTTATTTTGATGCATTTCAGGTATTGAAAGCTGTGTGTTGAAAAAAGCTGACACTGAATTGCTGAGTCAGGTGTGGTTTGGTGGTTCCAAAATGTGGATTGAAAGGGAGTCAGGTCCCCAAACCTCTCCTGGGTGGCTGGGTCCCTGCCTGCATGACTGGACTCAACAGACATTGACGGGCTTGTTTGCGTGAGTAATGGCCACTGACCAAAGAGTTTTCAAGCTGTGGGCCTGGATGAGGGAGCCATGGATAAAAAGCAAAAGGAATCAGATACTAGAAATGCGGAGTCATACTTCTAACAGGACGTAAACACAAGGGATTAATCTGGAAGTCAGCTGTCTAGACATCACTGAGCAGAGAATAAATCCGGAGATGATAACAGATGCTGAACTTATGAGGCAAGCAAAATATTTTTAACAAACATATGAACAGTTTTGATCCTTGTTAGCTCTATGGCAAGGTTATTTATTTTCACACATGCTGAAACAGAAATATGAGCTTCCTGCTATTGCCCCTGCTTCAGGCTAAAAAGATAAAATCCAGATTCCTAATCTTTTAACCCTCATGGTCAGTCTGTCCTAGTTCAAACAGCTGCATGCAATACATTCTCTCTGAGGCACCTTAAGCATGAAAGGAATTAATGAATGAGACAGAAAAAGCACGTGTAAGGAATCAGACTAAGAGTTAACTTAATGCATTTCAGAGCTCAGACTCACAAATAAATTATTGTATCTTCATGAATTACTGTGCATCAACTGAGCTGTGCGAGCTGCCCATGGCATTGCAATGGAGTTTCAACTATTTTCACTATTTTCCACTAAATTTAGCTGTATTATCTCATACTTGCTCCCAGCCTGTACACATGGATGGTGACTGCAGTACATGATTTACCACCCTGTTAGCTATGACAGCAGAACGGATCCTTTTCCCTCTATCTCATCCACTCTAGATCACAGCACAATGCATAAACTGCTAATAAAGATGGGTTTAAACTTGCCTGCTAAACTACATACTGGTGTGGTGGAGCCTTGGTTGTGCCTTCTCTTCTGTGGTCTCTGCTGCAAAGGCAGCAACCCATCTGAAACTGCTGCAGGTGTTTGTTCAGGGAACACAGATCAGAACGCTTAGCCAATAATACGCGATAACACAGAATCACAGAATGGTTTGGATTGGAAGGAACCTTAAAGCCCATCCAGTTCCAACCCCCGTGGTCAGGGACACCTCCCACTGGACCAGGTTGCTCATAGCCTCACCCAACCTGGTCTGACATCCACCACTGTATTTTTTTAAACCACTCCTCTCAGACATAGAAGCTAAGTTACTTGACGTTGTACTTGTGCTTACAGAAGGGCACTCCTGAGGCGTGCCTCAATTTAACAAGCCCTTGTTCTGTAGTTCAATTACGTTGATTCAATTGCTCCTGGCAGAGGCTGCAGAAAGAAACCATTTAGAAAAACTGTGGCACAGCTGAGAAATGTGATGGGAGAAGCAAATCCTCAAGCAGTGCACCTTCAGAGGTTTCTCGATCACGTTTCTGACAGCTTCCCCCAGTTGCATATTGCTGCACGGAAACTCTGAGGATCTGTCTCTAAGAAACAGGGTTAAAAAAGGGTATTTCAAGCAAGTTCTTAGATTATTTTCAGCACTAAACAAGACACAGAATAAGTATACTTAGGAAACTTTCATAGTGAAAACCAGCTCAGTGTGCTGGGATAGTAGATGAATAATCTATAGTTGCAGATACTTGGGTGAGATAAGAGCCAATAGTCACTTCTGGTGGCTGAACAAGTCAAGAGCTGTTTGAATTGTTCTGCTCACCAGACTTGGAAGAACTCCTCTTCGTGAGTCACACGGAGCCTGGTGAGGGCCAGGATCTGAGTTAGGCCTGTTCTTGTCTTCTGAGGGACCATTATCCTGTATATAAAAGAAAAAAGTTGACTTGTGCTGACGGTGCTTCACTTTCCTCCAGCTTCCTCCACCTGGGCCATTTGTTCACAGCTTTGTGCTTAGAGAAAACCAACACTCCCTTGGCTGCTATTCAGCCTGTCACCAGAGGATGGGGACTGCAGTTGCTACGGGACATCAGCAACGCTTTCCCTCCCTTCTATTTAAATATTGAGGGGGAAGATCTGCCCTCTTGGCTTTACAGCCTGAAGAGAGACAAAGAAAAGCACAATCACAAAACAGGAGGAATGAAGGAGGCAGCTGCCAAAACAATCATCACATGGCTCTGCAAAGGCATGTCAAAGCAAACATGCAGGGGTTTATTTTATGCCACTAATCCTTCCAGCCAGTTCAGATAGCCAATGAATATAATTTCTCATTGCCATCAACACCTGCTTTTACATGCAGACTCTCCTCAAGGGTCTTTCTTTTGTGGGGACTGTGCTGTTATCATCCAGGTCCTACTCAGGAACCCTACTGGGGAGCAGAATAGATCACTCAGGCACCCATTGCACAAGCTTGAAAGAACTTTTGATAGCAAAAAGCATCTATACAAAACTAATTTCAGTCACCTCTAGGAGAAAACTGGTTATTAAGGATGGCTAATCTGTTTACCTTCTGGTAGCCTTGATTTTCTGGGAAACTGGTTCTATCTACTGAATTCAAGAATAGAGGCAAAGAGGAGGGCCGGCTTCTGACTTCTGGATTTGGAAGATCTTGTGTCTAGAAATAAAATGACAGCAGTGTAAGGAGAAAAACTCCTGAAGGGCATGGACCACAACACACCAATGCGACCCACTAGTCCAAGTTTTACTTATAATGGCTCAGAGAGGTTGTTTACTTGGAATTTTTCAGGCAGGTAGATACAAATTTGGTCTGCTTGCACTATGAGCTGAGTGGAAGCTGTAGGGAGGTAAGTAGCTTAGAGCTGAGTTTGGGCTGATGAGGTGCAGAAACTTGGGCCTAAGCTTGAACTAACAGAGCTTCCAGCTGCTCCTACACTGACAGACTAGATGTGGATCAGTTTGTAAAACAGCATGTAAATATAACTAGAAAGCACATGGTAAGAACACACACAAGTTTTCACTCTGACACATCAAAGGTGCGATTCATTGCAGCACAATGTCAATCTTCTCCTAATTTCCATGTGGCTTCAAAGAGACTCCTTCAATGTAAAATCAATCCCAGCATAGACAGGCTGTGTAAAGCCTGCTCAAAGCATAAAGCCAGGGTACAGGATTTCTATGGAAAATTAATTTCTGATTAATGAAAGCAAGAGTCAACTTGCAAGGCCAAAATCAGGAAAATTGCCTTGTGCAGGTTTCTAATGAAATTATAAACATCTTTCTTTCTAAAACTAAATGCAGTAACGCATCACCTCAGGGCAGCATCCACCTCTTTTGGCCTCCCTGCAGACTGAAGATATCGCAGTGACCCAGTCCTCTGTTTCCTGCCTGTAGGTTGGAACAATAGAAATGAAAATGCACTCACAGGTAAAGCACAAGGAAAACTCGTTTGCCTTCCCACTTCTTCCTATGGGGCCCAAAATAACACTTCCAGAAATCAATGGGGAAAATCTGCACCTTCCTGTCAAGAGAGGCTGCTCAGGTAGTCAAAGCCAGATGGCAAAGTTTGACCTCGGAGAGGTACAGCCCAGGACTGGAGCTAAAACATACACAGGGGTTGCTGTGTTGTGTGTAAGAGACACAAAGGCAGAGAAAGGCAGAGACGCTGGTTGGTGCTTTCTGCTTCTGCTCCACCAAGTCCTGCCATAAAGACACCTAACAAGGCTTGGGAATGTGTTTGGGTGAGCAGGACAAGAAACATGCCTTGAAAGGACCCCTGAAGCCCCGTTTCGTGCTTGAGGTGGATTTAGTTGGATTAATTCTGGAATGCTGCCCCACCTCACTCCCTGGATGTGAGTTGTGAGAGCAGTGACCAGGGGGAAGGTGTGGCGTGCCATGCTCAAGTAACACACAGGTATGTGTTTTTCTTATCAACATTTCACACATCAGCTGTTTTTCTGCACAAGGGCAGAAAACTCCCTGACAGCTTGTGGCTGGGAAACTGAAGAAAAGACGCTGGAAAGCAGCAGCAGAGGAGCCCTGGGCCAAACGTTCTCCCTCATTTGAATGAGCTTTGGCTGATCACCTTGACAGCAGCAGTTTCTGCCCTCGCTGAGGACTGGAATCCAGCCTGGGAGAGCAGGGAGCACACCACCCTGCTGCAGTGCAGGCCTCAGTCTTTCCTTTTGGGAATCCACTTCCCTCGATTAACAACCAGGGCAAGATTATATCCTGTGGTTTATCCACAAGGAGCAGAAGTTTTTCTTAACTTTCAGGAGCTGTGTGAGAAGACAAAGTTCTCAACACTTCCTTGACCCTTAACTGGTACAATTTGACACGGTATCACCACACTGATGTACGGCCACTGCCCTCCCAGGGGATGTGCCAGGGGAGGTTTAGACTGGATATTAGGAAAAGTTAGTTCATCAAAAGGGTTTTCAAGCATTGCAACAGGCTTCCCAGGGAAGTGGTGGAGTCTCCATCCCTGGAGGTATTTAAAATATGTGCAGATGTAGTGCTTAGGGACATGGTTTAGTGGTGGACTTGGCAGTGTTAGGTTTACGGTTGGACCTGATGATCTTCAAGGTCTTTTCCAACCTAAACGATTCTGTGAGTCTGTGATCCCCAGTCCCAACTGCATGTTCCCAGCACTTTCACATGATGGACACTGTAACAGTGTGGCTGCAGGGAAGGTTATCTCACCTGTCTGAAGCAGCAAAAATTAACCTGGAGATGGGAGAGGGGGAAAAAACATAGCTTTTCCATTGCATCAACCAGCTGAATTGTTTCATCCCAGAGCTTTGTCATCAGTAGCTGAGAGATAGGAAGGGATGGGAGTGGCTGTGAAGGAGTAGGACCTTGCCTTGGGGCCACGGTTTAGTGTTACATTAGCTGAACTATAATGTTATATTGCATTTGCACACCTTTCTATGCCTACCTGCTGCTCCCAATGAGGTAGTAACGTCTGTTTCCAGTACTGATGGACATCACCTGTTCAGGAAGGCATTTAAACATCTTCCTCACCATGTCCATGATTTCAGACTCGCTTATGCCAACTTTGATATTTATGATTCTGTTAAGATAACCACACAAAGTCTCCTGTATGACTATATATACAGACAAACAAACACATATACATAGTGTGCGTGCATATTTTACCCTAGGCACAGCATAACACAATGAGATCCACGTGGGAAAACAGTAAACATTTCTCCACAGAACAAATTCTCAAGAAAATAAGCATCCACATTCCAAACAGATGCTCTTTCAATGGCAAAAACTTGCAAAAGTAAAATCAACATTTGCAAAGACTTGTGTTCAGATTTTCTGAAAAAATAGAGACTGTTGGTCTAACACAGAATCTTGAAAAGAAATGATAGTAAAAAAATTCCTGGCAGATGTTTTTGATCCACTACGGAACAATACATTTGATTTGAAACTAATTGCTTATTAACAGTGTTTTAATGGGGTGGGGAAGAGAAACAGACAAGAAGTACTCTTTGTGGATACTTAAATGGAAGCACTACTTCCATTAAATTCCAAGAAGCTAAATTAGTAAAACTAAAACCAACAATAATGATGGTAATAATGTAACCACATGCCACTGAGCAAGCTGGAATTTTTTAGGAAGCTTCACAATGTAAATCCTTTCAACGGAAGAAGCTCAACAGCAATGTGAGTCCAGTGACCTCCACACCTAACAGCTCCAGAAGCCTGGAGTATTAAGCTCCAGATCTGACTGGTAAAATCTTTACCTTTCCCTTTACATTTATCTCATACATGTGCCATGGTAGAGGGTGCTGGTACGAAGCCAATGACACCCAGCCTTGCTGCAGTGGGCATTGTGCAGTCAAGAGCAGCATAGCCCATCCTCAGTGAGCGAGTGCATAGCACTGTCCTCACAGAAAATAGGATATCCTCTACTGCAGGGATACAGCCTTTGGGATCATGGAGCCAAGATGTCTGGTTTGCAAATACCACATCACCACAATCCCTCACACAGATGTATCCAATTTCAACAAAGCAATTTAGGATTCTTCTACAAAATCATACAATGTAAGCCACACAAAGCCTAGAAAAACCCAAGAGACTCTTTTCTGGCCTTCAATGGGATTTGGATGAGGAACCTCAATGAGAAACAAGGGTCTGTACAATCAGTAGCCATTTAAGAGTGTTGATACACATCTTAAAACAAAAGAGGTGATGTAGTTGAAATACATACTGATCAACAGCTATGGAGCCTTTCAAGTTCTGGCCTTTTAGATACTTCAGGATGTAATTGCCTTTGCTGGATTTGGACAGGATGAAAAAACGCTTTTTCCACGAATTCTGCCAAAGAGAAAGTAATTTGTCTCTCATTAAAATTCAGGATAGCAGAAATAACAGCTGCTTGTTGAGGGATTGCTGGAATATAACTAATCTTTGCTAGTATACCTGTGAGCCAAAAAGTTGAAGAGGTGGTGATTTGATGAGGAATCCATGTTTGCAGACTCCACCTTCAAGGCAAAATGCATTTTCAGTTCTCACTAATCAAAGAGAAATGAACAGCATCATTACTTAGTTTGTTGCCAATTAATCTCTTACACAGACCTGCTTGAACTGGAAATTGTTGCTGAGCACCGAGTTTTCTGTGCTTAAACAGTCATAAAGCCCATTACAATTGGAGAAGACAAACACAAATGAAGACTATAAAACATAGAGACAGGCCATTCCTCCTTGATGTTGATGTTACTGTTGACAGTTGGCCCAAACAAATGGTGGTGACAATGCAGGGGGCTCGGAAGATATCGTGAGACTCTGTCTTAACTCACTGTTCCTATTTAACTTCTGGAGTCTGATCTTAATTTAACTTCCCAATTAGTGATCTGAAAGGCAGCAAACAGCCCCCTAATGAAATCTGTAGATGGCATTCAATTTCCACAGGTAGCAACCATAGCAAAGGGCAGGTGAACCATGGTGTGATAACAGGAGAAAATCTTGCAAGTGAAATACAAGCTAAAACCTTGGGTGGAAAAATGCCTGAACGTATTTGTTCACCACCCTGTGGCCAGCTGTGGTTTAAGATTCATGTTTTCTAATCCATTTCTGATCAAAATCTCAGTTTTATTAACACAGTTTAACAACCAACAAAAGGAATGGCAATTTCATTCGCTTTTTTTTAACCTATAAATTGTGCATGGGAAATTAACATTTTTCAGGAATCCAGTGACTGAAAGGAGCACAGTCAACCTCATTTTGGAACATCCAGTAAGGGACAGTAGAGAATCTACGTAAGTTTTGGAGAAGACAGCAAAATAACATGACCAAATTTTGCTGTGGTGCAAGAAATGCTTGGTTCTGAAAGCCCATTTACTACTGACTTCCGTGGAAGTAAGGCTTCATCATCAGTGCTAACTCCATCTTCCAGTTCCCAGTTAATTTTTAAGAATTTAAAGGGTGTTTTTTACAAATGTCCGTTGTGTCAGGGACAAGAAAAATTCTGCTCTAAAGGGAAATGCTGCCTTTAGGACAGATTCTTTCAGGAAGGAAGCAGAGGGGCAGAATTAACACACAGTGTGAGTTCAGATGAGATCTCCAAATTTTTCCCTGTTTATCACCTGTTGCTTATCACAAAATCCTTGGCACTGAGGTGCAAAGAAAATGGTATCAAATATTGATAAGAATGGATTGAAACCTGATTCAGACTTAATCCTGACAAATCTTTGTACATGAAATTTCATACCTGCAGAATTTCTTTTGCTTGTAGAAGCCATCCTGATTGCTTCTTCCACCAAGATAGTAAAGAGAGCAAAAATCTTGAAGCTAATTCCTTTTACTTTGCTTGCTGCTGAGCAGCATTTCACTGCATGCACGGCTGCCTGAGAAAACAACAAATATCTCACAAATGTTCATTTTTACAGAGATGATTAAATTATATAAATGTAAACATAGAAAAGGCTATAATGAACTATATAGATAATTACAATAATTGCTATTAATTTAAACATACTATTATACATCAGAGTACATTATGTTATAAAAGAAACTATACACTATATGTTATAATATTATATTATATCTTTCATAAATATAAAATTATGAATAATAAAATTTATGATTTTTTATAGGTCAAAGAGATGATTTGCTTAGGAAGTGCTCAGACCTTCCAACAGAACTTCGCTTTATGCCTTCTTTGCACTAAGTATAACACCTAAAACCTAGGAATAGTCCATCCCAAAATGCCTTAGCAGTGTGATCAGTCATAGCCTGGCCTAGAGAGTTTAAAATCTATTTAGAAAATCTAGTCATAACACTACAGTAATTACAATATTTTACAAGGCAGTAACATTCTTAATACAACGCCCTCAGAGAGAGCAATTTATAAACAGTGATGAAATAAACTTCACAGCTCTCTCAAAGGTGAATTAGTATGATTTTTCAGGGAGGTAAACAGAGAGAATCTGTTGTTATTTATCTCAACTTATTTTTGCAATGTCTCCTAAGATATTAACAGGGAAATAGGAATCTCACTGTAAACCCAAGAAGTAAAATATCCTGCTTGTTGGCATTGCCAGGCTGTGGCAGTGACAGCAATAGAGGCTGGCAGGGAGGAGGAGTGCACTGATGCATTTCCATGGACTTAGAACAATAGAATCATTAAGGCTGGAAAAGACCTCTAAGACCATCTAGTGCAGCTGTTGGCCCAACACCACTGTGCCTACTAAACCATGCCATGATTCCTCCAAAGCTTGGTTAAATAACCCTTTAACAAAACATGCAGGCAGCAATCTGTGGGATCTGAGAAGTGCAGGAACACGGAGCATTTAGAAGGTAAAAGATGGGTTTGGTTAATGGGCTTCCACTGGGGGTTTTTGAGTTAATCTCCCTGTTGGTGCTTTCTTCTGAGAACAACGTTTGCACGCCAGGGTAACAGAGCCAGACCTCCACTGCACTGCTATTCCTTTGCACTTTGCATGAGAGCTCTGCACTCTGGCCAGTCAACTGCATGCAGGACACTTCCTTTGGCACACTGGACATGTTTTTCTTATCTCACAGTTGCTTGTTCAAAATCAGATCTAGTTTCTCTCATTTACTTACATTTCCACTCTGTAATGTCCTTTAGAAAAACCTCTCAAAGGTTTCCCTGTGCTTTACCCCAAAGCTCTCATTCCTTTCCTTTTAGTAACTTGGCTTGAAGTTGTCAGTTAGCTACAACGAGATTACAGAGTCTCCAGATATGTACCCACCTTCTGGGAAAATCTGAATATTGGCACCTGCTATTCTCTGTATTTTTGCTGAGCTCCCTGGCTGGACTGAGAGATTTAAGAAGTTTCCTTTGCTTCTGTTTCTTCAGCAATTTACTCCACAGTGCCAGAAGAAAACATGGTACAGTCAAGAGTGACAGTCAGAAATGGTTGGTTATTTTCTGGCCTCACTCACCTGACATGGGGTGGGTTACACCCCAAATTTTATCTCTGACACACAACTAAAGGTATAGACTTCCATACCACCTGTTCCAGGCAATAAAATCCTGTGAGAATGACCCACTGCAAACTTAGGTCCACTGGAGATCTCTACAGAGCATTTCTGCCTATCTTTTGTTTATTTTTTTTAGGGAAACCTCTGAGATTTTGACTTTTTGGGAGAAAAATCTGTTGTACAAATGCTATGACAGACTGTTATAAAATTTACTGCTAGGGTTTTCAACTACTGCCTACCAAAAAAAAGGACAAAAAAGAATTTCCAAACCTAAAAAATGACTGCATATGAAGTCAAATTGTTAAGTGTCAATAGGGGCACACATCTGGGGTTGAAATGAAAAGCAATGTAATATTTGTTTCACCGTGACTGGATAAAATCTTGCAAAACAATGTTCCAAGAGCCTATGACAGGATAAGTAAAAGTCAAGATTTGAAAGTGGGATGACAAAAACTCCAGAGATTACAGTTGTGTTATCTCACTCTGCATTTTGAGAAAAAGTTCTTAATTATTGCATTTAATTGTCTTTTCTCTTCAATGGAAAACAACATTTTAATCAGAATACATCTAATTCAGAATAGACAAGGCCAATTCCACAATTACACCCCCTCAGATTTTTGTATGCCTGGCATTAAGATTTGATTGCTTTCAACCTTTCAAAATGCAATGAGGCACTTCAGTCAAAATGGAAATAAAATGCTGCAAATGATTAAGATATAGGCTATTATAAAACTTCAGAAACATAACACCAAGATAAGGAAAACAAATTGTGTTAATACTCACAGGCAAAATGTCTTCATGGTGTAGAAGGTCTTAGTGAAATACATCTTTATGTTCTTCCAGATTCCTTGTGTTGCCTCCTGCAGCAAAAGACGGTGTGTCCGTGCCCTGCATTGTGGCTGTCTTCTTACAGTCCATGTATAAATACAAACACCCTGAAATATGACCCACAAGGAAATTCCTGTTTCTGCCACAGGAAGCAAATTAAAGACTGTTCTGAAAGGGGAAATCCAAAAGATTAATATTCACTTATAAGCAATGAAAAATATGCACATTTGAGGCAGCCATAAATGCCTCTTATGCAGAAAAAAGACCGGAGACAGCTTGTTTTTGTTGGTTCAGCTTTCTAAACAGACCCTTTACTTCCCCCAAGCTCGATCTAAAATTTATCCACCCGTGACTGGAAGACAAAGCAACATTAAGATCCCTAAAATACCATGAAGTACCACAGAGTGGAAGCAAGTTCAGATTTAAAGGATAGCATTTACTAAAACACCATTGTGTAATGGCAGTGTCCTGTTATTGTAGGATCCACGTCTATCTTGGATATAGGTGATTTTTTTGGATTCTCTCTATAAACATCCAGCAAATCATCAGTGATAATGATTTTATATACTAAATCATTTCTTGCCCATAGAAGTGGTGGCTGCCCCATCCCTGGAGGTGTTCAAGGCCAGGTTGGATGGGGCTTTGAGCCCCCTGATCCAGTGAGAAGTGTCCCTGCCCATGGCAGCGGGGTGGACAGGAACTGGATGATCTTTAAGGTCCCTTCCAACCCAAACCATCCTATGATTCCATATACCAGAACTAGCCCAAAAGTTGTTTAAGATTCAATCTCAACTTCTTCCTTCCACTGTAAGTCAGCAGGCAGAACTCCTGTGCTCCTTTGTGCCACACTATCATCTTTTTCCAGGAAACCTCTGGGCTACCAGGAGGCCTCCTGCAAACACTGGGAGTACCTCATTGATTTGCCACATCAGAGCACTGAAGAGCTTCAAACAACATTACTACTTGGCCATTTTTCTTAGACAGACAGTTACCGTTTCACTTATTACACTGAAACACCCAAGCTGTCCTTATTTAGTGTCCATCATGGTAAATGTACAACAAAATCTGGCAAAGATCCACTCTGTCCACCTTTTTTTCCCCTTTCATCACCACATCCAGTAGGGTGAACAGCTTTCCCCACTGTCTGAGGAAACTCACTGATATTTAACTCCTCTGACTCTTCCTCAGCACTCCCTTGTAGCCTGGACCAGGGGCTGTTTCTAGTAATTTTTATACTTTCCCAATGGTTCTAAGCTCAGATAAATTTGCTATAGCTTTTTTTTAAAATAAAATATTATTCTCAAAGAACCTTTAAGAAAATATCCCTACACAAGAGGAAATGTGCTCCTTATCTGTTCTGCTGTTACATTCCTAGGCATTGTTTTAAACACTAAAACAACCTGTTTCAGAGCCCCTGCTTGCTGGTCTTTTTCAATCCCAAGGCACTCTGGCTTCAGAGCTACAGCATATCTGAATAGCAGCACAGTTTTGGAGACAGGGGAATACTGTTAACACAAATTTAAAACCAGTCTAAACTTTAAGCAAATAAACACTATCAAACTATGATGGCATGAAAAGGCTTCCAGGAAAATGACTACTGAAATGTTGACTGGACATACTGTTGGACCAGATCTTAAAGATCTTTTCCAACCTAAATGACTGTATGGTTCTATGATGCATATCATGGTATAATAAAACTGCAATATCTCTAATGCCAGAAAACAGTTTAATATGGAGCTATTTTCCAGAAGTAACAGGAAGAACATTTTCATATCACCTGCCAGACCTCTGTGCAGTTTACTGTATCAAGACATTTCATACCCAGAGCAAGACGAGGTTCTGGTAGATCAGGATGCTTCCATTAACATATTTCAAATTATTTTGGTTTACTCAAAGAGAGGCTGTGGTCTGCCCAACCCAAGTCACCCAGTGCCAGCTTACCTTTCTAAACTATGTTCAACTAACACCATAAACCTCAGGTGAAAAGATGACCAAGTCCATGTACATTCTTGACTGACAAAGGTTTTGGGATGTATGTTGGTTTGTTTTCCCTTCACCAGACTGAGTGACAAACAGGCAGATATTCATAGGAAATTTTTTAAAAAGGTCTTTATTGATTGCATGCTCAAGTTGTCCATAAAAATAATTTATTTAATTTAAACTGTAAATTTGACTTATGAAAAAAATATATGCATCACTATGCCACAGTATTTGTAAGAAAATAAACTTAGTAATTTGGTAACCTGGCTTTAATAGTTTGCACTTATTTTCTTAGATTTCAGAAGAGTACAGAGTAAAGTAACTGTGAAAAGGGTGCACAACTAATCATTTATCAGTTTAACCAAATCACTAAACTTACTTTTTTGAGCTAGCTAGCAACTCTAATGAGAATATAAAAAGTAGGAATACAAATATCACTGACATAACTCCAAAATACAAAATAAAGATTGTACAGTAACTATAAAGGCACTTCTTGCTTCTGATTCAAGTAAGTATTCCCAGTCTTGGCAAACTTCCTCACAAACAGAACCTATATCTAAACACGTGTTTGTTACTGGAACATATAATTCTATAATTTCAACATTAATTCTTAATGTTTTATAAAAAGCTTTGGCACCAACTTTCGATTGGTTCATAACTTCTGAATCAACAAGCAGAAACTTTTATTTCTGCAAGCAGGAAAACTGCAATACCACTGTTTCAGGCCATTCTACAATATCAGTTAATTGTCATTTGAAAGGCAAAAATCTTTACAATGGCACTTTAATGAGGTATCATCCAATTATAGTTTGCCAATCTTTTACAAAGAGTTTTATTTTGATTTTTCTGTTTGTCACATTTTCACACCATTCAGGTAAATCACCTACAAATATTGACTTTTTTATTTAGCCAACTTTGAGTGATAACTACGTAAAGTGACTTCCAGATTAAGCACAGAGCCTTCATTAAAAGTGTTCATAAAATGGAAATTAATATATTAGACTAAGAAGCACCCTTTTAAATAGCTACAAACTGTTTCATCACTGGACATAACCATGATATGATGGTCTTTGGAAATTTATGAGGAAGTTATGGTTCCATGAGTTAGCAGTGAAAGAAAAGATGGAGTCTCATGATTTAATTTCTTTTCTTAATTTACAGTCTATTTTCTGGAATAAACACGTACGGGTCAGGTAGCAACTCTCAGAACATCTTCAGTAGCCATAAATCATGGCATCCACACTAAGGGAAATCAAGACACATTAATCAGTATTAGCTGCCAGTTTGGCCCACAGCATTTATTTCTTCTTTAAAATCTTGCATATTGTCCATCCATCAGATACCCTAGCCTAAAAAATACAAAAATCTAGTGTAATTACATTTCTATTATTAAAAATTTGTTACTCCCATTTATAATCAAATCTCCACCCAAAACCATATCCTGATTTTCCATCACTGGCTGCATTAAAATACACTTTCAGAAGTAAAGTTCCTTGGTGAGCATAGAGACCACGCAGGGAATCTGCTTCTTCTCGCTGAAGCGTGGATCATCTGACTGTGATTCAAAGTTTGTGGCAACCACATAATTGACCCGTGTGAGGATCTGCATGATCTCAAGTTGCTTCCCGTGCTCATTTAGCACAGAGCACAGAGATTGCACAAACCAGGAGCCTCTTCCAGGATTCCTCCAGGAGTAATAACCTTACAGGAAAGACAGAAAAGAAAGTACATAGGTTATTTTTCATCTTCTTTTCTTATTATCTTGTGCTGAAGACTGGAAATGCAGAGAGATATTTGTGAGAAAGAAAGATTGTGTGGAAAATTCTGGGCAAAGAGTAACAATGCACACAGAGAAAGTTTAACTCTTGTGCCACATATCCTACTTCATTAAATTGGAGAATAATGTGTATTAACTCTCCAAACCCCACACTACTGAACTATCATTCTACATTTTTGCATCTGGGAAACTGCAAGAAGTAAGATTTCATGTTTTCCATAAATTTTGTGCTGTAACTGTTCCTCTTCCTGTTCTCATCACGTATCCAATTTATTCACTGCACTGGGACATGGAAAGGCAGGATTCCCAGAAAACAGTACTACTTTTGCCATCTCTAATGCCTGTGTCTTCTCACCTGACAAATTTGGGCATTCTCCTGTTTCCACTACAGCTGATGTAAAAGGGGTGGATGCAACACACTGGCCCAAGACATGCTGGCCCTCAGTGTTTAGTCCATCAATGTAAAAAGTATCATCAAAGAAGGTCAGTCTACAATCAATTCAATAGGGATTGTAATGAGTTTTTAGGCTTCTATCCCCATCCTGACCCCCTTTTCTTTACCTGGCACTGTCGAATATGCAAACAGAAAATCTGCTTCTACTGGGATTTTGTATCTTGGATTGGCATCTGTTTCCAGAGTGTCATTTGCAGGTCCAGAGTCAGTTTGTATACCTTCATCAAATTCAGAGCCTCTGCATGCCTGAAAGCAGAGAAGACAAGGAGAACTTGTCCAACAAGGAGAAATAAGGTGTTGTAAAGATCAGTATTCATTAACATTTTTTTTAATGGATACAGTTTTAAGCAGTACTTTGCATGTATTAGAAGCAGAAATGCAATTCTGGGGGATATCTAATTGCCCAGTGATAAAGTTCCTGCCTTATCCATTTTAATACATACAACCTGTTACAGTAAAAGGAGGTATTGGTGTTGCAGGCTGTGGATCTCGGCAGCTTGTCAAACCGCCAAGTCAGCATTGGCTTATTCAAACCATTTTTAATTTTGCTAGTCTTAGAGTCATCCTCAGCACTCCATCATCACACAATGGCTTGTGCAGCATCACTTCTGAACATCTGCTGTGCAGTGGACTACACGTTGTCTTTGGTTCCTGACATGCACCGCTGTAGCACTGCATTTCACAGAACTACAAAATCACATCCCGAGATCAGATAATCCAATCCCCCTTCTCAAGCAGGGACAGCTATAGCACATGTCCAGGACTGTGTCCAGTTGGGTTTGGAATAGCTCCACAGATGGAGACTCTACCATCTGGACAACCTATTCCAGTGGCTGACCACCCATTTCAAGTACATTGCTTTTTTAACGCTTTTCCATTTCTCACTTATATTCTGAATTTCCTCTCAATCCTGTGGTTTAGCTAAAGGGCACACCAGGACCACAGTCCAGGTTGGCAAGTTTCAGCTCTTTCAAAAAAAATAGCAGTCTGATGGGCTTAGGCAACCAGTTGGTTGCCTTTAAGATAATTTTAGAGGCAACAAAGTACCCATTCCAAACTTATAATTAAATGAAACATCACTGTAGTAGTATGAAGAATCTAAAATAGACACAGTTTTTCATTTGAGGTTAAGGATTAATTAATGGAACAGCCTAGGATAAACCACATCTGCTGCATCTCCCAAACATACATAACACTATGACAAAAAAAGAGAAATCAGACCCGTGGTTATGTTAGTTAATACTGCCTGAAACAGCTGTCTTTAAAAGCTTAAGTATTATATGTTAATGAAATTAATTATATGTTAATGCAATAACGTAATATCATTTTTTAGGCTACTGAGGGAGAACAAAAATATCTCTTTTAGCAGAATGTAGTAATTTTTAGAGACAGATTTTACTGAAAGAGACCTGGACAGTACTATTTCTATCAAAAATTATGTACTGTCCTCAGCTCCGTCTGCACAAGAGGATGTTTATGTTTCTGCTTTGAAGGTAATACATTACCAAGCACAAAGAGAAACAGTGTACAAAATTACAGTACATTTGTAAATTTGCTATATAACTCATCTTTTAAAATAAAACAATACAAGTCACCCATAGCCAACTTCCCACAACACATTTTTTCACACAGCCTCAGTAAGTTAACCTACAGGGCTCTCCTAGAGCAGACAACCAACACAGCATGTTCTCCCCTCTGCAGCAGTAGAATACTATATTTACCTGAGGTCAATTACCTGAATGAAAAATAATTTGGGTTTGCCTATAAGGCTTTTACACTTGTCTCCTCTGAACAGCGCAGTCAGACTCTTGATAGCCATGGGTCCATCAGTGCCGTAGATGAGGCCTTCCTCCCCGTGGCTCAGAAGGATACAGGCAAAACAAGCAGCATCACTGTGATTCTCCTCAGCAGCTACAAATCAAAGACTCCTTAGCCAAAATGGAGCAACATTTTAAATCAAAATTATATTTAGTAAACATATTTTTGTGAGACTAAATATACATTGGGCCTGTACTAGAAGGCACAAAGAGGAGAGGATAAAGATGACACAATCCACTTTTTAGTAATGTGATGATTTAGTAATGTGATGCATCCTTCACTTGACTCTGAGTCGAGCCCACTGGAGGCTGGACTCTAATACAAGTAGGCTCTTCATCTAATACACAGGACAGGTGCTTCACCTAATATGACAAGCAAACTGTGTATTTCTAAACTGACATTGGAGGAAGAGGTGGGGAACTAAGCCTAATCCATTCAGAAACCAAATCCTTCTACACAGAAAATAGCATGTAGTGGGGTCTAAGCAATCTGTTCTAACACGACCTGCCTTGAGCAGGGGGTAGATTGGGTGACTTCTAGAGGTCTTTCCCAGTCTAAATTATTCTATGATTCTGAATTTTTACCTTGCTTCAGTAATTTTTCCATATCATTACGGCTCCGGTCATTGTATGTGTAAACCTCAAAACCTAAGTTTCTAAAACTCAGAGCTAGATCTCCAGCATCTTTATCAGTGCCGTTGCGCGTACCCATTCCTGTCAGAAAGCAAAGAACATGGTTGGTTGCACATTACACAATTCAAAATAATTCACATGTTAAAAGGTAAATTTTTAGGTTTATAATTAACAAACCTAAACAATGTCTTGGTGACTTGGTTTTAAAACAATCCTCTAGCAGCGTTCTCAGCATTGAGAACAAATTGTGAGATTTTATTTTAATGCAAAATGATGCAAGGTTCAATGCTAACAAGCATCTTATGCTAAAAAATGTTGGCAGGCCTCCAGCACCTTGCAATAGAGGACCTCCATGGATTATTCTGTTTCCTTTTCATTACGCAGTGTAACAGATGTATAAAGCACCCCAAGGAAAAAGTGTTGAAAAGAGTCCCTGTGATATCCACATAAAAGAAACTGATGCAAATTCTTTGGATTAAACAATTATTTTAGTGTGTTTGCCAAGTACATAGGAAAAGACCTATAAAGTTGACTATAATGGAAGTGTCTGTCTACTTCGAAACCGTGCATGGTCTGAAAAGTTAAGTGCAGGAGTGTGAACAGAGCACAGCTACAGCTTTTAGCTTTTGTAGCTCTGAGGTGTAGCTCCTGGACAGAGAAGTTATACCATGAGCTGCAGGTGCCAAACTTCAAATTTTAATAACCCAGCCTTAAACGCTGGAACAAAGGTTTAGTCTGAGATTGGTAGAGCAAGGTGACATGCTCTCTGAAATACATACTGCAAAGAAGGTGCAAAGAGTAGCTCTAATATAAGTATTAAAGAACAAGAGTAAATTGTAGGAACAACTATTTCTCAAAAAAAGATAAATATATTAATTAAAATTCCACGTCTTAAAAATGTTTATTGATTACTTCAAGTATAAAAAAATCTAAAGTCTATAACAACTGTTACTGAAGGAAAAACTTCACCTGTTCTGTCTTCAAAATTTTTGTTGTTTATAATAATACATTTGCCAACTTTCTTGTAGTCCATATTATACTGGAAAGTGGGTGTAACAATCCGGTACTGATTACTGAGAGAGGGCTTTGGGTGTTCTTCTTCTCCATTCTTCTTTTTTCTAGGTGAACCAAATGAAATGATTGTTAGTGCCCAGTCACATGCACTGTGCCTATTTATCTTAATTCAAAACATTCAGGCAACCCTACCCAGTGTTTTTTCTTCTCTAATGTTTGTTTTCTTCCATCATATTTCAGATTGAGGCATAAAGGTCTTGTGATTTCCATGAAGTGATTATTGTATGCAATTGGATTCCGACGATGGCAAAATGACTGTAGAGCGAACTGCAGCCAACAGCAGGATACACAGATCCTGACCCACAGATAAAACAAATGGTCTAAACACGAAGTCAGGCTGGCAGTAACCTTTTAAAAACTATGGTTCTGGATATATTTTACTTTTAGTATAAACAACTCACGATAGGACAGACAAGATTTCCCTTAATAACCATTTTCCAGGCACAAAAAAAAATATGCAGTCTGCCCAATGGCATGACAGGATTTGTTCACTGAATCACCACCATCCTTAAATTCTCTGAAGATTAAGACCCCAAAGGAGGTAGTTTCTACTGAAAAATATTACAGATCTGAACAGGCCATGTGTTAATTCAGTTTGACCCCATGTGAAAAACTAAGCACGTTTTAGTATAACCATCAATACCAGAACCTGACTTAAAATAAACAAAACAAAAGAAGCTATGACTGTTCTCTGATAATATGGCTGTGTGCTGACCTTTCTGCTGAGTGCAGGAGTCTTAGATTTGGATTAGAAGAGATGCAAAGGGATAGCACAGACATTACTCACCTCTTTATTCTAAATGAAGTATTAAGAAAAATGAATTACAGCCAGCATGACACCTGAACTATAAGCATGAGGAACTCAGCAGTACTTCCTTTGGGAGATGGACTCTTTGGTCCAAGCAGGTGGCTTCAGATGTTGGCAAGACCTCCTCAAGCAGAACTGAAACCCATGAGAGCCTCAGAACCTCATTCAACCTCAGAACTATAAACAAGCTTTGGAGCAAGACCAGTTAGAAACAACACTTGGCAAAGGGCAGGAGAAGCTATCAGCACCTCTCTTACTTGGTCCAGCACTCTGCTTTCAATAGTATTTATTGCTGATGTCTGAGAGGAAAACATAACCCACTTTTGCAACACAAATAACTGTATAATACAGTTTGTTTTTAACAAAATTAGATTTTCCCTATAATCTCAATTAATTTAAGTAGTTTCACTACTCTCATGCTGACATCTTTCTAAAGAATTACTAAGCTCTTTGCTTCAATAATAGCCTGCAGACATGAGATTGCTGCGAACACATTAAATGTTGCTTAGGTAATCTACTTCCTTACCTTCCTGATGTAACAATTGCTGTCTATTAGCTTTAAGTGTCCTCTTTTTTATCACTAAAGGACAAGACTAATTGGAAACTATAACAAACCTTCTCTAGATGATTCATTGTGTTTAAATGCTACTGCAATTACATTTTAAAACAGCTTTTTCTTATCTTTGAGTGTTCTCATTTTCTGTTATAAAGGGCTAAATTATATAGCTGCACCTGGCACCAGGCATCTCCTCTCCTTGATTTCTCTTAGAGACTACAAAACAAGATATTGATTCATATCTACTTGGGGATTTTGTCTTATACTCTGGAAGTACTTTATTTTTTTCTGGTAAATTGCAAGTATTGGTATTCTCCTTGCACACTGCTTCCTGAAGGCTCTGGGAGCAATAATTAACTACGCTTTGCCTCAAGAAAATATTTTAGCCATTTTAAAGAATTATCCATAGTTGTATGATGTTAATATTACATTTGACTTTCAAAGAGATCTTATTTTAGCTTAAAATTCCCCCCTGGTCCTATACCACCAGACAGCTCTCTGGGAAAGAGAGAAAAAGAAATTTCAAAACAACAAATAACCATTAGGGTTGATGAAGAGCCTCCTTTCCTCAGTCCACGCAGGATTTGGGGTTCTACAGATTTATTTGGCTTCACTGACTTTCTGAAAAAGCTGTTTGACTAACAGTGGCTGTTAGACACAATAGGAGATTTTCAAGGGGATTGTACACAGATTTCTGTTGATGTCCAACCCATGAACAGTTGTGAACACTCGGGACAGATCCACATGAGCAGTACGGAATCATCTTTGCAATGTCTGCTCTCCCAAAATGCTGGAAGTGATCTAATTCTAGTCCAGAAGTCATACAGCCACGTTACCCCACAAAAAGCCTCACTGAAAATAGCAGCTGGGGTTAATGGCACAATAACGCAGTCACACTGCTTCTCCGAAACCACTTCACTTCTGAGTTCAACAGTTTGAGCTCATTCATGCAGAAATAATTGGGAGTTTAAGAGATGTATCCTCTACTGGTGGCATTCCCAAAATATGCCAGAAGTTCTATGCCAGTCAATGTCAAATGTCAGAGCCAAGCCTCGTCAGCACGGTAGCGCACACAGCTCTATCCATCATTTCCCCATTCCTCTCCAGAGGACAGTGTGGTTTTGTTCTAATGACTCCTTTCAAGGTTCACAAGATACGAAACAACCACAGTGTGCTTAGTAAGGCTACGCCTATTATTTCTTTACTGGCAGACAGCAAAAACTTCCAGAAATCTTCTGGTATCTGTCCAACCTGAACAAATAAGGAAGCAAAGGTGGTGGAGGACAAATACCCCGTGCCTGTTGTCCAGGGAGAAACTGCTTATTGAAGATTCTGTTTTCTGCACCAACATAGCACAACGTGGGAACTGTTTGACTGGACTCAGCTGACAGTAGAAGGTCCAACTCTTCAGTTTCAACAGGATAATTAAGATCTTGTAATAATGACTAGTGAATTAATAAATATGTGCTAATCAGTCCGAATGGGAAATGTCCTTCCAGTGACAGACTGGCTTATGACTGAAAGTCTGAAGTTGTCCAGCTAAATTTGTAGTTTCTAAGCTTTGAACTGGACACGTTAATATAAATGTTCATTGCTGTTGCTCTTACTAAGCTTTCTAATCACGATATTTTCTCAGTTTCCACAGGTTAATTATGAGCTGTTATAAAATATTTTAAACTGTTTGCTCTCAGTTTTATTTCATTCTGCTTCTCTGACATCCAGTGTCTTTAATTTCCCTCTTTTTGGATTCAATCTCACCCAGGCTCAATAGAATCTTGAATGTTATGACTGTTTACTCTTTCTTCAGCTTTTAAGTACAACTGTGCTAAAACTCCTCACTCCATTAGTAGTCACTGATCTTCCCCTGCGAGAGAAATATTCTTCTATCAGTGCTTTCACATATTTCATGTTCTCTCCCTTCAGTCAAGAGCTCAGTAAAATCAAAACTCCACTCTGGAAACCTTATACAACTTGTCCATTTTCACCCTTACTGTGTCTCTAAATCTAGGCCTTAGGTTTGACAACAATATGCCGGGGAATCTCATTTCATCAAATTTAAGCTCACTCAGTGCCAACTCTGGGAATATCACTGCTATCAACTTCTCACTTTTCAAATCTAAAATTAAAGTTACCGATTTATCATTTCCTTATTGAATTTCTAAAGGCCAAATTTCTTATCTCCATGAGTGGCTAAATTTCTGTCAAAGTCAATGGAGATACATCACTTGCAGCAGTAGTGGACTGGATTGTCTGAATGACTGCTATCATCACAACAAACATTTTTGTTACACTTTGGGTAAATTATGATTTCAGTATGTACAGATATCAAGATTTAAGGATAAAAATATCACTGTTAACATTTAACTATACCTGAAGACTATTTTCTATAACAATTTTATTGAATGCAGTGCCTCTTAGCAGTTGAGATTTCTTCTCCTTTGCCTCCCTTTCCACTGGCATCTTTCTGCACTTCCTTTGTTACCATGTATTAGCACAACATATCAACATACTATGAATTCTCGTGCAGGAGAATGGTTTCTTTGACTATTGCAGTCTCATCACCTCTCTCACCTGATACAGCCAAGCTCTTGGGCTCAGATCTGCCAGATCAGTGACAAGTGTTTCAATGAGAATCAGCTGCTTAAATTCAAATGATATATTTCCATGGGGAGGGTCTTCACTTTCCATCACATTACATAATTAAAGTCAGCTGTGTAGGCTGGGATCACCAACCTTTGCAAGGTGTAAAAGGCAGAGAGTGAAAAACCCCTCTGCTCTAAGAAAGCTGTTCTGCTGTAACTATATAGAATGCTCTTGGAACAGTACTGGCATAATGCAGAGAAAGTTCTCAAGAGAAGAGTGGATGAAAGGGAAACATTAAGAAGAAATTGCAGTCTCTAGGGTAAAAAACGTTTCACCAATCCATTTACTAAAACTCAACCTTAACAATGATTTAAAAGAGGATAATGGTAACTGACAGAAAATAGAGCTATTCTGAAAACATGATCTGCTGGGCCTTAAAAGCAATGTGACACAGCACACAGAAGAAACAGCTCTCCCTGGAAAAGAACAGTCACTTAAATAGTCTGACGGGCAGAGGATTAGATGAATAAAAACAAATTTCACAATAATCACTTCCCAGTCAGACGATGGAAGGAGTTTCCCCGTTTGTTTTTTCCCCGTTTGTTTGGTTTCCTAAGAGGAAATGAATGTGTTACAGTGAAGTCTAAAAATGATATTACAGAGGGATATCCAGGCTTTGAAAACAGCTACAAACCCTTTCTCTCCCAGGAAAGTTAGGGACTTCTGTTACTGTACCGAAAAATGCAAGCAGGCAAAAGGATTTTATAATTAGGCTATTATTCAGTTTAAGGAAGTTGATATTCAGATGTGGGTGGAAAACGCTAAACTGAATGTATTAATTTCTATTCAAAGTACATATATACAAAAAAGAACTCTGTCTTACTCTTCTTGCTCTATGAAGTGCAGTAAATTTGGGCTCTACTTGATAAGAATATCCCAGGACACTGTGATAGTTTTTACTCTGCCATACTTCCTCAACACAAGGTGCAATCACACATCGTTTTTGAGTAAGTGACAGCAGGTTTCTGTTAAAAAGAGAATTTGCCTCAAAAACATGCTGTCTTTACCATGTCATCTCTTGATCCCTTCTGGAGTCCTCATGTTTTTATCACTGGAGAATTGCTTAATTCTACTTCCCTTCATGTCGTCAGCCCTTCTGTTGAGTCAAGGTAAGAAGATGATAGCAGCGGTACAGTGACAAAGTCCATAGCACATATCTTCTCAGGTAATCCATCAATATACATCAGAACTTTCATACACTTGATGTTGTGGGATGGAAAATATCTTAAAACCTCAATGCTCTTTATTAAAAACAACTGAGATGTTTCCCTCATGACTTCTACACTTGGAGACCTCTTTAAAGGCTTCATTTGAATAAATTTCCCACTGAGTTACAATACTGGGGACAATATTTAAGACCTTACATCACTTGTAGAATCACAGAATGGTTTGAGTTGGAAGGGACCTTAAAGATCACCCAGTTCCAGCCCCCTGCCATGGGCAGGGACACCTCCCACTGGATCAGGGGACTCAAAGCCCCATCCAACCTGGCTTTGAACACCTCCAGGGATGAGGCAGTCATGACTTCTCTGAGCAAGCTGTGCAGGGCCTCACCACTCTCACAGTAAAAAATTTCTTCCTAATATCTACTCTAAATCTCTCCTCTACCAGCTTAAAATCATTCCCCCTTGTCCAATTTCTGCACTCCCTGAATAAACCTATATTGCTGATTTAATTTTATGCAGTTCTTGTGGCTTTACGTTGTTCTTTCTGTTTAACCCCCCCATTCCTTCCATTACAGCATGCATAGCATAAATGATGTTTGCAACTACTGCTATATTTACTCTGCTGGGAAAAAAAAATCCTGGATTGGATTTTTTTTTTTAATAGGTAGTTAAAGGATAGGCAGAAAATAATGAAAACGCCAAGAGGAATGTGTTTGAATTCTAAAAGCATCTCCAAGCTATGTGCAGTAAAACTGAGCGTGCTGGAGACCAATTCAGAGTTATTCTTCCAATAGAAGTGAATAGGAAAGAGAATTAATAAATTAGACAAATCAAGGCTCAATATTTTGTTCCATGTTTCTACCTTAGTCTCAGTAATTAGTGGTCTATTCATATGTCTGATGCTTTCTATAGATCATGCATTAATATGTCTTACTCCTACATAACCTTCTCTCCAAACTGCCAGCTTTAATACTTTTATCTGGCTTTAATACTTTTATCTGGTCTAATTTCACCATATTTAGTACACCTCTAATTACTGTACACTCTCCCCTCTTTGAATTTTTTTTCCCTTGAAACCTATTGGCAATAACAAGCAAAAAACACTTGTTAAACCTGACTAGAGCTTTTTAGATCTTAAGTTCTTTAAGGCAGACTCTTTGTTCTTTGTCAGATCTGGTTTGGTGAAGTGTCACACAGATTTAGAGCTGCATACAAATAAAAGATTATCCTGTTGCCTTTTCCTATTAATATTGCATCAGGTTGGCAGAGCAGCAACATTTCTGGACAAGAAGAATGTGTCACCACTTCAATCGTCTTTTATAAAAATGAATAGTCCTTTACTGCTAAAAATCAAAAAGCATAAATTATATGGGATAAAGACAAAGCATTAACCATAAGGTCTAGACCAAACACTAAAACTGTATTACACTACATTTGATGATGTGATCCTGGGTCACACACTAAGAAGGCAGTGTTCTAGAATATGAAGTGAAGCCTATGATAAACCCTGGCAGGAGCCACTGTAGAAGATATTAGCATTTGAGAGATCTGAGTTTTGCTTCCAATCTGGCTGTCACATGCTATGGGCTCACACACCTTTTCTCCTGAATATACTCCAATAGGAGTTGCAATCTCTATTTCTCTCTTTTCAGACAGATAACACCTCACCAAGGTGACTCTTTTTTAAGAAGTTAAATATAATTGTAAATCAAGAAAATAAACACTATCCCTAACAATCTTCTTTTTTTTAAGCAAACGTTACTCAGGCTTCCAAATAATGTGCCAGTAAATGAAGTAAAAAACAGATGAACAGTTGAAGCAAAAATCTCTTGAGGAAAAAGGGGCAACACTAATTATATAGTAGGAAGTTCAAATAAATACTGCATACTTCCAATTTCCCCACTGAAAGCTATTTGCAAATGACTGCTGACTTTGATAGACTAGCACCAACAAAACAACCACTCCCTAGAAGGCTATTTTTAAATATGGTCCACATAAATATGAGAAGAATGCTTTAAAAATCTCTAATAATAAAGTCAGTATCGTCTCAACATAACAGAAAGTCTTCATTTAGAAAGGAGAAGTAAAGTGGTCCTACAAAAATGAACAAAGAAGTTCCCCAAAAAGCATCTAAACATTATTTCATCTGTTTTGCTTATTATGGCAAGGAGGTGTCTTACACAAAAGGCACGAAAACTGATGGCTGGAACTTAGAAGAGCAAACATAAACAACACAATCCAAAATAACCCCCTGAACATTAAAACACAAACCTCAAACGGTGCTAGATTTCTCCTCCCTCTAATGGTTTAGTTTTGTCCTTGAAAGAAATTTTATGTTATGATGAACATGCCAAACTGATAATACTGGAGTGTAAGTTTCATATGTATCAATGACAGATAAAGTCTGTGCAAGCCTTGTATCTTCATATCCTTCTGCTGAAGTGCCTAAACCTTGAAACTAATTTGGGGAGGGGGTGGAATAAAGGGAAATGTCAACTGTGCTTACTGGAACACCACGACCCCTGACAAAGGCATCCTGTGCTCCTCCTGGGAGCAGGGCTACTAAAAGCAACAGTAAAACAACACCTGTTTGTAACTGTTCTCAAGATCAGAGCCATAGCAATTATTTACTCTCCATCTTCTTTACAAACTGCCAATTACTTCACGACTTTTTAAGGACATCTTTGTAATTAGACTGTCAGCTGACTAAAGAAAGCCAGTTTGAAAGTCAACAGAGGCAAAGCCTTTTGCTTGAATGAACCTGAAACTATGAAGGTAATGGAGACAGTACCTCTTGTTTCCCCACCCCCCCTTATAATGGTAAATACACTCATTCTGAATGGAAAATACTGCTGTAGCAGTCTTGAAAGAAAGGAGATAGGTAAACAATAGGATTATTTTCTTGAATTTATAAAGATAACAATATAGCTGGGAGGGACCTGAGCTATCATTAACAAATTCTTTGCCCAAATCAGGACTGACTTAATTCATCCAATAAAACAGTATCATATTAAAAATCTACTTTTGTTCTTACTATGATGTAAGCAGCAATACCATCACAGATTTTGTAGAAAATTCTCAAAATAAATTGCTTTAATTGTTTATAAGAAAACCTGGCATTTCCCTAACTTTCCTGTAGCATGCTATATCTTCTCTGACAATAGAACACAAGCCATAAAAATATTTATTGAGATTATATGCTAGCTATGCTTTTTTCAGTTAACATGATGAAAAGTATTAAACAAAGCAAAACGCTCAACTAGGGGAATATGTTCTGTTATCCTCTACGAGCCACTGAGTTGTGCTCTGGATGGAGAACTCTGTAAACCCTGTTTCTGCTACTGAATAAAACTCTAAGACCTCTTGGTCTTAGTTTTCCATTACAAAGCGGAGCCTAAAAAACTTACTTCATAAAACAATTGCAGATCTCATGGCTTCTTTCCATGGGGATAGTAGTATACAGTAAACTAGAGAATGAATCAAAAATCCACTATTTCATGCACGTGTACAATGTTTAGGTCCAGAGTATGTGAGGCAGCTTACTGCCATGTGCCTCCTGAAAATAAAATGCTTGAAACAAAGGCATTTGTACTGTCCACTAGGGAAGATTACAGTGGTTCTCAATCCAGAAAGAAATTCCTGTCCTTGGTTACCGCTTATTAGCTTCCCTGAAGAGATAAAACTCCCAGTGCTTGCCCACGATTATTTAATGTCAACTGCAAAAATGACAGGGTTAAGTGTGCAGAACGTGGCATTTCCCCAAAGTATATTATAGCCCTAAAGGCCTCTGGGACCTTGGCTTAACAGTCAGGTTATCACAGATTACCACATCGCTGCTACTCAGCTGCACTGCAGTGACTGCTATTTGTGTGTTCCTTTGAAACCACAATCTAAAGGGTATTAGCTTAAATCACAAGGCCTTACATATCACAAATCCATTTATGAATTCTCTGCTTACAAAAAGTGCCCCCTATCTTCTGATCTTCCATCACCTATATATTTCTATACCACACTACAAATTTGTATAGTACAAGCAAATTCTCTTTCACTTTCAGTTAGAGAAACTAAATAAAAGTAAACCCCGTCATTATATGACATATTTCAGATCCTGAGCTTCTCTTGTAGCTTTTTTGTTCTACTTTAGTTTCAGACCCTTCTCCAATTAAGAGGGAGAATGCTTTTTAAGAACTTGGAAAACAGAGAAATCCAGTCCAGAACAACTGGAAACTTATTGTGTAACAAAACTCTACTGTTCGAAAGAACAAGCCTCAGACTACAATTTCTGGCATACTTTGTATATTTTATATATATATATGGGGTTCTGATAGTTACATCTACATATGTCTTCCTCTCCTTTCAACTATGACTTAGTGATGGTCTTAATGTAATTAAAATCAAACCCATGGCTGCAATTCTATTTATTACATACAAATGAAGCAGAGGAAGCCCATTGGGGCTAAGCCAGCTACGCTTTGTAAAAAAGGTTCCACCACAGTAATATTGTTCACATTTTGCAACAGCTAAAAAAAGGCAAGGTGGAGGGGGAAGAAAAATGTGGCAGTAACCCAGTATTTGTGCACTTAATATTTTAAGTATAATTTACAGCCTACATGACAATTTTGTAACACCTGCAGCAGAGAAGACCAAAACGGAGTAAGTTTTAAGTTCTAAGCTTTCAAGCATCAATTTGTAATTCATCTTCAGCTTCCTAACCAGCTGCATGGTATCAGTGCTGGCCTCACAATATTGTATGCAACACCATTCAAAAGGTTAAATTTTACAAATATGGAATATTACTTGCCGAAAGGCTTTCTGCTGATTTCTAGAACACCTGCACATACATACCTTCCATGGGTGTTCTGGAAACTGGAATCTTGCATGATCATATCCTAGGTAGTACAATGTACATAGGCAACTGCCAATTGTATGAAAAAAAAGGATAAAATTGCTCTTACCTATCACAATTACTAAAAGCAATTAACAGGTATATATATTGCTACATGGACTGCTTGGAGACTGGCTCAAAACAAAGTAACCTCCCCTAAAATACTATTTCTCAGAGAACATTCTGACTAGGATTAACAATTGTAAAATTCCAGAAGAGTTAGTATTAGCTTGATACAAGCACTTAACCTGAACTCTTCTAGGGTATTCATTCACAAGGTTTCCAAACAGGGGGCTGAGAAGGAAGGAGATAAATAATGTTCTACAGTACCTTGGCTCATCATCAAATGGTACTCCACACTGCATCTGAAAACAGCTTCAGCTTGTCCTCAAGGGCAAGTCTAATCTTCTTTGCCAACGCTAGGAGCCCACCATGCTCGGGGTGACATTGGAGTGAAACAGGATGCTCTCTGTGTTCAGGCCCAAAGATTTGCCTGTGTCAGCAGTGGGTCACGCTGGACTTTTCTATGGGGCTATTCAAACCCTCACCCTGCGAGCTGAGGTCATGCAGGCCTGATCTACCTTTGCTGACAAGTGGAAAACACACTCCCATTGCTCTGATTCTATCACTGTTCCCATGTAAAAGTGTAGGAAAATACAGCAGATCTTGAGAGGAAGGTGGGACAGCAGAGTTCCATTTGTAATACATCCCTCTTCCTTCTCTCCAAACCTGATCCACTGTTACAACAATATTTACACAGTCAATATATTTAAGAACATAATGAAAACTAACACACACAGTTTACAAAACCTAATTCTAATTCATAGAACCATTTCCTATATATTTACCCTTGAACAGCTTTGGTTTATTATAAATTTGGCTTAATTTGGTTTTGATTCCTTTGAAAGCTTAAAAATGACACTACATAATAGCTTTCCTCCAAATTTTGCATTATAACAAACCCAAAGTTTGTTATAATGAATGAAACAAATTACTACATTGAAGAGGAATTAGCTTACTTGATTTACCGTTGTGATCGCTACAAATCAGTTCATGGATAATCCAGTGTTTGCCATGCTTCAAAAGATAAAGTCTCTAAGGAGACTGGAAACAAATATTGACTGTGAATTAATGAGCTCTTACACTTTAGACCAGATACTATTTCAAGATACTTGGGTATTTCCCATATGGTACTTCCAGTAAGCATCCAAAGGAAAGTACAAGCACTGACTACATTTTTCATCAGTTGTTAAATACTCCTGCAGTTTTCTCTGGAAGTTGTTCCTGATCCAACAAAAACTGTAATTACAAAAAAAAAAAAACCCACCCAAAACCACAAACTCACCTCTGGGTTAAAAGAGAGTAATGAAAATTAAACATCCCTGTTGCTCCATGTCAAAATGCCTTTATTGTCTTTGTAGGAATTTAACAGACTATAGATGCCAGAACCTATTGCTTCTGAAGTTTTATGTTCACCAATTCTGGGGAAAATACACTGATATTTAGCTTGTGCAAAGCAGAACCCACAAACTCCAAACAAAATTAAAATTATAGTGCACTAGAGTTTGGAGTTAGGGTAGTAAAAGGAAAAGATCATCATCCATTTACAGGATAAACTAAGGCACACTGTGATGTGCTTACAGACATAAAGGAAACATGAGGCTGAACCAAGACTTCAGCTCAGACCTCTGAGTTGCAGCCCAGAGCACATCAGATAATGATTCATCAACTGTTATTAAAGTAACTTGCTATTTTTATCCTATCTAAGGATAAAAGAGATGCTTTTCTTAGCAACATTTATTTTTGAAAGGTTCTGTAATATTTCATCCTTGAAAAAAAAAGTAACAGAACAGCATTTAAAATTTAAAAACTATAAAAGTTAAGACAAAAAGATGATGTATCATTCAAGGCATCATCTAGATTTGGACACATCAATTCCAAAGCAGGAACAGCTGATGTTCATGCAGTGGAGGCCAATACAGTTTCCCCATAAGCACACGGTGCTTGCAGTAGTACTTTTACTACAAAGCAAGCAAGGTTTATAAGATTTATAAACAATTTATAACATCAGACTCAGTGTTTTCAAACATCTCAAACCCCCACAAAATTGGAAACTCGGGAAAACACATTCATCTGTGTCACTGTGAAACTGTTCTTCATAAAGCTCTACCTGCAAAGCAGCTTCTTGCAAACCAAATAAAACTAAGCTGTTGGTAATCAAAAGTGGATGGAAAATAGCTTCCTGTAAGACAGAACAACAGAAGAGCAAAGCTGGAACAGACAACTTTCCTCACCTGCTACAACTCTGAATTTCAAAAAATGAGTATTTATTTGTTGAAGGACAAGGCTATTTATTTGGAGAACACAGAGCTAAGGGTCAGGAAGGTAAATGGACAGCTCTGCTAACACCTCTGCTTCTCTACTTGGATGCCCTGTAACCCAAATAATCACTGTACAAATGAAAAAAAACCTATATATGCACAACTATTTTGATCTAAATACTAGTTTACAAACATGATAATTAAATAACTACATAACTATCACGATTATTGAACTACAGAAGGCAAGATACACACTGAGGTTTCCAACAAGCTTTTAAAATAATTGAAATGAAAAGTCTCAAACTTTATAGTGGCCGGACTAGTCAGAAATAAACACCTTACAGATACTTTGGGTTTGCAGTGTTAAACAGCTGAAGTACTCTGGTGACTAAATATCAGCGTACCCTACAAGCCTCTCAAATTCCTCAGTGGGATTTTCCTACACTATATTTCATGTTTCTGCATTAGGGCCACTTCAGAATTACACAGTTTCAATTACAAGTAGCTATTTGCAATTACTCTTAAATGTATATTTAAATTGTGTTTTCTGTTTCAAGATGATAAGGGGATTATTGACTGTAAAACAAGACAGTAGGGCTGGACTAGATGAAAGTAACCAGAGGACAAATGGTTCTATAAAATTAAATTAAAATAAAATTGGTACCTAGATACTAGTAACAACCACCCTCTTCTGCATTAAGCTTCTTCACTGCAGCCCATACACAGTCATGATTATTGAGAGCACAAATGAGAGTTTACCAAACTTTGGGAATTTTCAGATCCAATCTTTTATAAAAAATTCCCAAATTTTCATTAGGACTAAGAGAAATCCTAGCTCTACTTAATCCAGTGGAACCACAATTTCATACCGTTTCATGTTACGTTTCCAGGATGCTGAAATAGGTTTGCTGCTATTAATCTCCCTAACAGAGTTCCACAATGAAAAACAAAAGATACCACAGGAAGATCTTAAATCATCCTGTGGAGAAGTGAGGCTATTTTTAAAGCAAGCACATACAGCACAGCAAAGAAAAAATTCTATGGAAAATTCTATTAGCTTCAAACTATCACATAAAGAATTAAAATATACATCTGAAGTGCTCAGCTCAATCTTTGTTTAACCACTTTTTAAGACTTTGTTGCACAAGTCTGCCTGAATGGATCTTGCTATTTCTGCTTTTTGAAACACAACTTTTTGCTCAACTGCATCTCTCCCCAGATTTTGTCCACCTTTTTAGCAGTAAATAAAATTGATCCCGTCCTGCCATCTAGTGGTTCAAAACCCCTAAATCAAACACGGCCAGCAGATGTTAATGAAAAACTTAACTTACTGGGTACAGCTGGTCTTTTTGAACAGCTTTAAATTCAGTTTATCACTGCACTGTTCTCTTAAATTAAAATTAATGCTTATTTAACAATACAAGTTACTTGTCACAGTGAGCTTATATATTTTAAGCAATAATAAACAAAATACAATGTAGAATTTCATTGAAAATACTGCACAGCAGGTAAGAACTGGCTGCTAAAACAAAACAAGGGACCATCAAATTGTAATCAATCTCAAGCTTTCTAGACATCTTATTTTATAGGTATTAATTTCATGTTGCCAAAATGACGCCTTGGCAATCAAGATATAAAGCCATGCTGGTTCCAACTAGAACTACATCTAGCCTAGTATCTGGTACTGACTAGTAATGAATTAAAAACCAACCAACCAACCAAAAGAAATTGGGTACAGAATATATTCTCACAGACCCCTGATTTAGGAACATCTTGCACCAAAGATTTTAACATCCATATTCCCACTGGACTTTTCTTCCCCAGATACATTTAATTTCTTCTGAACTCATCTAAAATCTTGATATCTGCATATCTTCTGACTTTAAAGTTCTACAATTGTATTCTGCACTATGTGAAAAATACATTTTACCAGGTTTTTAAACCCACTGCATGAACTTTTAATTAGATGTCCCCTAGATTTGCTGCAAGGAACAAGGAACAATCATTTCCTATTCACTTCCTCCTCCATTAAATCCACTATTTTAGATCACACCTCATCTTCCCTTATCCTCTCACATTCCTATCTCCTTCAGGCCAAAGAGTTATGGTTTCTATAAGACGAAGACCTTGCCACTGTGCTTGGATTTTTAAAACCTTTCCTGTCAACCAGCTCATTCTGAAACTTATTTTTTTTCTTCAAAATCTAATCTGAATTTTCTCAATTACCTCACAGTTAATCTGAACCATTTTTTACTTCAGAAGAAAAAATGTTTCAAATTGCATGTTCAAGGAGTTCCCAAAAGTTGAATACCTCAAACTGATGCACAGTCAAATTATTTTGAAAAATTCCTTACAGAAAAAAGTGACAGAAATGCTGATTATTGCCTTTCCTTCAGGAGTGATTAACTTCAAGTTGCATAATTTAACAACAGTATTAGCATATCACCTCTTATAAAGAAGACCAATTCAGATATTAAAACACATATTTTATAAAGTTTATTAACAAAGTTTAAAAGGAACCTTTGAAAAAATGATTGGCAAGATTTAGAAAACATTACATTGTCTATTTTACATTATGTGATTCTGTTAAATTTAATAATACACTTACACATCATAAAACATATTTGAGGAATGATAAAATGAGATAAAGTAAAGTGATTTGCTTAACAGCCCATCAGAAGTCTCCTAAGGCTAAAGCATCTTCAATTCTTTCAGAGATTTTTTTTAGCCTCATTAAACTCAAATAACAAGCAGCAAAAATAAAATTATATTCTTCATGTACTTTCTCTGAATTATACTCTTCACTTGGATGTGTATGTCCAACAGTAAAAAAAGATCAAAAACTCTGTAAATAGAGCAGTCTTCATAATAAACACCTCTAATAAAATTTCTCTAAATTCATGTAAATTTTGCATGTTCATTTTTTATTTTTTGCATTTTTCAGTCACATTTATGTAGTGTTTTCAGCAGTATAGACAAGCAGTACATAGTTCTTGCTTTCAATATATTTAATGAAAGCAAGCTTACGCTTCAGTGAGACTACTGTGATTTAAAACTAAAGGCTTTTAATTTATTCTGTAATAGGTTACATCTCTAGACTCAGCAAAGCTTCTTTGTGCTACAACCTATATAGCACATCCAGGCTTTAAACTAACCTAAATAGTCAGCAGGGGATTCCAATGATGCAGGAGATTTGCTGAGCTCAAAGCAGTAAAATAGATAATTAATGGCATATGTAACTCCCAGCTCCACCAAAGGGCAGTGTTTAAGATGAAAGACTATAATTGATGCTAAATGAACTTAGTAGTCTCTTGGCTACCAAATAACGCTTATTAGATGTACTATAGGTGTCCTGATAGGAAGATACTATAGAGAGGCTTTAAGGTATAGACCAGATATTAAATCTATACAACATAAACCATCTTCCTATCCAGACCATATATGACGTTGCGGACATGGCAAACTGAACACCAAAATCCCATCAGAAGGGTAGTATGACAGCTGATACAGCCATAACAGGAATAAAAGTAGTAACTTACTTTCCAAAAAGTGAGAATCTGCTACTTCTGTCTGGCTTTGCATCAACCACATCATTGCGATCTTCATCACCTGTCTCTTGAGGAGAGCGATCAACACGCTGATCTCCTGACATCTACAAATAACAGTACAAGAACGTACATGTCCTCCAATAAACCCTTGGACTTTAGAAACGCTTCTACAAACCAGTTATACTGTATAATACCTCATCAGGTAAGAGTGGCCACAGATTTCTGGCCCCGAGTTAACATGAACTGCACAGGCTCAGCCGACTGTATTACCTTGCAGTAGTTACTAAAAGTGACTTGTCTATTGCCACTCTCAAAAATACAGATAACAATAAAGGTAAAAATCATTTTATGCTTAAAGATCTTACAACTAATTCCCAGAATTTTTTTTCATGGGCTGGAAAGAAGTATGTTGAGACGAAAGCAAGGACAACATAAAAATATATGTAACTGCTATCCTACCCACTACTAAGACACCCAGAGAGCTCCATCGCATTCATTTAAACAAACATAGTCAGAAGTGCAAAAGATAAATCCCCTGTATTATCTTCCATGGATGGGATCTTAGGTTTTCATTTCTCTGTTTTGCCTATATCAACACTTATTAGTAATTTTGTATTCTCCTCATTATTAATACACATGTACAGTTGTTAAAGAAAAGCAGACGTGAAGTGCTTAGATTGGAGCATCTCCCACAGGACAGGCTGAAAGAGTTGGGGTTGTTCAGCCCGGAGAAGAGAAGGCTCTGGGGAGACCTTAAAGCAGCCTTAGAGCATCCCAGGTGATGGGCAGGGGCACTGGAAAAGGAGGCAGAGGGGCTGGGAAGAGGCAGGGAAGGGGCCGGGGGCTGGGAAGGGGTGCTAGGAATGGGAAGAGGACAGGGAAGGGGGGCTGGGAAAGGTGCAGATGGCGGGGAAGGGGCTAGAAAAGGGGTGAAGTCTGGGAAAGGGGGGGCAGGAGGCTGGGAAGGGGTTTGGAAAGGGACAGGGACTTGCCTTGTCCACAGGACACCGAACCGGCAGAAGCGAAAGCGAAAGCACCGACCGCGGGGCGGGACGGGGTGGGGTCTGGGCTGATGCCTTGGGGTGGGGGTAAGGCAGGGCTCCTCCCCTGGCGGAGGTGTTGGGTCCTGTCCTCCTCGCTTTCCTGATGATGACGGCTTCAGCGCCGCAAAAGGCAATTAACATTTTTAAATAGCTGAGCTCGGTCACCCCCCGCGAGAAAGCGCCCCGATTTTCGTGGTGATGATACCGAAAATGCTGGTAAATAAACTCTCCAAGGCTCGTTTTGGAGCTTTAGGAAAGCATCCTTTACGCTTGCTTTTCTTCAGGGGCTGGAGAAGAAGTGTTGAGAGGAGCGGCTCAGGGAAATGGGGTTGTTTAGCCTGGAGAAAAGGAGATTGAAGGGAGACCTCATCGCGCTCTGCAGCTCTCTGAAAGGAGGTTGTGGTGAGGTGGGTGTTGGTCTCTTCTCACGAGTGGCACAAGATAGGACAAGAGGAAATTACCTCAAGTTGTGCCAGGGGAGGTTCAGATTAGACATCAGGAACAATTTTTTCACTGAAATGGTTCTCAGGCACTGCTGCCCAGGGAGGTGTTGAGTCACCATCCCTGGAGGTGTTTAAAGATGGGTGGGTGAGGTGTTCAGGGATCTGGTTTAGTAGTGGATGGGTACGGTTGAACTCGATCTCAAAGGTCTTTTCCAACCAAGCAATTCTATGACTCTAGTCTATGATTTCAGCGCTGGACATGTGAGGGAATGATTTCCATCAGTCATGTATGAGACAAGAGCTGGGGAGAGAATATATTTCTCACTTACGTGCATGTGTATAAATTTTCCCAGAAAACTTATGCATAATCTATTACTTTCAAAGGACTAATTTTAATTTTATTAGGACCTTCACAACAGCCAAATCTCTGCTAATTGGAGCTTTGGAGCCAGCTCTCTGTCTGACCTTGCATTTTAGGTAAGAAAAGACTGCAAACAGGTGATTCTAGAAAAAGACACAAGTGTTCAGCACATACCATACTTAACAGAAGACATCATTTCTCTTTGAACAGTGTCTGGAAAAACACTATTTGAAAAAAATATGCTATCAAGAAAACATGTTATCAGAGGGATATTCTGTGTAACTTTCAAAAAAACAGTTACTTTGATGAAACTTAACTCTAGCTTAAATCAAAATATTACACTTTTTGTAATAGTAACTACTTGTATCAGTGACACAAGATTGTCTGCATCTAAGGAAATTTTTTCCTCATGTATAAACTTCAGTAGCATTTCCTTATCTTCCCAATTATTCAGTGTGTTGCATCTCTGCTAATTATGACATCCCACTGTGCAGCCGTTGCATTAGACCCAGCAGTCCAGTACCCAGACTGAAGATTGGCACCGACTTGCTAATTACTCCGGGATGCGGGCTCCAATCCTGCACAATCATACACCTACCCAGCAGTGCCTGGTGTTTAACATTCACTACCTGAAGAGATTTACATCAAAGCGATATTTTTCAGCGAAACTGCCTCGTAATTGGCACCAAACACAGGCATGGTAACAAACAGGCTTTTGCTTCACGACAGGTCACTTCTTCAGTGCAATGGAGCAGCATCTGAGTGCCGTGTGTCTGTGTGCTGCTGCTGGGGCTGGTCTTTGCTTAGTGGGATTGTGCCTGAAGCTCTTGGTTGGATACATAGTCAAAGTTTTCTCCTGAAAAATCAAACTAATGGATTCCCATGGTTCCTCTCCTGCTATCTGTTAGCTGCTTCTTTGCAAGAACCCAGCAGCACTTCCAAATCCTTAATGCATCTTTATGGACAACAGAAATGTATCAATCGCGTGGAGAGGAGGGAAATTGTGCTGTCACCAGCAATGACTGGCAGTGGCACCTGAACTTCAGAACATCCAAATGTGCTTTCCTGATGATATGCGTGGGGGTTACCTAGGAAATCCAGAAGCTATTTACCAGCTGTGACCTTCTATATCTTGATGAAAATGTTTATCCATTGCCATCTGGCCCCCACAGCTGAATTAGCAGACCTAGAAATGTTTTTTTTTTTCTAAAAGTCATCACGTTGCTATTGAAAAAGTGGTGTTGTATCTGGTAATGCTTGGCAGTTTTCAAGAGTTTACTAACAGAATTGTGTATGGGGAATTTCTGACTCAAACTGTTGATGACCCCCCTATTTCTGTTTGCCTTTCACGTTGGTTGCTGGCATTCACAAAGAGAATACCTTTCTTAACTACATGTTAGATTAACCAATTTTAATGCAGTATAAAGTGCAAGATTTTTCAGAAAACCTTTCTTATTTTTGCTAATGAGTAAGGGAGAAATTAAAAAGGTATTAGAAGTAGAAGGAAGTATCTTGCTTCAGGGCATGGAGTGATTGCTGCCTGTGGAAGGGTCAGGAAGGAAAAAATTTCTCATGTATAATATTGCACAGCTGGCTGTGTGCACTACTGGGCAGGGGGAAAGCCAGCAATGCAATACCTATAGCATCAGCATTCCATTTCTTATCCCTGGAGACTCACTCTGCTCCCAAAAAACATTAATAATGAAGCCTTTGACTGGATATTTGCATTGCAGGAAAGAAGTGTTTAACTACCACGTAAACGGCTGCAGGATGACAATGGAGCATGCCTTTGGGAAATAGAAAGGTAGATAGCAGGTACAAACTAGAAGGCTTGAGGCAACTAAATAGTACCTGTCTGGAATAATAACTGTGTGCTGTGGTCTACACAACATCCGTGAAAACAAGGATGGGGCTTTACTGAGATCTGGGAGGCAGGTGTGGGGATACTTTCAGGTTGGAGGATTTGAACAACTCACAAATTGTTCCCTCCTAAATGACAATTGTTAGAATTTTCGATGTTTTCCAAGAAAAGGTGAATGGTTTTGATATACTGTGGGGAATATGAGGGCTGTGTGGTGTGACTTGGCACATCATAACTTTACAAAATTCAGTAGAATAATGCATCTCATCAGCTTTGTGTATGTGTTTGGGTGGGATTTCTCTGTAATCAGGCAGGGCTGAGCTTTTGCACATGTCATAGACTCATAAAATGCTTTGGGTTGGAAGGGACCTTTACAGGTCATTTAGTCCAACTCCCTGCAGAAGCAGGGACATCTTTATCTCAATCAGGTTGCTCAGAGCCCCATCCAACCTGACCTTGAATATTTCCAGGGGTGGGGCCTCCGCTACCTCCGTGGGCAATCTGTGCCAGTGTTTCAGCGCCCCCACTATAAAAAATTTCTTCCTTCTATCCAGTCTAAATCTCCCCTCCCTTAGTTTTAAAACATTACTCCTTGTTCTGTCACAACAGGCCTTGCTAAAAAGTCTGTCCCTATCTTTCCTGTAGCCCCTTTCAGTACTGGAGGCTGCTCTAAGGTCTCCCCGTAGCCTTCTCTTCTCCAGGTTGAACAATTCCAACTCTCTCAGCCTGTCCTCATACGGGAGGTGCTCCAGCCTTCGGATCGTTTTCATGGCCTCCTCTAGACTCACTCCAACAGCTCCACGTCCTTCTTGTACTGAGGGCCCCAGAGCTGGATGCAGGACTCCAGGTGAGCGAAGTAGATTACTTATTTTTTTTGTGAAGTGGTAGAACCCTGCAGATTCCCTGCCCTGGCAGTGGTGACTTCGCCTTCCCCTTGGCGAGGGTTCATCAGTATGATACATGATAAATGGGAATATCTGGACACTGGATGTCTCATTGTATGCTGTGCATACTTTGCACACATTTATTCAAGTGTTTAGCTTAAATTGTAACACATCCTCACCAGTTCTTCCTCTGCTCTGTAACAGTGATGCCTTCTTGGCCTGCTGGTTCTCTTTTCCATTTCTCTACTACCTCTCTCACTTTCTCTTGCTCTATTAGAAACATTTGCAAAACCCCCACACTCTGAAGTTTTCCTGATACTGGCAACAAAGGGAAAGTGTGAGCACAAACCCTTTTAGTCATGAAATGTGAACAGTTGTTTGTTGGTTTCCAAAACAGCAAACATGTAAAAAGCTATCGTACAAGATTGGAAGGCAGTCCCAGAGGTTTTTCTTCAAGTCTTGAGAGGTTGTGGTGTTGATAAATATTTTTCAGCTTTCTTTCAATGTTTTTACAAGCTGGATTAACTACTATGCTGAATTTGATTAGCATGGAGAGGTTACACGAGACAAAAACCCTGAGCCCAGGTAGCAAATTAACTGCCTTGAGAAGGTTATGATGAGGCTGGGCTAATGTTTGAGCTTTTGCAGGCAGCTTTTCACAGTGGATAACACCTCCAGTTTCTGCGTGGAACAGCACCTTTTTTTTGTGCAAATGAGGAAAATAGGGTTGCCATAATTCATGGTGTCTGGCTCCTTGCTATTCATGTGGCTGGAAGGGCACAGCCGCTATTCAGGAGTGACAGAGAAGGCGTCCCTGACTTGAATGTCTGTTAACTGATGTCTGCTTTTCAGATTCAGGATGCAGACAGGCTCCAAGTTTTCTATGCACTTAATTCAATGAATTCAAGGAGGCTGGAGAGGTAACAATGTTTCTTCCTACTAATTTGCACTTTCAAGGTACTGTCTCCTTGTACTTTACACATAACTGCAGTACTTTTAAACCACATTGATTAAGGTTCTACTGTTAAGTAAAGCCTTTTAAGATTTTCATTGATATCAAAAAGCCTTTATGAGGCCTTACTAAAGGAGGAAAAAAGCCACAATGAGCTTTTAACTGAAGAGAAAATGTCTTGCTAAGATTTGTCAAGATAACAAACTTGTGCTGGTTTTGTGATTTAATTCCTTGCATGATCAAAATGCTGTGCGTGCTTTGTAATGAGTCCGTGCCATGCTTGTTTTTAAATAAACTCATTTTTAATCCAGGATGGTGAAGAACAGGCCATGCATCGGGACAATTCTGAGGTCCTTAGAAACTGGGAAATCTTCAATAGACTCCAGCAGAACTGGAGCACAATAGGTAAGGGGGAAGTAGTGTCCTTCTGGGAAAAGCAGTAGCTTGTAAGCATTGGGGCTCATGGTGCTTCTCTTCTTGAACATGCTGTTAGCTTAGAAGAAGCAGGAGAACTTGGAAAATATGTTTGCTGACTTTCTGCCAAGCTGGTAGTATGCGTTGCTGCAAGAAGAAACAAACAGGCTTTGTATGTCTTGAGATTAGTTAAGTTTTATCTGTTTCACAGGCCTCTTGGAAGGAACACGTGGTCTCATTGTTCTCAGGGAACTCTAGTAAACTCTCTGGGTGCACAGTGCGTATGGGCTGTATACACTAATGCTCCAGGCTGGAGTCCTCTCCAGGTTGTCGGTGTTCATGTGACTCCTGGAAGGATGATCTGTTCTGCAGTTGCCAAGTCTTTATGTTTTTGTGCAGTTCAGGGGCGTCCTGCTTTCAGCACCTCTCAGAACTAATTTCAAGAGGACCTGAGGCAAAGTTTTGTCTGTGCTGCAACAGGTCATGCATCTTTTTTTGTTGCCAAAGTGTGAGACAAGGACTCTATCATGGATTTAAATAGAAGGAAGACAACTGGGATTATCTAGAAAATATACAATATGGTGACTCTTGAAGTAGGTGAACACAAAGAGGCAGGAAATAATAGTATGCCCAGTGCTAGGTAAGGAGGGGACAGCCTGGACGCTGTGACCTTAATATAGGTCACTTGCATAAACAGAATGGCAATCTGGGACAAGTCAGAAGGCTGTGTGAGAAGGGAATTGGAAGACTTCCAGGTTATTTTGTTTCGCAGGTGTGAGCATGTTAAATATTATTGTGATGTAACTTGGTCAACATAAAATCATTCCCGATCCTAAAAGGAAGAATCCAAAGTAACTCAGCAATTTTTTTAATACAAGAAGATATGTTCTGTGAACAAATTTTAAAATGAAAGTATGTCTCTTTATATACTGATATTAATCACTTACTTTGGAAGGCCTCAAGTGTTTTCAGGACTTTGTGCCATACTCATTGCTCTTCAGATTAGAGACTCTATTTTCAGCACACCAGTTGCTGACAGTACATTGTGCCAGTACATTGTCAGCATTCAGTAAAAGTAGCAATAATAAGTTAAGGAGAACTGTGTATCTCTGTAGAGAGATGAATAGGAGGTTCTCTAAGCATACCCAGAAGGTTTAGGTAGAAATGATTTTGATTGAATTGTTTGTAATTTACAGAAAAGGAAAGTGCTCAGCAATATCCCAGGACTGCTGCAGGCATGGGAAGTGGTACAGATGCATGGAGACTAAGTAAACTTTTACTTGGATTGAGAAACTCTTAGCCATGTCCCAGGGTTACAAAGCCCTGCAGCTGGAGATGTTATTATTAGGTGAGATATAGATCTCAAATCCTGACCATTTGCAGACAGTAGAATTTAATAGCTTCTTTTGTTCAGAGCAGACTTCACAACCTTAATAACTTACTTGTATCCTAGTATCGGGCATAATAATTCCTTATTGTTATTTGACTAAGGAATTTTTGTGTTCTTATCTATGCCAGCCTACTCTTTGTGAACACTGTTAAATAGCTGCTTTCTTCATTCTATTCAAAAGTAAACTTTCTGAAGTTTTTCCTGTAGAAGATGGATGTTTGGATTTGTACCCATCATGGTTAGAACTCTCTGAGATAATGGGCTCTGCCCATTTCACTGCAAGATGCAGTGATGCGTTGATGAAACAGAAAGACGTGAGAAATGCATGTGCTCTGCTCTGCTGCTGTTGACATAAGAGGTGAAACTGAGCTGGCAACGAGGGAAGAAAACCAATGACTTTCCCAAGACAATGGCAGGGTACCTTTGTTAGATCCAACAAAGGGCCAGGAGACTCCAAACCCATCTCTGGCCTGTGTCTCTGGTGATACCTCCTTCTAATATAAGGCTGTTCCTAAACACAGAGTAGTCCTCCATGAGGTCACTTGCTCTATATTGGGGTGAAGAGAGACCAGGATGAATTGCTGCTGCTGTATTTACTTTTCTCTTCATCCTGGCTTACGACAACTGGCTTTACAGCAAAGCTGAAATACTAAGTGATGAGACTCTAACGTTCCCATGGAATGATTCGCTTCCGTGAGTTCATTCTTCTATTTAGAGAAAGATATTACTACTATCCCTTAACGCACTGACACAGTTGCCAAAATAACCCCTCTTACTAACTGGCAGCTTTAAAAGCCAGCCTGCAGCTGACTTTGAAACAGAAGGTCAGCAAAAGGAGCAACAGACTTCAATTCAGAGCTTTAATGGGAGCCATTGACCACAGCAAAAGGCCTTGACTGGAGGGTCTAGAGTGCGCTTTGCACAGGCCAAGGAGTCACTTTCATATTCTTTGAACCTTTTGTATAAACCTATATAGTTTTTTCACTCTGTGGATTTCAAGATGAATGTGCAGCCGTGTGCTAGATGTGGCTATGGGGTTTACCCTGCTGAGAAGATTAACTGTATAGATCAGGTCAGTTCTCTTTCTTTATTATTTTGGACTGTAATAAATGTATAGTTTGGCACTTTTAACACAGTGCAAACCTCTCTGTTCCAAAAATTCGGTATTCGTAGCTGGGTTCAGCACTGAAACGAATGAATAATAGGCATATGTTTGAAGATGAATTCTTAAAATTCATGAAATGAATGTTGAGGATCAATACTGAGATGTAAAACTCAACAGAAAAATAATGAGATATAAATCATGTCTCTGGTTTCTATTTTGTCCTGTTTCCAGACATGGCATAAAGCCTGTTTTCACTGTGAAGTATGCAAGATGATGTTAACAGTAAACAACTTTGTTAGCCATGAGAAGAAACCTTACTGTCAAGCGTAAGTGTGTTTCCTTTTCTTTTTTTTATAGCAAAGGTTTAAAACACCAAATCATTTTAATGGCATTTGTACTCAGCCTGGTCCCATGTGTGGTGTGGGATTATGTATTGTGAGGGCCTTAGATATGAAATTATGTGTTCTAAGTGTCTTAATGCACACCTTTGGATTTATGTGAATCACAAATGATGGGATATGATACTCTTGTTACTGTATATTAAGTTTCTTAATTTGTCCAATATGTTAAAAGATGCCAAATTAAGTTCCATTTCAATATTGTGGGAAAAAATTAATCTCAACCATAAAATTCAGTCCTTTCCAAATCAACAGTTAAGAGTTAACAAGGTTGAGCTAATCATCAGGAAAAAGTATAAAATGCAGATTTTGGAGTTGGTTTGTTCTAGGAAGTTTTTATTTTATAATGATCAATTCCTGTCAAATTTGTCAGCAGAAAAAGGAGAGATGACAGTTGTTTTTTATTCTATTATTCTCTTTTGTTATTAGAAACGCGGCATTGATATGACGATCATTAAAATTAATTTTGCTCTAGGCACCTACTCCGCACAATAATAACTTGAATGTAATCTGAGATCTGTCTGTGAGTGGGGGAAAAGTTCTGTGTAGGGGGATGGAGGCTGGTATTGTGTTTGTGAGTGCTCAAAGAGAACCTTTCTGGTGGGCTGTCTGGTACAATCCTAATATTCTGTTACACTTTCCTTTTTTTAGACATAATCCAAAAAACAATGCCTTCACAAGCATATTTGAGACACCGATAAATATAAATGCAAAAAGTCTGTCAGAAGTGGTAAGTGAGGTAAGAAGCTCGAGGGCCAAATGTATGAAGTTTTGGTTTACATTTTGACATCATATTGGTATAGTGTTTTAGAAATATAAATATATATTCTTTACTTACCCTCCCGTGTTCCTTTAGAGCAGTAACATCTCAGCCTGGGTTTGAATCATAGTTTTAAAATGCAATCATAGTTTAAAAATGCAATCACTCATGAGAAAGAAAAGACATTGGATAACAGTTTCTCACCTGCCATAGCAGATAATCTACGTGGAAGCGTTGTTTGCATAAGATGCCCAGAGCTATGTAAACTCAGTGACTAAACCAGGGGGGTTTACACAGCCTTTGGAAACAAGAGTGACCTCCTCGCTTTATAACCTCTTCTGAAACCGATACCGAAGGGCACAAACCAAGAAAATAAACTCTGTCTTATTGGGACGTAGGCAAAAATTCTCGTAAATTCTTTGCTCAGTATTTCTGGCAAACTTGAGATGAGGAAGCACAAAGTTCAGAGAGCTTTGCGTGGTTTTGCTGACAATGTTTTGCTAAAGCGTTCAGGATGGAACAGCCTTCCATGCCCCATCACTGCATCAATCCCTAAAAGGCTGCTGTGCCCCGGCAAACCTCTAGGGGTGCTCAAAGTCTTCTTTCTTTTCAAAAGCCGTTCTCTGTCTTGCATTGTTTTCCTCCAGATGTATTTGTTTCAAACTTGCATTTCTAAGAATTTCATAAAATGAGAATCACAGAAATATCTGATAATTGATATCTCACTTCTATGTGTAATACTATTTTCTTTTGTTACTCTAAAACAGTGCTTTTCATTGCTGTTTATTTTCATTACTATATTTATTTTCATTACTATATTTATTTTCATTACTATATTTATTAAGAAAACCAATATCTTTTGATGTGATTAACCATCATTAAAATAGAAGAAGGAAGTTGCATTTATTACTGTACTAAATTCATTCTGATTTTCCATATGAGCTGTACGGAGTTGATGTACGTTTAACAGCCTTTATCAGACAATGTATCTTTCCTTTTTCATTCTTGCACGGTGTTTTTATGCAGTAGGTTTTGCAGTATCATAGGTTGTTTCAACAGTGACTATTACGCTTTAAACTGTGTGTGACAGATCTGCTCAGGAATGAGTTTGGGATTACTGCAGGTTCTATTTCTGCTTTCAGGCAGTGATATGAGACCCTGTACTTCCAGTGCATATGAATATATGCACCAGACAAATTATAGCTCAAAGATCACTTTCCCTTGTTTTTTTACACCTAAAGCACCTTCTGTCCTCTTCAATCACATAATGAGCTTCTGCGCCAGGGAGAAAATTGCTAAGGGTTGAAACAAAGCTGATTCTGCAGTACTTACAGAAAGGCAGAACTTCTGTAGAAATTTGAAGTGTAGAAAAATTTTTCATTGATAAATGTGTAGAATAATGCTAAGTTGAGGAAAGGTTTCAATTGATAATACAGTTTGTTGGGGTTTTTTTAAGTAAGATTACTTCTTATGAAAAAAATGTGACAAGTTTCTTCAATCCTAACATAATGATCCCACCTAAGTCTTATGCTGACACTGACTTGAATGCAGAGATAAAAATTCAGCTCCCTCCCTCTACACAGAATTGCTATGTGAATAGACAAATGATTCCCTCTCTACCTCTGTACTTAATTTATAAAATGGGAATATTAATGGTACACGCAATCAGTCATTTTTCTGCCAGTTTAGATTTTGTACTCTTCAAAATATGAACTGTTATTTTTTGCATCTGTAGAGAGAGTTGTGTAACAGAGCTGTGATTTCAGTTGTATTTCTGTGTGCTGTCATGATAAAAGTAACAGCAGGAAAATGACGATTCAGGACTAAATATAGCAGTCATTTACATTTACACTGTCTTGATACTTCATGGCCACTGTGCAGGGAAATAGGAGAATGAAACACTACCCATCAGGTAATACCTTTTTCTTCTAATGCTAATTGAAATGCTTAAAAATTCTTGGGGATTTCAATCCCCAAAGATCACTTCCCCAGAAAGTATTTATCTAAAGCCTAAATTATTATTTTGCAACTTCGTGCCATGTTTTAGGTCTAATATGCTGCTCCTTTACAGATGGGCAGCACCAATAATAGCAAAAATCTTAGGATGCATCTCAATGTGGAATAGAGAGTAGATTTTTGACCTTAGGGCTAAACCCAACTGTCTCTTCCATAGAGACTCATTTTCCAAGAATGGGTGGCATGGAAGAAGCACTTGTGTAGTCCTTGCATGGCAAAGAACTACAGGCTATGTGGTCTTTTTGTACATAAACAGATTGTAAATGGTGTTGGTCTAAAGAGGGAGGAGAGGGTTGCAGACTCTCAGAAGGTGGCTGGTATTTTCTTGTGGACTGGGTCAGTTGTGGTTGTTATAGTCCCTTGGTTTCTGCATTCATATCATATATAAATGTGTCTTCAGGGTGAAATTATGGGCACTGAAAACTAGGCTGGTCTGTAGCAAGTGGAGATCTAACACAGAGACATAGGTAAACATCATGACTAGAGTAAATCACCTTAAACTGAATTGTGTTGATGCTGCCACCCAGGGAATTAGTTCACATTGCTCCTCTTGTGTAGTTATTGATGATTTTTGCAGTGAGGTAGATGAAGGAACTGATAAAGCTGAAAGCTAACACAGCAAAAGCCTACGTACTAATTCTCTCATCTAATTTGCCCCACAGCCTCTCTGATTGGTGAAGGATCACCTAGAAGGGCCAGAATTGGTTTTGGAAGTAGCCTTCTTTTAGAGTGGTTTAAGGTGCAGCCTGAAGTAGCAGACACTGAAGTGGATTTGTTATGGTGTGATTTGCATTGCTTTTGTTGTCTTGTCTTGGATTCATCTACTTTTGTTGCTGCAGTTCATGCAGGCTCCATATCAAACTAAGAAACTGTTGACCTTGTTTTTCTCCCTTCTTGTTCCTCTCCTAAGAGGGATATGTGTTAGTCTGTACTAACAAACTACTCATACAAGTCTTTTTCTTCTTTTTTAGATAAAATATAGAGAAGAGAGCGAACAATTCCAATCAGTCTTTCAATGGGATGTAAGGTCCAGAGAAATTGAAGCTGCCCATAAAGCCCAACAGCTGGCCACCCAGGTAAGAAATACCCCTCAGGTCTCCAAGCCACTAGCCTGCAGGAGACCAAGAACTGGCCTTGGCAGTTCTGATTGTTAGGGTTTTACTCACAGCATTTCAGTGCTTAAAAAAGCCATTGCTTCTCATTTGACTACATTTTTCAAGGTAGCATAGCTAAATTATAGCTTAGGGTCCAAGAATCAGGAGATGAAGAAGGGAGAGTGCATCTAATACAGTCAGCTGCTTGGACTGCTGCATGTACAGTCATATGCAATGTGTCTTCTTTCTCTGCTGGCACAGAAGCTTCAGAACAAGTGGTCTGATTCCCAGGGGGAGTTATTTAAGTCTCAATCCAGGATCCTAGATCCTGAAATCTTGATATCAGTTCTTGTTATACAAGCTCTGCCCTGCCATTCTGAAGGTAAGTGGAGCATAGGCTTTGTGCTGTACCTCTGCAGAGAGTAAATTTTACTTTCATAGCATTGTCTGTGTTTTCTTTTTTTTCTTTCCAGTCAGCTGGTTTTGTATTAAAACAGGGGTGAAGATTGTTAGTTATTTAATTTTTGTTTTGTAGAATGCTTACTATGCTGCCTATGAAGAGGGAAAGTCATGGTACTCAGGAACGATCCCAGATCCTGAGATGGTCAGGATAACACAGGCACAGAAAACTCTGAGTGATGTAAGTGGGATGGTGTTTGGAATAGCTTTATATTCATGGGCTGTCATATTCTGGACTTACCAGTGCATCAAAGCCAGCCTTTGGTAAGGTGTTACTAAAGGAGAGACATGTTTATTTCTGTCAATATATAACCATGCAAGTGGTTAAAGTCACATAATAATGGTATTGTCCATCCTGGAAATCATGCATTTATATAATTATGTAATTGAGAAGCACTTCAACCAGTGATATCTGACGTGACCTTAATTATATCCTGATCTATCAGATAGTACTGCTTCCCTCAGTGGGGCAGAGCTCATGGTGGAAAACATTTTATTTTCCTTTGACTAGACCTATAATGACTGTAATTCCATGACTGATGAAAATCACTTCTGAATTATGACTGTCTATGCCCACACAATGGGTTAGCGACCCAGTCAATGTAGCCAATTAACAGTAGATAATTGATATGAATGGGGAATGTTTTCTGTTGCATGCAGGAAATATTTCTACCTGACTTAAAAGTTTAATTTGTTTACTTTTAAATAAAGTGATATATGCCTTTAGGAAGCAGGCATTGGAAGGAGAATTGCATGAAACAGCAGTGGGTTCTTCTGTAAGGACAAAACTAAAAATGTTCATTTTCTAGTTTCAGTATACAGAAGAATATGAGCCGCGGAGAGGCAAAGGCAGCTTTCCTGCTATGATCACTCCAGGTTATCAGGTTGCTAAGAGAGCCACCCAACTAAGCAGTAATGTAAGTCTCAGCTTTTTTAGTTGTATGGTAGACTTCTGAATTCAGAGAATCCTGGGTTTAGACAGGAGTTTCTCTGGTGAACTTTTGTTGTACTGCTAATTCTACAATGTGAGAAAACTATAACATGATGCAGGAAACAATATTACAATATTACTTATCTTGGGAAGACAATCATATAGGGTAAATCACAATATAGATATTTACTAAAAGATGTAGCAAATTTTCCTGTATTTTACCATAACTTGGAAAAGACTGTGAATCACTCTAAAATGTTTATTTAATTCACTACCTTTATTTTCACTTTAGAACTTGATTAATATATTTATTTACACCTGACTTTTTTCACTTTATTATTCAAACTTAAATACCAGTATTATTGAATTTAATTCATATACAAGCTACTTTAAATATATGCATAGAAAATTGCTTGTTTATAAAAATAACAAATCAACTGAAAAAGATCAAGTAAAAATAAATCCCGTAGAAATGATTTTGAAGTATTGCATTGTCATTGCAGTATGGTCTTTGTGTTTTAGGCCATTAATGACTATTCTCATTCTATTTTAATTAAATGTATGGCTTGCAGAAATCTAGTATCATTTGAAAATTTTATTTTCTGTCTGCTTCTGGAATGCACTTTAAGCAAACTGGGCCTTAAATATAATGATAACTTGACTGTACAGTGAGGAGTGTCATGACTGCTGTTGATTTTCTCTTGAAGCTTTCTGATAGAAAACAGAAGTTTGCTGCTTACAGTTTGTAATAAGTATTTTATATGTTTTCCCCCTCAGGTAGAGTATAAGCGAGGACATGAAGAGAGAGTTTCAAAGTTCACCTCTGTTGTAGACACTCCAGATATACTTCATGCAAAGGCTGGATCACAGCTTTCGAGCGATGTAAGTGAAACAAAATATGTTGCCCTGTTTTTGAGTTTGCAAGTGGCTTTTAGGACGTTTGTAAATCACTTAAAAATATGAGTAGTACTTTCTTTAAAAGACTGTGATCCATCCTGTAGCCTGAACGAGACACGGAGGTCCTGCGTAACATAAGTGATCATATAGTTAAAGACTACATTGTAAAGATTCAGACTTCATGGTTCATCATCCTTTTGGCAGTGATAGCCATTGAATGCTTGACTTGCACCTTTAAGAATTGATTATGTGTGTAATCAAGATACATTTGATCTAATTGCTCCTGAACTGTCTTGGATTTTCACAGCTGAAATACACAGAAGACTTTGAAGAACGAAAAGGGAAAGGCAGCTTTCCTGCTATGATCACTCCAGCTTATCAAATAGCCAAGAGAGCAAATGAATTAGCCAGTGATGTAAGTGTCCAAAACAAAGCCTCTTTTTTTTTTTTTGAGAAGAAAAGAATAAATTCTAACACAAATTTTGGATTAAAATGTTTGCCATTAGAAATTCCATGAGCATTATGGAGTTGTGCTAGCGGCGCACTTCATACACAGATTTTCAAGTGATTGTCTTTTGCAGGGACAAAGTTGAGTTTTATACACAAAGAGAAAATCAGACATTTTATTTGTAATCAACGCTGTGGAATTTTGTGGGCAAAAATGTCCCCTTTTTCAAGCCTTCTGTTGCAAACAACCGAGAAGGAAGACAATAAGGCATCGGCAGGAGGTCTTTGATTTCATTCTGTCCAACTCAGTATGAGTTAGAGGCCCTGAAATGCAGCTCTAATTTACACAGCCACAATATTTCTGGGTGACCTTATATCAGGGGCAGGCTGTGTTTGCAGAACTCTGCTTTGCCATGACTTTCCATGCTCCTTGTGGGTCCTTAAAGGTCATTCTCCTATTTTTTCTTGCTGTTGCAGGATGAGGCCTTTAAGAAAGTAGCTTCTTGAATATCAATTATACATATAAATTATACACACACACACAAACACATGCATACATTTGACAGTAATACAGATTTATAAAATACAGCTTTTTATTCCATTCATTTTACTCTTCTTACTGTTGGATTGTTTTTTTTTTAAACTCCTTGGTGTACTGATCTTTACTGACTCTCTTTTCCTCTTCCAAACATAACAAAACCACAACACCCTGTATTCTTTAAAAAGCATTGTAACAGGACATCGGTATTGCTTCAAAATGTACAGTACATTGTGTTTTGTCACTGGAGACTGAAAGAAAAGCTCTTTTTGTTGGAGAAGATAACATATTGTGCTTACTCAATAGAAGTGAATTTAAAACATTATTGAGTCATTGAGGAAAATAAGAGGGCTGTGATTTTGAAGGGAAACACAGCTGACTAAAACATATAAATGTTTTTGCTTGCCTTTGGTCTGTGGAAACCCCTTGTGTTGTGTCAGCAAATGCACATGGTAATTAAATGGTGGCATCAGGTTGTAGGCATTATTTTGACTTCAGCAAAGATAGTGCAAATCTTGGTCTGAACTTGAAGGTTGATTGCCAGTATTCTCTTGATCACTGGGGACATCAGCATCATTCAAGAACAAGTCCATTTTTTAACGACATTCAGATGACCCTGTGGTAAAAAAAGTGCTTAGTGGTAACCATGAATTTACATTGCAATCAGTTCTAATGTACTGAGCACACTGAACTAGGTCTAGGTTGAAATGGCAAGTCCCATGTTCCTAGTGCATTATTAAAAAGTACACCACTACTTCTGTTTTCCTATCTTGAAGTGGCATATTTGACTTCCGTAGATTGGTGGCAATGCGAATTTTGACAATCATTTATTGTCAAAATGTGCAAGTTGCTGATTATTATTTATTATGCAGCATCTGTGTAACCAGACTAAATTCATCTGGATGATTCTTTTCCTTTTTTTTTCCCATTAGGTGAAGTATCATCAAAGATATGAAAAGGAGATCAAGGGAAAAGTCAGCCATGCAGCTGGAGCAGATGTTACTTCTGCAAGGGAAAATGTAGATCAATACGGCCAGGTATGCAACATCTGAGAGATCCCCCTGCTGATGTTGATCAAGACTTTAAAAATACTGAAGCTGGTTGATCAAGACTTTAGAAACTGCCATGAGACCTGTTTTCACTTTGCTTTCCTGTACAAGAAAGCGAGGTCTCAAAGGAAGAGGTGGTGTGCAACAGCACCATGCTCTGAATGTGTAATATGTTTGGCATTGGTACTTACAAGGTGAGACTATAAGGTGCATTGTCGGTCACTACACATCCTTATGGTAGGGTCATTTCAAAAGGTAATAATTACCTTGGCCATTTTTATCTCTGTACATGTCTGCACTATACATTTCTGTTGTGGTGTTGTTAGGTATCACATTGAAATGTGTTTACTTATGGAAACTTTCTCATTCCATGAAAAACAACATATAAATTCAAATAAGAGAAGAAGTGAAAGGGCTGTGATATCATAGAAAAATAGCAGATAGTTAAACATCTTTTCTCTGCCAGTGTTGTAGAAATCTTTGAAGCTTTGCAGCTCTAAATAGGTACAAGGGGCACTGAAGATCACACACAATCTCTTAGATTTCTGCTCTTCCACAGAAGTGGGATCGTTAAGCTTGACAAGTTGTAGTTCTGCATTTGTGGAACCAAATAAGCTTTAGTTTTGTTTCGGCCTATGGCATCAATTTGGTTTTATTGGACTTTCAAGGGAATGCAGTAATTGTTGAGGTGCCCCAAAATGCATCTGAAGTACTGTTCCAATTAAATTAGGGGAATAGTACAGTTAAATAGAACTGAATACAGCTAAAGGGAATTTGAAAGGAATTGAATAGTGGTTTTGTATAAACACAATTGTATGGTTAGTTGTAAATTTTTCATCCTAGCTCCTCTTGAGACCCATATACTTTGGCGAAATGAAAGAACAGGGAATATATTGTCCTAAGATATTTGGGAGTTTTACGTCACTTCTTGTGTTCAAACCTACATCTTGTAATGCATGAAAAGCAAACCATCCTTGAAGCGTGTGAGTTTAGAATACATAGCATGGAAGCATTCATTCAATTTCTGCTTTTTGAATTACTACAAGTTTTAAAAAGAATAAACAAAAAAATGAATTTGAAAGACTGCTGATTTCATTTTCAAGCACTGAAATGCTGCTATCTTTAGAATTATTTTTTTTCTTTGAAAGTATCTTTGAAACTTCAGTCACTGACTTCAAATTTAATTTGAGTTTTAATCTTCGTAGATTGGATCCTGATATTTTTATCAAATAAAACAGAACCACTGAAATTAATGAAACTTTCTGAGTAAAACATGACTTAATGTGGGTAAATGGATTAGATTTGTATCTATTGAGATGCTGAGAGCACATCGTACTCATATATATATACACACACATATAGATAAAACATGAGACAATTTAAGGAATCTTACTGTAAAATTCCTGGGTGTTGAACAACAGTTTTGTTCATGATTAAAAATCTTAGAAGTGGCTAAAATTAATTATCTGGAACTTTGAAAATACTGTTTTGTAGTATGAGCAATATTAGAAATTATATAAAAATGTATTTGAGAAAGTTAAAAAGAAAATGGCCAGTTAGACTGAAGAATTCAGACACATGAAGACCATTTTAAAAAACTAATTCAGCTTATTAGTCAAGGATTTTTTTTGTTTTATGTTCCTATTTAAGATTAATTTCGATGCAATAACTATAAATATGTCATATTGTTAAAAAACTTTCAGTATAACCTGTCTTATCATTTGACATTGATGGTGCACAAGATGACCTTCAATGGATATTTTGCATTGAGAAGTAACAAAATATCCCAAATATTTATAGTCCTTTCTGTCTGTGCTCTCCATGACATCCTTGACATGACACACATTGTTTTTTCACTTAAACTGGACCTTTGCTACAAAGGATTTACAAAATATTACAGAAAAGGCACATTACACACTATCTTACCTGTTTGTATACTTGTAATATTCTCCCCATCTCTTGCCATAGAAAGCTTTAGGATGGTTATTGTATGTGAACATTTAAAAAGAAACTCCAATATTTTGCTATCAAATTATCAAAAGGCTTTTCAAATTGTCAAACTTATACACATAAACTTATATATAGATAGATTTAAGAGTATTAATTCCACAACAACTCTTTTCTTAAATCAAGCAAATGGAATTTTGTGATTTTGTTCTCTAAGGAGTTTACCACTTTAATATCTAGATATTTCTGCTTCACTGATGAATCCCTTTTCAAAATATATCACTGAATTGGAGAAATGTTATTATTGATCAGTTACGATGTGAGACATGGCCAAGGATATATCAAGAGAGTTCTGCCACATCACAGAGACTGGCTGACCCTATGCTAAGTTTGGAAAGTTGAAGAAAATATCCTGGCTGCCAAGACCATTTTATACTTGTGTAGTTCTCTAGGGAAACATATATTAACAAAGAGAGGTGCTGGCAGATATCTCTGTAAGAGCTGAGGTGGCATGAGAGGGATATATATCACTGTATGCTATCGTGACAGCCACTAATTCCTACCTATATTTCTCTTGCTATGAAACACAAGTAATTTTACAGGAACAGTTAATTTAAAGGATGATTTTATTTTTACAGTTGGTCATTTTGTCTCTTTTTCATTTTAAATAAGTGAGTCTATCAAATTTCCTACTAACAAGGACTATGGGGCTTTGAGAAACCACTCATGGCCCTACCTGCTCATGTATGATGAGTAAACACTCTGTGTTTTCTTCAGGATTATATGGATGAGTATGAAGAACGCAGAGGGAAAGGAAGCTTTCCTGCTATGATCACTCCAGCTTATCAAAATGCCAAGAAAGCAAATGAATTGGCAAGTGATGTAAGTATGAAACCTGAATCAATACAATTCATAAACAATTAAAACCAGCAGTTTGTCAGAGCAGTGCCTGGGAGGAGAATGCTAAAATTGCACTTGAGAAGTAAACAACAATGACATTTCGCTGCATTGCTGGGAACTGGATGGCTTAAGGGATTAATAATATCCATTAATAGAAGGGGACACAGCTCCGACTTGCATGAGGGAGGAGATGGATGTAGCAACTAATGGGGATCCCTACTGTTAGGTTAACCCTCCTGGCAAATCTGCACCTGTATTATTAATGAAACCTTCAACTGCCTTAATCATCCAGTGGACTACTGTGGTATTCCCAGTAGTGAATAAATAGAGGATGAATGAGCTGAACTGGTTTTGATATTTTGATGTATCATGCCTCTAGCGCAAAGCAAGTCATATGGAGCGAAAGAAACCATAGAGTTAGAGTGCTGTCACTTCACAAGACTGAGCTTATTTCTAGGATGGGGATTTTTAGTTCTGGGCAGCAAGCTAAAGAACTGGCAAAAAAAAGGTAGTGATGTGCTATTCTTCCATGTAGCCCATTGATTAAAGAGCCTCAGTCCTATTTGAGGGAATTGTTTCTAGTAGTGACAAAAAAATGGGTCAGTCCATAGGCTCCTGCCCTGTGGCTGCTCTGAAGGGTTCCTGTGACTGACAGCCTTTGTACTGTGGACACTTCACCCCACGGGGCTATTGGAGCTAATGGACTCAGCCTGTTTTCTGGGGAGTTAGCAGATGGTTGAGTCTTTCAGCTTGTGCTAGGCTGGGCTAGATACTAAACTAGAGTGAAAGGATCAGTCATATTCTGTTACTTGAACTTATGATGGAGACAATCAAAAACACCTAAAACCTTCTGTGACCAGTCCCTATTTTGATGACAAACTCAATGATCTTCTATTTAAACATGAAATATTTAACCTTTCCAGATAAAGAAGGCAGATTCATAGGTTTTCAAAATGCTAATGGTCCGTAGTTTCCTTATTGATTTGTAATACCTGGAGCAAGGAGAAGGGTTCGTTCATGGCGGTGATGTTCTCACACTTATAAATCTGCTTCATGTCTTTAAAACAGTGTTCAGGTTTGGAAAATAGGAAATCCAAACACTTTGCACTTCAGCTCATTTAAAATAATTTTTTATTTTGGACATTATGAATCTGATTTTTGAAACCATAACATAAGATTAAGAACTTAAGCATCTGCTTGCATGCAAGAAATATTGAAACACATTCCCAACAGGGTTTTTGCTGGACAAACTTTGGCAAAAGGCCAATGTGTTATCTCTCTTCACCCATCCGAGCCCAATTTAAGTCAATAACCTGATGTCTAAATTAAATTAAGATGTCAGTTATTTCAGTCTTGATTTGATAGAGAAGTATATTTCTCTTAAAATCATCATAAGCACACAAGACAGCTTTTTAAAAAGGTGGTTTCTACAAAAGGAAAAGTTCACAGAACACTTGATTAGTGTCTGTATTCCTCTAAAGCCTAAAATTAAAGTACTGAGACTTAATTTCAGTAATAGAAGAGCACACAAGCTCCAACCAGCCACTAGTCAAGAATCTGCTAGTTGTCTGTTCAAGCTATGAACAACAAACTGTGCTGTTCAATCTGCTTAAAAATGGATTAAAAAAATGCTGCCTAGTGAAGTGGGCTGACAGGGATTGTTAGGGCTGTGATTTTGTATGTGGTTTGTTTCAGGAAAGAACAACTTGTAGTGTTTCAACTTAGCGAGTTCTATTTGCTTATCAAAGCAAGAATAGGAAAAATCTTATCCCGACTCGTGAAGCCAGTCTAAATAGCAATGGGGAAAAGGTAGACGTCTGTTTTATAATTTTCCCTACTTCTTTTCAGATAAAATACAAGAAAGATCTTTCCAAGATGAAAGGTGCAGCTCACTTTCACTCCCTAACGGCTGAAGACAACTTAGTCCTTAAACGAGCCCAAAGTGTTAATAAGCTTGTCAGTGAGGTAAGGGCGTGAATCGATCTGTTAACAAGTTTGAGAGCAGCTCATACAAACATTTGTGTCTGATGGGTAAGGACTACAAACACAAAGAGCTGTTGTTCTTTTTGCCCCATGTGTAACAAAAAAGATCTGTGTGTAACACCGTGGCTGGATAGAAAGGTGCAAGATTTTCCGGTCTTGTTATCTGGTGCTTCCAGTGATCTGTGTGAAAGTATGGGAAAGTAACCCCAGAAGAGTAATTCTAATTCTGGCCACATGAATAATAGAAATCTGAAAAATAAACCCCTGCATTGTGCTCTTAATGTGCTCTGAAGTTTTAATCAGAAATTAGGATGATTTCGGTTTGTACCTTAGAGTGTTTCAAAAGAGGTTCTACTGATAATTAAAAAAGAACACTAAGAAAGCCAAAATTTGTACCATTCTGTTAATGCAGGAATCTGTTTTCAATCACGTGAAAGAGACTGAGTTCCTGATAATGCGTTCTTCTTCTGCTTGACACTGGAAGATTGCTAGGGAATTCTCAGTAGATTCTGAATTATTAATTTATTTATAGTGTCATATCAGCTGTAAAGGTATTAATAAATGTGAGTTTCTAGAGCTTCCCCGTGGCAGTTTAAAAACTTATACTCTTGAGATGTCAAAGTATAAAACCTTCAATAATGAAAAAACCCTGGAAGGAGGACTGGAAGAAGCCTCCTGGGTCAATGATTCCTCATTATACAGTGTTGTATAATCCTCCCCTTCTAATTTCCAGCCTACATTTATTCATGTCCACTTTATTACTATTGTGTTTTGTGCCAACATTGTCCTTTAGTTTAAAAAGTTCTTCTCCCTGCGTGGTTGACTTTCTGACATATTTACAAATGGATGTAATGTTCTTCTCTCTCTGCCTTTGTTTTCCTAGATTAAGCAAGGCAAATTCTTGTCTCTCACAGTCTTTCACTGCAGCTGTTACTGGCTGAGTGCAAGTTACTTAATCAGGAATAACTGTAAGAGTAGATAAGTTCTTGATAAGGTCTTGCTTGAACCTGGTACATGTGATGGGCACTTCCTAGTGCTGGCTCAAAATTCTCCTCCTGCTTGTCTCTTGGGCTGCATTTGCCTTTTTCATGGCTGTGTTACTTTGGCATCTCAACATCTCTCTGTGGTCAGCCTACATATGATCCATTTTCTCTTTCTTAGCCTCTCCAGGTGATGAGCTCTACCTGAATTTTTTATGACTACTCCCTACATTTATTGACCTTCACACTGCTGAATTTAGTTCCACTTTTATAACCCCTTTAATATTTCCACCAACATTCCTAATTCAGAACAAATGTACTTAATGGAAATATCAAACTAGTTCTGTATTTAAACTTATTCTGAAGAATTCTGCTGGTCAGCTTCCTTCCTGTTGGTGAACACCCATTGCTTTTTCTGCTTTCATTTGCTCCACTCTTACCTTAAAATTCCTTTGTATGTCATTGCTTTTGTTAATAAATTTATTCATGGCACTGTATCAAGCACTTTGTTATGGACAAAATTGATTGCATTTCTTTTGCCTATAAAATGAGAACTGAGTATATGAAAATCTGATGAAAGCTGTAAATCAAAATCACTGAACAGTGGGTTTGGCTAATAAAAAGAGTGTGGAGGAACTTGACAGAGCAGGCTAAGGTTTTACCATATGTGCATTTTTATCGCTCAGGTGGCATATAAGAAGGATCTTGGAAACAACAGTGGTTACAGCATGAACTACTGTGATACTCCACAATTCAAGAATGTGAGCAAGATCTCAAAATTCACCAGTGATGTGAGTTTCAGCGCATTGTGTGACCTACTTAACCTGGTAGCTGCTGGAATTGCAAGGCATCTGTGTGTGTCAGATAAGCGTGTACTGGGAATTTGATTGTAACTGATTTTAACCCGCATCTGTACAGCACCTATCCTAGTCTGTCCTGATGGATAACTGGGGCTTATTTTAGATAGGATTATGAAAAGAACTGTTACTGTATGTGGAAGAGAGTTTACTTGGAACTACTTAGTTAGTGGACTGCTAATCTAGACAAGTAGCTGTCAGTTATTACTGTTACCTATCATAATTATTACTTATTTCATTGTATATGTCCATTTCCTGACTGGAAAGGTAAGCAGAAGATACTTTGCCAGAGTTAATGTCAGAAAGAAACATGTTTGCTTTCTGAAAGTAGTCAATATTAATAAATATACTACTTGTATCTTGTGATACTGAAGAATAATTTTGCTTTATACTGCTTGCTGCCATTCTCTGAAATCCAAGAAGAGTCTTTTCCATACAGAGGAGATGGTAGAGCAGTTAATACATCTTTTTGTCAAATCCCCTGCTCTGGGCTGGGTGAAAAGTGCACCAAAAAAGTCCATTTGTCCATTTGTTTTTGTAGATAATTATCTGTTCATTTAATAACGTACAAATAATGGTTCCCTACAACTTTGTTCTAATATTTGTTGCTTACAAAATAATATGCAGCAGTAGAATGTGGAGGTACCTCCTTTACATGGCATCCAGTTGATGTGAAGTACATGTAAAAGACATCTTGTAAAACAGGAAACTTGCAGGAAGGTCTAGGTTTTATTTTTTAAAGTCCCAAGACTGTTGTGGACACGTAAGTTCCCGTAGTGGTGCACCACTAGTAGACCACAGCTGTAATAATTTGTCTCACTGCTATGACATATGGAAACTCATAGAAAACCTAAATATATTTTCTTAAGTATTTTTGCCTTTTTTTTTGGTACAGCTTAAATACAAAGAAACCTACGAGAACGAGATGAAAGGTCATTATGTAGGTATTGGCATGGACAAGAGAATGCTGCATGCCATGAAAGCTGGCAGCTTGGCAAGCAATGTAAGTCTTTTTTAATCACACTTGTCTGGTTGTTGCTTTCTTGTCTTCGAATGTTTCCAGAATTAAGTTGGTGATAGAAAACTTTAGATCATTTTGTACTGTGGTTCTGAAGGATGGGTATGTTGAGAAGAGGGGATATTCTGGAAACCCTTTTGAACTGATTTATAGCTCACTGTGTGGAAGAAGTTAAAATAAGCAAAATCAGTGATCTGGCAACATACTGAGCTCCTTCAGTGTTCTTTGACATCAGTAGGATGCTGAAGGTTGCTTGCCATCACCCCCGGGGTCAGACCTTTGCTGAGAAAACAGTCTTTAATGAAGATTTCTGGATTCCAGTTTAATTTACTGGGTTAGTCAAGAAGCTATTTTGTTACATACCACTCCTTCAAGTACATTATTTACAAATCTGTATGAAGCTTGAGAACTAAGCAGAAAGATAAAAGAAATGTGTCATAGGTGGAAGTTAAGTTAATGCTTCCACTGTTGGCATTGGATTAATTGAGGAGCTGAGAAAGAATCAATTAGTGGCTAAACTATGCAAATAATTTCATTTTCGTTGTCACTCATGACATTGAACTTACTTTGTTTCCTGCATTTAATATTAATATTATTGTTTCTCCTTTCCTCTTGACTGATAATTATTCAAACAAATGACAGCTTAAGAAAAAAGAATGATTTTTTTTTTGTTCTCCCTGTGTTTCAGATAGCCTATAAATCTGATTACAAACATGATGGTGTTGACTACAATTACCCAGCTACTCTCACTCCTTCGTATCAGACAACAAGGAAGTTGGTCCCTTTGAAAGATGTAAATTATTTTATGTTTGGATTTTTTTTTCTTTGACTTGCATGGCTCATCATCTCTCTGTAGGAGAGATTGTGATAGATTGCTTGTGTCAAATGATGATTTAATCATGGGAGCAAACAGCTAACGATAACAAAGTTAAAGCAAAAAAGTACAGGGAGTCAAGAGGGCTCAGAGGAATAGAAAGTGCTGCCATCTCCTGTCATTGGCTTCAGTTTGACACAGATTGCATAGTCAAGTGAGATGAATGAGTTCTACCTTATCCCTAGTCTGTGTGGCAGAACTTCTCACCATCCTGGGCAGCTTCAACAGAGGCAGGAACCACTGAAAGTACAGGGAGACTTAAATAGGCTTCTCACCCTTTGTGAATTCCCTGAAGACAGGTTTTCACCTCTGAAAAGGAACTGATTGGTCACAGAACCTTCCTTATGCTTGTGGTCCATGCAAGGGAGGTGCCCTCTGTGCTTGTGTTTGGGCTGCTGATGGAACAATCTGAAGAACTTTGTGTGTTGCTGTGGTTATATGTGCTCTACAGATAAATGGAGGGTGACAGACTGTAGAGGATACCATACTTGCATCTCTCACATGCATTAAAGGCTTGATTGATCTCATCTACCATTGGAAACCTGTGCCTTAGTTAAGAGCAGTCACCAGGCACTGCTTGTAAAATCAACAAGAAGAGAACAGCACCTCTGCAGGGCACATCTGACTACCTAGAATGTATATAACCTTTTTTCCATTGAAATTGAAAGAAATCAGGGGAAAAATGCCTTACAGAGACCATTAACATTATGTGAGATTTATCTGTGCCTAAATACCTTTTCTAAGAAAAACATGGTATCATGAATAGTTAGAATTGAGAACCCTGAGGAAGTACTTGATATACTTCAACTGTAAGATGCACTGTTGCTTCTTCAGCAGTAATTTCAGCTTTGTCTTTGAAAAAGCTTAAGAAAGAGAAGTTCAGTGTTTTCTTAGTGTGTGGTAGAGTTTAAAGTAAGCCTGAATTCATGTCCAAAATGTACAAATTAGTTCTACCCAATCTAAACATCCCAGCACTACCTGTGGCTCTACAGTTCATAGTCAGCATCTGGGTTTGGGGCACGTAAATCAATTGGCCGCGGAGACTCGGTTGTACTATTTATGATCATCATCTGGTAGTTTGAAACAGTCCCAGGACTCATCTGCTCACTGATAACCAACGTGCTGACTTTGAACTACTTTAACTCACAACTCTCACACACAAAGCGATCACAAGTAGCAATAAATGTACAGTTTCAGTTAAAAAGAACTGATCACCTTCTGTAGAATTAAAATTCTCTCTGTCTCTGTAAGGAAGGAAATGAAGTGTTCTAAGTCTCTTGATCACTTTGGACCTGTGACATAATTCAGGCCTTTTCTCCTAGTTTTTGTCACTATGGCAGGAAGAACAAGTTTACATGAGGATACCTGGGATGAGAAGGTTCACATTAAAATAGTTTAAGTAACTGAAAGGCTCTAGAAATATCCTCCACCTTACTGGAAAAAATGCCATATTGCAACTAGTTTCAAGCAATATCATTTGTGAGCATTGACTGCAGTGAATATTAATTAAAGCCTACAAAGAGTAATGAATTCATTTTGCAGTGTAGCACCGAGTCCTTTGGCAGCACAAGCTTTGAAGGAAAGTTTCTCCATGATTTTTTTTATTTTGCAAAATTAGTGGATTTAATGTATTTATTTTATAGCTTACTATTGTTGCTACTATGTTAATATGTTAAGAATTTATTGGGTTCCAATCCTATCAATGGCTGATACTACAATGATGGGTTTTGTACATAAATATGTATTTTTCTTCTCTCATCATCCACACAAAGCTCTTACCACACAGAGAAATTTTGTGATTAATTATTACATTAAAACTCACTAAAGACAAGGCATAAAAGGGTTCATTTGCTCTGTGTAGCATTACACTGGACAGATATTTGAATAGACAGTTAAAATCTCCTTCATAAAGATATTCTGATAAAGATAAAAATAGTCTAAGTGATGGTTAAGGGTATTGGTTTTATAGACATGCTTTGGGCGACCAGTTGAAACTGCATCTTTTTAAGAGTTTGTGGTTTGGGGGTGAGGTTATAAGTGAAGTTCATTTTCAAAGTGGAATAAAACCTCTGACCTCAGCTAGGAAATCCTCAGAGCATTAACTCAGACCTCATCCAAGAGATCCTGACATTTTTCCTCACCTCAATCTATTATGATTTAAGTAATGATTTATCCAGAGTATTACCTAAAAAACTTTGTGTAGTCAATCTCTCATTTTCCAGTCTGAACATTTCTTCCTTTATTAAATCTTTTTTGTTGTTGTTGTTTTATCTTAAATTAGGTAAACTACAGGCAAAGCATAGACAAGCTGAAGTACAGCTCTGTTGCCAGCACTCCACAAATTGCTCAAGCCAAAATAAATGCACAGCAGCTCAGTGATGTAAGTTCTGTTGTTATTGGCCACCATTGTTTATTAGAATTGTGAGATAATGTTATTTCATAGCATTTGTAGCACTTAATCTGTTCATCAGCAGATTTACAGCAAAAACAAGAATACAAATCGAATGATCTCACTTCCAAAGATGTGGCAAGCCTACCAGTAGATCTAATATTTTCCTCCATTTTTTTAAGAATTGTTTTAGTGTTCTCTCTTAGGAATTTATCTTTTGTGTTAATGCGTGTCTACAATAATATATTTTTTACTTATTGATAATCAGTAACTCTTCTATTTATGAATAACTATTCTACTTCCTAGTACCAGGTAAAAGTTATAGTTGGCTTATTGCCCTCATATTTTTGTCAGCTGTATCTGTGTGTATATATAATATATGGCAGTCAATCAGTGTAATGGATGTATTTGTAGTGAATTAAGAATAACTGAGTTTGTTGTTCACTTTTTCAATATATGGCAGTTGAACTACAGAGCCCAGTATGAGAAGACAAAGACAAATTACACTCTACCTCAAGATGTACCTCAGTTAGTCAAGGCAAAAGCCAATGCTGAGTTATATAGTGAGGTAAGCCAAGCAATGGGGAAATATTAGTATGCATGATGCCATTAATATACAGAAATGAATGTAGAGATGACATTGTTTCTAGAAGCATTTAGCATTTGTCATAGGTCTTTACTAAACAGCGTGAGGTTTGGTAACCTGAATAGACAGAGACAAGATCTCAGGTAGAGTGAAACTGCTAGACTGGTTTTTTTTTTTTGCAAGACCTTTTCAGATTATTTGAATTTGTTCAGTAAATCAACATTCACTTCACAAAATTAACGGATTCTGAGGTGGTATTTGTATGAAGTAGCAGTTCTACTAATTCAAAGCCCACCTGAAGTCAGTGGAAAGAAACACGGTGGCTTCAGTGAAATTGGATCAAACTCACTCTTGCTGCTGTTGATAATTCATGACAATATCATAGAATGATAAGATGGTTTGGGTTGGAAGGGACCCTAAAGATCATCCAGTTCCAACTCCACTCCTCCTTTCACTGGATAAGGTTGCTCAAAGCCTCATCCAACCTGGCCTTGAACACCTTCAGGGATGGGGCAGCCACGACTTCTCTGGGCAACCCAGGCCAGGGCATCCCCACCCTCACTGTAAAAAATGTCATCCTAATATCTAATCTAAGTCTCTCCTTTTTCATCTTAAAAGCATTACTCCTCATCCTATCCCTGCACTCCCTGATAAAGAACCCTCCCTTCCTGAGTGTTAATATCAAGCACTTGGCAGGAAATGTTTAACTTCTATTAACTTTTAAAGTATTTTTCAGGCCTCCCTTGTTGTTTTGGAGGGAAAAAAACCTAAGAGGACACATAAATGCGAAACCAGAAAAAACCTCCAGACTTACTACTGGTGTAAATGTTGTTTTTAAGCCAGTTTCATATTTTTTCATGGTTTGTTGGCATTACTGCAAGTCTTTCCTGGCGTATTCATACCTTGTGCTCTTCCCCTAAGTTCTATTTGAGTTACCGTGATGAAGTGTTGTGGAGCAACAGTCTTTGTGGCTATAATGTCTTGGGAGGTGTGCTGATATTAGTTAAATAAAACCATACAAAAAGACAAATACAGAAATCAGAGCTTCCTGGATACATCATTAGATGTGTACATTGGGTGTATAAAAGCACAGTTGATGCTGCTGTAATGGAATTTCAGGTGGAACCTTGAAAAAGAGCTTAAACAACTCATACTTTGACTTTCAGAAGTTAAGGATGTGATTCTCATGCATTTCATTTATGTTTATGGTATAGTGTGGCTTGTGCACGTGCTTTTGAAGCAAATCCTCCTGATCATAAGGGTTGCTACTCTGAGCTTTGCTTTACCTTGTGTTGTGATGTCAGAGCATATATGATGGATTCCTTTTGAATGAAGCCAAACTGTCTCCAGCAGCTCATGTAAAGCACTGCAGCTACAAATGGGCTTTCAGTGCATGGGACCTTGACTACTTCTGATTTGTTAGAGGGGCAAGAAAAATCCTCAAATGACTAGTGTGATGTCTGATTCTCAGCACCAGCTCTTCTGCCCTATAGATCAGCTCCTACAAATCTACATTATTTGAATACACAGACATAACCATAGGCACTTTTCAAAAGTCTTCACTCCCCTATTCCTGTTTAAAATTGAGAGTTATCAGTGCACTTTCTGGGGTTCAAAGTGCCTGTGCACTCCAGGAATAAGATTCTTAACTCCTGGCCAATTAATTAGCTCAGAATTGTAATGAACTGTGACTTAAGAAGGTTCCAGTTTGTGGACTGAACATATTGACACTTCTGTTGTGCTCTTAGTAAATTTCTTGTTTGTTTGAAGATCTCGTGTGTTTATGTGTCAGTGACATGTTGCTCTTTCCTTTCTCAGGTTAAGTACAAAGAAGGCTGGGAGAAGTCTAAGGGACAAGGCTTCGAAATGAAACTTGATTCTCTGCCTTTACTTGCTGCCAAAGCTTCAAGGGATCTTGCCAGTGATGTATGTTATATTTAATTACCTATGAATTATTCTTTATAAAAGTTGCTATAACACAGGGAAATAAATTGTAGCTCATTTCATCTGGATTTTTAAGTCCTGCATTTGGCTGTCCATCTTTTTCAATGGCTGATGAACAGCTGGAAACTTTCTCAGACTCTGCTATGAAATTTCACCCTCTGAAAATTAATTTTTTTAATGCAAGTGTACAGAAGGAAGAAAAATTTGCAAAAACACAATAGCTCAATCCTCCCATAGTAAAATTCAGTGTTTTGAATTGTTCATAGCCTCAAAAGTAGTTATCATCCATTGCAAAGGGAATGCATATTTCTTTAGCCTGCTTCTTTGTCATTATTTCCTAATGAACTCATATTACTTATCTCTTGGGTAATTGGAAATGTTCTTTGATTTGAACTATTTTTTTCACAGATTAAATATAAAGAAGAATATGAAAAGACAAAAGGAAAAGCAGTTGGAACCAAAGATTCAAGACTTCTGCACTCTCTGCAGGTGGCCAAGATGAGTAGTGAGGTAAATTATTTATTTCTCTTACTCAAAAGGTGGTTTTCATAATTATAACTCTTTCAGCAACAATATGCAATCTGCCACTGTAACTACTTTCACTATAAGAACTTGTTGGAAGTTTTTAACAAAAATTAGTGTCCTTCATCTGTTAATCTGCACTATGTTTTTGCTCTAATAGGGATTTTGGGATTGATGGTGAGGCAGGAAAATAACATCCTATTAGAACCCCAATATAAACACTTCTATGTAAAACTTTCAAGCTGGTTAAAAAGTGTTGACAAGTAAGATGTACTGTGATAGAGAAGATGTCTCTAGAGTCTTCAGAATTCATCCTGCCATCTATTTTGTGGATCCTTCATCAGACCTGATTTCTTCATGTGTTTTTCCTCATCTGCATAAGGACCCAAACAAGAGTGGTGATTTGAGATGGCTTTGGCTTTGCAATACACTGATAGAGACGGCTTATTTTCATTCCTTCTATTTCTAGGTTGCCTACAAAAAAGATTTTGAGGAGAGTAAGAAGCATTTCCATCTGCCTATGGATATGATAAACCTGAGACATGCTAAGAAGGCCCAGGCACTTGCCAGTGATGTAGATTACAGAAAGAGACTCCATGAATACACAGTGCTTCCAGAAGATATGAAGACCACATGGGCAAAGAAGGCCTATGGTCTCCAGAGTGATGTAAGATGATGTGTACTCAGCTTAACTGTTACAAGTAGTATGAATATTTATAGACTTTTTCAGTTTGAGATTAATTCTCAGTGACTTTTTAAAATGTCTTTGAAACTGGAAAGGGCACACATGTCCACAAGCAAACTCTGTACCTGTGTTCCCCTTGCCCATAAGTGTCACTTTCCTCTACAGCTTCGATACAGGGCGGATCTGATGTGGATGAAAGGAGCTGGATGTATCACAGAAGGAAGTCTTAATATACAACAAGCCAAAAAGGCAGGAGATTTGGTCAGTGAGGTAAGGAAAGTACTCGGGTTTCTGTCTGTTTTTTATTCCAAGGTTTATGCACACTTATTCCACTACATTATATGGAATAAGTAAGGAATTTCCTGATACGGGAAATCTGAGAAATGGAAGAACAGATGGACATCATGAAGTTATTCTACAGTTTTGGAGATCCTGTGTTAAAGGTTAAAGATATGTTCTCCCATTATATGATTATCAAGTTTGTGAGGCAGAAGTCTCTGTAGTTGTGCTTCCACCTCTTTTCATCTACCTGCTCATTTTGCAGAGCGACATTGAAAAGTATTAGAATTTCCTTACATGAAATACATAGACTTTTAAGGAACAGTGTTGAAAAGTTAGATATTTGTTAGCTGTTTTTGGAAATGTCCTTGCTCTTCAGCAAATAAGATCTCTGGCTTTACTGGCAGCTTCAGCTTGTGCTGCTTTTTTGTTGCTTTCGCTTGATTAATTCGTGTTTTCGCACTGCCATTAACCTTATGGAAGTACAGTTCCTCAGCTGCTTAGTTATGGTTGAGTTGTCTCACTAGTGCTGGGAAAACTAGAGGACAGATAGAAGAATAAATTAGGGGAAGTTTGACAAGAAAGATAAAACCCTCCTTAGTGCTGGAGGAAGGAAAAGGAGCCAGTTAGTTACTGGAGATCACACCTTGGGTCTCTGACATCCTCTCATTGCTCCTGCAATCTTCAAAACAAAAGAGGAGCAGCTACTCTCAGATCTGGTGTCTTGCTATGGATAGATTGACATCTGCTGCTGTGCTGTGCTGTAGTAATAATCACTTCCACAAATATTTAATCCATAATAAACTGCCTCATCATTCCAGTGCTGTGTAAGGCCAAGAGAAGGCTGACAGTCGCTTAAACTGGAGACCAGTGGATATTATTTTAGACATCTCTATTGCCATACAGAGCCTGGTATTTTGTCATTTCTTTCCAGAATGTCACTACTTTGTCTTCCATGCAATGTGACAAAACATGCTGTTTTTAATCTGCCTCTCTCCCTTCCAAGTTCGCAAAATAAAGCGATGAGCACCTCTTTGAAGTGCTGCATGCTTTTTTAACTTCTGTTTTGTGTTCCCCTAGCACAGACACAGTGTAAACTGATCTGTTCACCCATCATTTCAGGTAGAAGGTTTACTCTCCTGAAAAGCCAGATAATGAGAAAATGCATATACACCTTTTCTAGGTGGAATGCCCCACTTCATGGCTGAAATGTTAGAATAAGAATTCAACTAAAGTATATAAGTGTTTGCCTGGTCTCCTCTAACATGCTGTGGTCTTGAAATAGGGTGCTGCGTTTCCTTGTACTGTCTCAAAGATAGAAAGAGATGCTTAGCTTGCTCTCCAGTGAGTGATGCAAAAGGCTCAGGCACTGACATTGGTTCGAAACAGGCCTGATCCAAAGCCTGGTGAAGTCAAAGGAAGTTTCCCATTCACTGTGGTGTGTTTCAGATATAAGGTAAAAATTAAGATGGAATAAAAGTAAGGGAAGTCTTATTTACCATGCTATAAATATTATTCTCTATGCAAATTTGTCCATTCAAATAGATTTTATACAAGTACTGATACCAGAGCATGAATAGAGCACAATGTTTCTTCCCACATCCAAAATTTCAAGCCTTGTAGAGCACTCTCATAGCTGGTCCTCCATGGAAGGCTTGACTGTAGTGTCTATGCTGAACTCTGCTTTGAAAAGAACTGGGAGATGGTGGGGAATATTTAAATTGAATTAAAGTTGCTTTTGGGACACTGTAATTGCCTGTTCTGATTTAATCTATGATTTAGAAATATCTTAATAATTTTAAAACATCTCAGTAACACACAATCAGTGATTTGAATAACCTGTATGTGTTTGAGAAGTCCCATGAAAGACAATGGGATAGTAATATTGACTGTGTAGCTCATGAGCTCTCCTGGGCCCTGGATTAAGCCATACACATTTTGTGATGGACAGTCATTTGTTGGTGTGCAACCTGGGTCTTGTGAGATTTGGACTTAGTACATTTGGCATCAAAGAGCATCTCAGCTTGCCATGTCAGCAGCAATGCACTTGGTGTACTCTTCCACTGCTCTTCGTGTCGCTGGGCTCCTCCCAGCAGAAAATACTAGCACTAGGTAGTATTTGGAAGCTTATTTTGCTGATACCTGTGCTAAAATCAGCTTGGGAATTTACAGGAAGCTTCTGGCTCTATCAGTTATATACTTTTGGAAAGCACTACAAGTTTGGAGAAGGTAACTTTTATGTAACCTGCTTTAATTTGATCTAGAAAAAGTACAGACAGAAGGCTGATGCTCTGAAGTTCACCAGTGTGGCTGACAGTTCTCAGATCAAACATGCCAAGAAAAGCCAGGAACTGCAAAGTGATGTGAGTCCTTGACTGAATTTTTCTCTTTGCAAGTAGTTTACTCATACTGTCACAATCCTTGAGATATGTGCAGTGGGAGGGGATGCTGGTGGTGGAGGAGGGCCCAACCATGAACTATTTCAATATATGAAATTTCTTGACTTTGATTTCTAGTTTTTGTTTGTTTATTTGATGAATTGTCTTGTTGAATTCTCTGGTCTAGAACAACAACAAAAGAGCAAAACCCAATGGACATGGTAATAGAAATAGGCAAGTTAGGGTTCTCGTAAATGATGTCAAAGCTCAGAGAGAGAAAGAGAGTAAAAGACAATCTTGGCAACAGACTTGTAGATGGGGCAGGATGGATTCAAGTATGGCTGAAATGCATTCACGAGAGAATGCCTGAGTATTCTGGAGATGTTGATGTCATCTGCACGAAAATTTGTTATCCATGAAGCAGTAGAAGTGAGGAAGCAAGCTGGAGGGAAAAAACTGCATTCCCAGCTGATCCTCAGGCAGTGTTTCAAAGCAAAGTAGACAGGACAGAGACTGATGTGTATCTACCCCAGGCTTTGTGTTTCTGTCCACTGAAGGCTCTATCAAAAGAGTTAAAGCTACATTAGCCTTGTTAAACCACATGTTCTTCAGCTGTTGCTGTTGAGGTACTTTCAGCAAAATGCTAAAATAGGCATGTTTTCCTAATCCAGGTGCCTCCAGAATGCTCTCTGTTCTTCACTGGGGCTGGGCAACCATGGTAAATGAGAATTCAAAACTCCTTGGCAGGACTTTGCTGACAGCAAAGGGGAACCTGTAGTTAAAGTTGCTGTTCAAGTGATTTTGGGACAGTAGTGACTTGCCAAGCTTATTTTAATTTACTTTTAGTATCTTGTGCCTTGAACTGAAGTTATTATGGGATTCTCAGTTGTATACAGTGGATGAAGCACTGTTGCTTCTTGACTGATGTTTTTCAGGCAATTGCCATGTTTCCTTGCTTTGCTCTTCTGCATCAATGAAAACTTGGTGCTGACTTGGATGAGTGTTGTGTGTCTCAGAGATGGCACCAGGCTGAATCCCAGGAGAACACTGGTCTCCTGACTCCCATTGCTTATCTCCTATGTCCTGGACAATGCTGTGTTTCTCTGTGTGTTGAAGTCAGAAGAGTAATTATGGACTTAGGACTTTATAGTAGGGACATTTTATTTTATTTTCCTGTGAGATGTAAGAAATGTAACACTTGGTAAAATGGGAGATCTTTTCAAAGCTTTTCAACAGCTCCTCCAACAGCTTTATGGGCTTCTGGAACAGAGCAGTTCATTTCTATGTTGATATTGCCCTGGGATATAAAATGGAGATATTTGCTTCTTGGATCATAAAATTTCCTTGATATTTTCATTTCAAGTTGCAATGTTAGTTCTCACTGGAGTATTGTGTCAGCAATTACATTTAGGTCAGAAATTTCCTTTGCAGATTCAATTGCTTAGTTGTCTTCATTTCATGCCTAAATTCACTATTTCTCTGTCCTATTAAAGACTTTCATTCCACCTAAAAAGTAGCTGCAGTTTAATATTGGATGACATACATTCTTGCATACATTTTGTACTGAATATGAATTAATGTCAGCTTTGTAGCCAGCTAAGTATCTAACTTCAGGAAAGAGACTTAAATATCCTGCTATGTAGTTTTTTTCACTGCTTCCCTGAAATTCAACTATGAGTAATTTTGTCGACTCGACTCTTTAGGTCAGCTTTTAAATTAAGATTTGGCAAAGAAATAATGATGATAAAGACTAAGTCACCAAATAAACTAACCTTAACAAATCTTTGAATATTTGGGGTGTTTTAATCAGTTTTTATGCAACATTAAACATGGACTACTGCTTGTTAACCATATACTGCTTTCTGTGGACAGGTTGCCTACAGGTCAGGAAAAGAGCAGTTTCTTCACCAGTACACCATCAGCAAAGATGATCCTATCTTCATACTGGCCAAAGCAAATGCTGCAAATATCAGTGAGGTACTGTGTGAGACAGGGGTCTGGATTCCCTAACACCTGTGAATCATTACAGATCCTGTTGAAATGTTTGTTTTGGAGGTAAAAGTTAGGTTCTTTCCCTGAGAAGGTCCAAATGTTTTAGCTGTAAAATATTTATATCTAAATTTAATTATTTGCTCTTAATTAAATACTAGTCACGTCTGCTGTTCTGAAGATTACTCACTTTTAAAGTTTGAAACTGTTTTTCCATGTGCTTCCAGGTAAGTGGCACGTTGACAGTTTCACTGGAACCAGTGAGATGATGGAGTTACAGTATTAACAGTTACAGTATGTAAGCAAAGACACTGAGATCTGATCGTTGGACCTGGTTAGACCTTAGACCTGGTTAGAAATGTTTGGTAGGCATGGTCTGATGTTATTGAAAGCTTTCTCTGTGGCTCTAAAACAAGTAGAATTTATTGATAGTAGTAAAGAGACTGTGTTGTCATCTTTTTAGAAATTGTACAAGAGTAGCTGGGAGAAGCAGAAGGAAAAAGGATTTGTGCTTCGACTGGATGCTTTGTCATTCTTGACAGCTAAGGCAAAGAGGGATCTGGCAAGTGATGTGAGTATGGACTCCACCAGCCTTCTTTATTCTTAGGACAGCTGTTACCAGATTGTTGGGGATGTGTCACATATGTCTCAGTGCCTTCAGCCACTGTCACTCGATTCATGCTAAGGAGCAATGGAGGAGTTGTCTGGGTGATTGGCATTCCATAGTTAGTCAGAAGGCTTGCTCTGAGCAATTCAGAGTATTCCCTACATGCTGACTGTGTTTTCCTATTCTCATTTGGACCCAAGGGTGAGTTTTACAACTCACAATGAAGTGAAAATCTCCTGTGAAACATTGGAACTTAATACATCTATGCCTGGCTAGAAAATTTCTGAGGAACCTTCTGGCTTCAGTGCTTAAAGAAAGAATGTTGTTTTTCTAGAGAGAACCAAAAAGAAAAGATTTCTTGCAACTTTTTGTGAACTGAGAAAGTGTTTGTCCGTTATAAACACTTAATAATTTCTAAGGGATTCCAGTTTTCTTCTGCCAAAGGACTTCTTACTGGCTTGTACTGAGGACCAAGCATGTCACAACACCGATAGACCATTGCTTTCCTGTTAGCAGAGCTGTCAGTTTGACAGCTTAATTCATTTACTCAAAGTGTGTTTTTTCTTTGCAGATAAAGTATAAGGAAGGTTATGAGAAGATGAAGGGCAAGCTGATTGGAGTAAAAGCTGTGGAGGAGGATTCACAGATGGCTCATTCCCTACAAATGTCAAAGTTGCAGAGTGATCTGGAGTACAAGAAGGCATTTGATGACACAAAGAATCAGTTCCACGTCTCAATGGATATGATTAACCTTGTCCATGCCAAAAAGGCTCAGAATTTGGCCACAGATATAGGATACAAAACAGCTCTCCATCACTACACAGTCCTGCCTACTGACATGAAAGTAGCATGGGCCAAGTGGGCCTACGGATTGCAAAGTGATGTAAGTGCAGAGCTTAATGCACTTCAGTACCCTTTCCTTCAATACCTTCAGGCTGGGCCTGAGTTTCTTCAGATATTTCTGCTTTTAATGCTATGACATATTTATGCACTTAAATTTTCAGCTATTAAACAGTTAATACTAAACCAGTAAATATTAACTCAATATTTGCTCAAGACATAGACTTAAAGCGTGCAGTGTTTTTAAGGATTTTTATAGTCCTGTCTATGAAGGATGAAGCATGAAGAATAGAGAATTATGAAGCATGGCTTCTTCAAAGCTTACTTCAAATGTTAATGCAATGCTAGGATTCATATATGATGCACATTTATTTTTTTTGCCTAATGTGCAGGGAGGTTACATAATTTATGGTGTTCATATTCAATATGGAGATCGCATGCTCAGCTGTAACCATCAGATGAACTGTCTGATACGGTAAATGGTTGCTATAAGTCAGACTTCCCATCCTGAGTTTTTAAGTCAGAACTTTTCAAGGGGATTAAGATAGACATATGTACAGTTTTCATTGAAGTATAGGTGCTGAAACCCTCCTTTCTTCTTTAAGAAACCCAGCTGTAGCACTTGTAGAACCTTTTGGAATTCAGCAGACTGTTAGTAAGAAAGATTTTGTGGGAAAAGTGAGAAGTATTCCTATACTCTTTCTCCTTAAAAACAGGTGGAAAAAACCAAATCAAAATGTTTTCCCTCCTGTATAACCAAAGGATAGGGGTTGGGAAATGATGAGAATAATTTTCTTATTACTGCAAATCATTAATGATCTTTCAAACAGTGAATTATATCCAATAAAAGCGAATGTTTTTCTACACTAGAGTAAAAATTACAAACAACAGTAAGGTGTAGACCACTTCTAAAAATTACCTTGCAAAGCATATTGCACAAGTGCTGGTGAGTCCTGATACTTCTATTTCATTCTCTATTTTTTTTGCTTTCCTTGCAACTGTGCGATAGAGAATAAAGCAAAACCAGTCACTAATTTGACTTAGTTGTTGTTCCTGAGATGTCTGAATCCTTTAATGGCATTTTAAGTGTGTGAACACCAACAATGGGACTCTTTTTTTTCTTTGTTAGAACCGATACAGAGCCGATTTGAACTGGATGAAAGGAGTTGGATGGATAGCCACTGGGTCATTAAATGTGGAGCAGGCTAAGAAGGCAGGAGAACTCATTAGTGAGGTGAGATTTCATGACAGCATGTAACAGAGTTTGCTGCATAATGTGTGCAAAATGTCTGTATAAAATTAAAATAATTTCCACTCAAAGGGGAAAGAAAAAGGCATACCACATGAAAGCCCTCAAAACCAGGGATAGGACTGGTAATTAGAGGGAAACCAGATACCAAACACACACCAGTAGGAGTCCATATAGCCTTTGCAAAAACAAAGTAGGTGACAAATGATATTATGAATAATAATGGCAATCAAACAGTGCTCAATTGCTACCCACTAGCCTACCTTTTTAATGAAGCAAAACAGGAGAGATGATGAAAAGATGCAATCATTGGACCCAGAACCTTCTTTTGTAACAGATACACATTCCTTCTTGCTCCTGGTTCATATACAGTCACGCTGGCTGTTGAAATTCACATAGATATCCCTGTTTGTAGCTGTCTCTCAGCCCAAGTAATTTTCATCCTTGTTTCTCCCTATAACCAATATTACTTACAGGAAAAGGCGAACTCTAGAATCCTTTGTGCTTATCCCATGAGGCCTTCAAAGGAGGTCGTGGAGGAAATGGTTAAAAGGTTCCTAGTGTTCTGTTTTCATAATTTCAGAGAGAGTCCTACAGGCCAAATCTGCTGCAGTAGGAGACTGAATCCTGTGAATATTTTAGATAACCACTGGTGACGCAGGAATCATCTGTCCATTCACTCACTGAGAATAACAGCATAACCACTAGTCTAGTGTGTCCTTTCACGTCTGCCTGATTGATAACACTGTTTTTCCAATGTAATCATCTACAATGAAGAAGGAGGATTTTTTTAGGCACAATAAACTAGATCCTCAACCAGTGTAAAGCAAGGGAGCTTCATAAAAGCTAGTGCAGCAATGCTGGCTGTAGTAGTAACTGTGAGTCTGTGTAGGTATAGCATTTTGATGTTATAGTAGAGAAAATTGCCAAGTAGAAATTCTAACTGTGAGGTTGTTCATCTCAGCCTTTTCCTTAGGGCTAAATAATTGTAGGTGGGTATGAGCCTCCTCCCTTTTTGTATAGTTTTGTAACACTGCTAAAAAGCAATTGCCAGAACAGAATTTCTAGGATTTTTAGGTAGAGATGTTCTGGGCAACTTTTATTTGCCCCTACAGCTGATCAGGACAAAGAGTAAACCAATCTGTCCTCTATTAATCTTAGTATGATTGCTAATCTTTAAGGGATTTCTTTTTGAAACCAAAACATTGATCATAATCTTGTAATACTTTGGTGTTTTGAGACTCTAAAGAATCAAGATGTTGCCTCAAATAACCTTCTGTGGATCATAACACAATTTAAAGGAGAATGACATGCCTTTAGACTTGAGTGCTGAGATATAAACAATTTCCCAAAGAGCCACGAACGTGCTTGTGGAGAGTTCTTCATAGGCACTGGGAAGCTTTAGTATTCACTGTTTGAAGAAGAGATAAAAGTGTTAATGGGTATAGGACAACTTGTGCAGGAAGGGAAGCTGTTAGTGACCTGGTCATATGGAAAAAGTGTAATTTTGCCATCAAACAGCCTTCATCTTAATTATGTAAATATAAGAAGATCTCTCAGAAGCTACTCTAGGTCCTTTCAAGCAAGCAGAATGAATACCATTATCTAGAAGATATAGTACAACAATTAGGCACAGTATTAATAGCTGCACAGATTTGCTATACATATTAGGAGAAAACCTAATCCCTGAAACAATAAGTTAAATGGTTGCCATTATTAATACACTACAATTGTATATCATTTCTTGCTTAAAGAAGCTATAAATAAAAAATATAATCAGGCATACTGCATTTGAAGTAATCTGAAGAGATTTTAAAATCCCGAGTTCTGGAGTATTAAGGTAGGCAAAATCTGATTTTGAAATGTTTTCCTTATATTTAGGGAGAAACACTTTAATATTAATCTGCAAAAGGTTATTGTTAAATTGAAACAAATATTAATCTGAAAGTACCTAGGACATAAAGATGAGGAAAGAGGAATAATAATTATGTTCACAAATTCACTCTAATCTCCAGCAACCTATGATTTTTCTCTTTCAAATAGCATGAAAGAGCAGCACAAAATTCACAGCTTTGATCTTTTTCTGCTCAACAGAAGAAGTACCGTCAGCATCCATATGCTTTGAAGTTTACCAGTATTAAAGACACTCCTGAGATGATCCAGGCTAGAATTAGTTATACCCAGGCTGTGGATGTAAGTTATAATGTATATACATTATGATTATAAGAGTGGTATCCTCTTTGAACGACCTGATTGAAGCATTGGCTTTCTCTCTCTTTCTTTCTCTGAGATTATCCTTGGGAAACCATGAAACTTCTGTGTTCTGGTGTGGTGCATCTCATAAAGAGCATGTTTCTAACTTGCAATGAGAAGTCGTAGATGTCCCACTGGAATGAATGGGAGATCCATATAGAAAGGGCTTTCTGTCCAAATTTTTTTCCGAAAGCAAAATTTGGGAGTAAGGCTGACCTTTGACCTTTAAAGATTGTTGGCTTTTTGAGATTCATTGAGAAAACACATTTGAGATTCTTTCTCCTTTTCAAACAGATCTTTCAAATTTCAGTTTCTGCATTTTCTTTGGAAATGAAATGTAAGGCAGCATGACAAGCAAGAAAAAATAAATTATTTCAAGCTGTCATCCTGCTGAGAGAGAAATCCAGGAGGTGAAACCTTAAAGGGAAGAATTGAGGCTGTTTGGTGTTTAAACATGTTTATTTTTAATAGAAGAGCGATTTAAAAATATTGTAGACTTAACTGGGATAATACAGAAGTGAATAATAAGCAAAAGTCACTCAAAAAAGACAAGTTTCAAACATGAGAGGCTGTTTTATTGTGAAAATAGATATTTTTAAAGTGACGACGAAGATGAAAGACTTTGTGTAAAACACATGCTATTGTAATACTTACAGTGTCTGTGCCTTTGGTTTAATTAATAAGATCCAAAAGGCTTACATCTCAGGTAGGATAAATATAAGTCATTTTGTTGCACTGAGCCACAGTCAAAATCAGACTGCTGCTCTACTTGGAGTTCTCATTAATTTTCCTCTTATGGACCTGCAAGAAAAGTGAGCCTCCTTCCTAAAGAAAGTGGCAGCAGGATGAAAAGGAAAGGTTCATTTTGATCTAGAGGGTCTCAAACCCTCACACAGAGGGAACAGCCTGGGAAAGGAATGTCAGGTGGCCAAGACATGGGTCGTATCCAAGGCCAAAATAATGGTGGCTATCTGTACTCATGTGAAAATTATGATGTTAATGTAAGAGGAAACTAAACTAGGAAAGAGAAGTAGTGTGAAAGAGGCAAACTCTGCATAACCACTGTAGGGGAAGTTCCAGTTAACTGCTTAGCACTCCTCTAATCTGTCTTCAGACAAAAGTTACCTTGTTCTGGGTCAACCCTCTATTCTTCCTCCAAGGACTGATATGAGTGGCCCATGTATACTCTTGTATTATAATAGGATCAGTCACCTTATTAGTTTTGCCATTGACTGTTGAGTGCTCCCTTGCAACCAGCTCTGGAAATAAATTTGAAGCAATTGCACAGACAATTACCATCTTATTTATATGACAAAAATGAACAACTTTGGAAAGATATATTTGGGGAACTTCAATTCCCCAGATTTCTGTGGTATTTAAAAGTGTTGGTGGGCCACTCATGGCTGCACAACCTTAATAAATCTGTCTGTTCTCCCCATCCCTGTTCAAGTATGTTGGAAGTCTTATTAAATTAATACTCAAATATCTGAATTTTCTTATGCATTGATTTATACACTCAAAAAGTCAAAGAATTCCTCTCTAGCTTACTCTAGCTGATAGTTGTATCAGACTCCCAAGGCTTTTTGAATACTTCTTGACTGCTACAATTGCCTGTATTAGATAATGTTGCTGTCACTTTCTGTAATCTCTCTGCCTTCCATAAATCTATTTGTTAACGTTTTTGCACGAACAAGTGATTGAATATGTAGTGAGTACTTGATATTGAAATTCATGTCTATTTGCAGAGGCTGTACAAGGAGCACGGAGAGAGCATAAAGCATCAGTACACACCAACAACAGATCTTCCTGAAGTCCTTCAGGCCAAATTAAATGCTATGAATATCAGTGAGGTATACATCTGACCTTTAATATTTTAAGGAGAGATAAAAACTTGTAGTGTTTGTTCTACACAGGGAATCTTACTATTTTTTTTCCTTTCCCCAGTATATGATCGTGCTATGGCCTAAATGCTTGTGAAGTAACATGAAAAATCAAATTTTGTATCAAACTTCTGCTGAGTTAGAAAGCTTGAGAATGACTGAACAGATACATTTTGATAATGGACATTTGCCATGTGATTATTCCTGTTGTATATTGATAATTTAATTTATGTTAGCCCTTTGTGTTAGAATAGAATGAAACTAATGTGATAACACTGCTGGATTAGCAATAATATTGCAGTGTCAACCCTCTGAACAGCAACTCTGCTTTATTCCTGTTCCATATTTCCCAGATTCGCTATAAGGAGTCCTGGCAAAAGATGAAAGATGGTGGCTATCAACTGAAACTGGATGCCATTCCCTTCCAGGCAGCAAAGGCTTCGGGTGAAATCATAAGTGATGTATGTGAACCTACTGCTGATGTTGCCCAGTAGGATATGTCAGTCACTGCAGACTGTTTCTGCTCTTCTGAGTGATTCTTGATGGAAACAGGATGTATAGACAACTCTGTCTGGGAGACATCTGGCCTTGGTTTAGGTAGTGGTGATTTTGGGGTGCAGACACAATGAAGAGTTAGTGGTAACTAAGAAAAAGAAGGTTTGTGAAGGCAAACAGCTATCAGCAAAGTTGACAAGTTTGGCTGCTGTAGTGACTGGGCAATCATAGAGATTGTTCTGGAGATGTCAGCCACTGTTAGCTGAGCAAGCTTTGGAAGAGAGAGCTTATTAAGGAAGTTTAGGGTTTGTCTTGGGAGTCCTTCACGGTCTGTAGAGATATACAGGTTAATTTCAAGCATAGAAGACTAGTTGTTCTGACTTTTCCAAAGAGCTGATGGAGAGAGGCTCCTTAGAGGCTGATTCTGAGCACCTGCACCAAGTTCTTGTCTTCCACCACCCATGTGGTAGCACATAACTAACCCAAGCTATTTGTAATTGTTCATTGGTGTGGGCTTTTTGTGGTTTTCTTTAAACAGGGTAAAATATTAAAATGTGTGCACAGGAGAGGTCTTCCTAGCATCCACTAAAAGTTCATTCAGATTTATTATTGTATTGAGTACAGCCAGAATTTATTGTCCATAGCTCTCTTTCTGTAATATGAAACCCCTTTTATTTGCTTTATAACAATCTCACTAATACTTCACTTCTATTCACATTTCTATTCTTGTTTCCTCTTTAGCACAAGTATAAGGAGGCATTTCAGAAAATGAAAGGACAGATGGTTGGTGCGTGTGGCCTGGATGGTGATATTCGTATTGCTCATTCAGTCCATGCAGCATCACTACAGAGTGATGTAAGTACAAGAGAGAAGGTGTGGGCATTTTGGAACTAGTTTCCTAACAGTTAGTAGTTCCTCATGGAAGATGCTCTTAGCTGTGGACTAGCTTACTATTTAAAACTTAGGGCATTCTCTCCCACTTTGCAGATATTTTAATATAACCATGATATTTTTACCATTCTTTACAGTGACATTAATTTGACAATAAAAGAAGACTCTGCATTCTTGCACTGTCTCCTGCTGCATATTACATCCTGTTGCTCAGCATAGAATATTTTACTCTCTAAAACGATCAGTCATGCCAAATTGAGATTTAGTAGTGGTCTTGGTACAGAAGCAAATTAAATGTGATAGGGATACAAAGATTATTTTCAATTTACTGTTTTCCTGACAGTCTAAAGGATGAATGAGTTTATGGACTTTCAAGTTGGACTTTTTTGGTTGAGGAACGGTTCCTACTTGGATATGCTAAGAATCACATAATTTGTTCATTGCCTCTAAGAATTTTGAAACCAGAAAGCAGTGACTAATTGTCTGATTTCAAACATATAAATAATCTAAGAAATATTCATATTCTTACCAAAATTGCCCATAGCAAACCTGATTGATTGTGGGAATAGATGGATTTCAGTGAGTGCTGGCCTTGTACAGGCATTCTTTCTCATGTGATAGTATGCTTAGACATAGGGGGACAATATATGTCCAAAGAATTCATCCATCTATCAGGTTCCTTTAAGTCACTTCGATGATCACAGTAGTTTTGGATGTTCATTATCTGGATGAACAGCCTGAACATCTCAAATTTGCATAATCTGATAGGGAAATGTCATTGGAAAAAAAAGTCTTTGAAGATTTCTATGACTTATTTTCCTGGAGAGAGACAAGGTTAAAAAAAATATCCAACACTAAAACTAAGATTTAAAACTATGAAATTAAACTGGTGAAATCAATAGATACCAACAAATATTTTGAATGAGGATTTGTGTAATATAAATATAATTGTTTGCTTTTTATCCTCAGACAGTAGCTTCAACTTTTTGCTGTGCTTTCTAGAAATGCAGTGAGTTAAGAATTCATTTATCAATTCGGTAATTTTATAGTTTCAATGTATCCAGTTTTGAAAAAAGAAAAGAATAATGTTTCAGCTCAATTGAATAGAATGTAAATGGCTACTGTTTTGGTGAAAAATAGGCTGCCACATATTTTAGTTATGAGTATTGTTCATTCATTGTAGTTAAATAAGTTAGGGAACTTACTTTTAAAAATAATAACTTACACTGGAAATTGGAAGAAATATGGAGAAAGTCTTTTCTGATCAAAACCTGAATACCTTTTATCACATTGAGAGAACTGTGTTCTGTTTTTAATTTGATAGGTGAAATATAAACAAGGTTTTGAGGATACGAAGACTCACTTCCACCTGCCACTGGATATGATAAACTTGGTACATGCCAGGAAAGCCCAGTCTTTGGTGAGTGAACAGGAATACAGACAGCTGCTGCACCAGTACACTTCTTTGACTGATGATCTGAGGATGCGATGTGCCAAGAATGCCTACAAACTACAGAGTGAGGTAATTGAGAAACATCCCCGTGATATTTCCCTGTTGGGGCTGATGCAAGATATTTCTGTTCTAAATCGTGACAGCTGATGGTGTGTACTTGAGCAGCAGCTGAGGGATAAACAATGGCTCTTCCCCCTTGATTACATTCAGAAGTGAGGCATTTATCTTAGTGGGCAGATGTACATCATGTGTGATCATACCATACTGGGAGATAAAGTCCAGTAGTCTTTGATGAACAGACAGTGAAGCGTTTGCAAGTGGGAACGGTTGCAATGTTGGTGAGATGCTCTTTTTAAAGTCTTGCTAACCATGCCAACTGTTTATTAACTGGTATTTGGGTGAAATTCATGTGGACTTCCACAAGAAAGATGCCTATTGTTAAAACTGTGATTTGTAAGAGACTTGTAAACTCTGGCCCAAGACATCACCATTGAAATACTGAGAAGTATGAGTTTTGCTCCCTACATAATCTTGAGTAATATTAACTGGATAATGCCTTACAAATCCAAGGTTACGCTGTGTCTGTAGGCCAGTCATGAACAAAGGGCTTTTAGTCGATTACCTTGCCTTTGGAGACCTCAGGAGGGACTGTATCTTAAAAAGAAGTCAGTCCCCAAAATGCTCCTGTTTATCAATTTAACGCTTTCAACCAACAGCCTTACAGATGGCAGACGGCGTTCAAACAAGTGTAAACATCAGATGCCAGTTGTGCTGTTCTAACTCGAGTGAAAACACATCTAATCAGAGATTCCACGGCACGTTTCCATCCGTGCCTCTCTTCAGAATTGGGAGTGGATGCCAGCAACATGTCTCAGAGTGCAGAATTTGACTCTCTTACCAGCTGGTGCTAATGGCTGGCACGAGGTGATGGCGAGGCTCTAGCATTATCCTCTCTTACCTTTCGACTCACAAAGAGTGTTTCCTGTACACAATACCATGATGCCTTTGAGTCTAGAGATTAGCACTGGACAGACATGGATGGAAGAAGAGCTGGTCCTGTTCCATTTCCATTATAACTGGTTGGCTGAACAAAAACGCCTCATTAACTAAAGTTAATTCTTCCCTCAGTGAGCAGCAGCAGTAGTTTCCAGATATCCAGCAATCAGGGAAATCTCTGCTTTGATAGTTGTTGGGTCTTTGTAGCTCTTTGGAACAAAAAATATGATCCCCCTCCTCCTCATCACTCTTATCATCGTCAAATAAAACATTTATCACAATGTATCTACCAGTAACTTATTGTCAGCTTTTCAAAACTTAATATTTACAGTGAATCACTGCTGGATTTGGTGGTTTAGAAAATATTTTAATGAACTCTGTACAGTGGCTTAGTGCCATTTTTCCTGAGTGTTCCCTACTTATATTATGATTACTCAGAAGTGTGTAAAAGCAAGGCTATTTTTTTGCAGTTCCATTTATCCAAAAGTTACCAGGTTCTATTAAAAAATATTTTCATACACTTTTCTGAAGTGTATGAAATGGTTTCTGAAGTGGTTTTATTTTATATATATTTATAAATAAATAATATATAGCTGTGATTTATGTGTTATATATGAAGGAAATTCATGTATCTAGGAAAAGTTTTTTTCAGGATTAAAAATGGAAGTTAAGAACCCAAGCATCATTCAATGTTCATGAGACTTAGTATTCCTCAGAATCTTGCATCTGTGCTGTAGATCTATGAGTGCTGTATGCACATGGTCACAGAACCAGAATGCAGGGTAATGTATATGAGCTCTCTGTGGTAGATACTCATTTTAAGGGATTTATTTGAATACCATTATTGTGTATTTTTTGATGAATAAATACCTGGCATCTCAAATGCAAACTTATAATTACTTCTACTTGGTTTTCCTTAGAATTTATACCGGTCTGACATGAACTTTATGCGAGGAGTTGGATGTATTACTCCAGGGGCCCTTGAGATTGAAGGAAAGAAGAAAGCTTCTGAACTCATCAGCGAGGTAACAAAAGAGGGTTTTGATTTCCCCACTACAAACAAGAGTTTGCCAGATGTCTTTCTATTAAACTGGGCTGGCAAAGTGATTCACTGGATAATCCTGGGCTCCCTCCTCTTGTGTTTGATCTTTTGATTCGTGTCCTAACTGCAGATGGGTGAACCTGATGGAGCTCAAGGTTTTGCAGGCTTTGCTACCTGTTTTTGCCAATCTTTCTCCTATGTTTCACTCCTAGAAGGTTGTGATTTCATGTTATTTATTCTAGATTTAAAATGAGCTTTTTCAATTAAAAATAAGGCTGTGCCTTTCTCTAATAAACACCTTGTATTGTTTCTCTGAAATTAGACTGACCTTTGGAGTGCCCAATGCACTACCCTGTCTTCAGCTCTGCTCCTACTTTACAGTTTTAGTCTGTTTTTCACTTCCTGCTTTTCCGTGCTATTATTTCCCCCCTCTGTAACTTGATTTTTATTTCCTTTGTTGAGTTCTCTTTTTACAGTGTCTTCTAGTTTCATTTCTTGGATATTCACATAAATACAAAATTAAGAAAAATAAGAGTGCTCTTCCTACTTGTGTTCTAGTGAATGGATCCCTGCTTGCAGTGATCTCTTAGTTATTTTGTTCCTGACACAGGACCACATGCCAGGTGGAACCTCATTGTTTGCACAAAAAGTTCAGTTGACTTGTGCAGACCTTCTCTCTGGATTGGGCTGCCTTTACTGTAATTAGCCAGGGTTAATGACACCAAGAAGTGAAATAACCTCATTGTTCTACTCAGCATAGAGGCAGCTTTTTCACCTTTTTTTCTTTTGCACCATATTCCTGATTTAATTTTCATTTCCAATGCGAGACTTGAATGCATCCAATTCAGAGTAGCAAAAGGTAAATTAGTCTAACGGTTAATAGACAAATACCCTTTGAAAAGTAGAGTTTTAAGCACAAGAAGCGATCCTAGACCACTCGTCCCTTAGCTGAGAATATAATTTAGTTACTCTGTTCATTTTTCTTTGTCTGTGAACTCAGAGTAAATATCGTCAGCAGCCACATTCCTTCAAGTACACTTCGGTGACAGACTCTCCTGGCCTCCTTCATGCAAAATTCAGCAATATGATTGCTAATGAGGTAGGCTTTCCTAACGTGAATCAGAAAATATGCTTTTCAAAATGCAGCATGCTAGGGATGGAGGAGTGGGAAAGAGAAAACCCTGTTCTGAAAGCAAAATGCATCAAAAAGAGAGAAACATTACTGATTTGTGCTTTTTCACAGTTAGATCGTGTTAATATTTCCAAACATTTAATACCGTTTTCAGTTCAACCTTTTTAAAAATATCAAATAATATCCATACAATAGAGCCTTCATCAGGTTTTTTTTTTACATTAAACAAAGCCTCCAAAAATTGGTTCTTTGGGGTGTTCTGGAGGGAGGTTATTTGCATAGTACAGACCACTTTAGAGGACTCATAAAAAAAGAATCACTTTTCTAATTTTTGACAAACAAGGCAAAACCCATAGGCAATTTATCAAAATGATCTGTAGTAACATAAGGGAAAATCCAAGCTAGAAAATACAGCAAGTTTACCAGAAATGCTTGCCTTTTTCTTTAACAAACCTTCATGATACCCTTCATGTTCTTAGGTCCACTTTTGGCCTGCTGGGAGCATATCAATGCAGGACTAAGAATGTAGTGGGTTGGCATCATGATATGTGTATAAAAATGAATGGAAGAGCTTTTTGTGTCCAGAAAAAAACCCAATTCCATGCAATTGCAATTGCAATGGTATATTCTTATCTGGTTTTTTGTGCTGGCTTATTCTAGTTGTCATAATCATAAACAACTTGAGTAGTGCTGTTATGTTATTGCAACAGCAGAGAGAATTAATTGCAGTTGTCTTTTCTGATCTCTGTCCTAGCGCCTGTATAGAGCGGCGGGAGAGGACACTCAGCACCACTACACACCAACACTGGGGCTGCCTGAGTTTACACAGGCAAGAATAAATGCAGCCATCCTCAGTGATGTAAGAATGTGTTCTGAATTTCTTTTACTTATTTGTGATGGAGGATGAATTATGCAGTGGCAAGGAAGTTGGATAGGTAGAGGACTTCTTAGATCTATTCTATTTATGCTTCCCATGATTTGATTATAATGATATTTATCTCCATTAGCATGTTTACAGTTGTGAGTAAATTAAATCTACATAAAGAATGAGACATGTTTTGTCTGAGTTAGTAGGATTTCCCAAAGATAACTTAGAAAAATCCTTTGATTATGAAGCATGAGACTGTAATGCAGAATAACAAATGAAAGAGGGTTCCTTTGTTTGTTCCTTTGTGCATTTAAAAGTGAAACAGCAATCTACACATGCCTTTCCTACTTTAGGCTAAATACAGGGAATCTTGGCATAATCTACGTGCTCAAGGCTACAGGCTGACAATGGAAGCACTCCCATTCCAGACTGCCAGGGCCTCCAGAGAAATTGCCAGTGATGTGAGTTGAATGATTCAACCTTCCTTCTTGCCTAATTTCTGTTAACTTCATGTAAAACAATGTCTAAAGCAGATTTTACTGAATTAAAGCAACTCCATAACTGTGTGAGACAACTGTGAGACAGAATATATTACTTATGAATGAGATTCTTTCTGTGAATTAAAAAAAAAAGAAGAGGAAGAATCACTGCTAATGGGGAACCAAGCTCAGTTAAACATCTTCCAGTGGGAAATAGCTAGTGAATTAAAGTATTTGCAGACAGACAAATCTCAGGGATTCTACTCCTTTCCAGGTTTTCAGCTCCTCATATAATAAAGTGCCCAGTAATTCCATCCACCTTGTTTTAAGGTGACTTTTGGAAGTGCTTAGTGCTCCTGAACTAATGACATCTGAAATGATGTCAGAAAAAGCTGAGTGTTCTTTGCATGTGTGAAAATCAGGAGCTGCCTGTCTGGTTAGGAGGAGCAAATCAGTGGATGCTCCTGTGAATATGTGTCCCTTTAATTTCTGAAACAGAGGACACAAATCCTCTTGTCCTTAAAAATATCCTCTCATTTGGATAGTTGTGAGCAAAACACTCAAACGTGGTGGTTACTGTTTCTTAAAAAGCCTAGGTTTGTCTCCTCACAAGATGTTTAATAAATCACAAGAAAAAATGAAAATTAAACTAAATAAAGTGAAAAAGTCTTAATTTTGTCTGGTATTTTCTTGCATATTTTATCTCTAATGTGACAAAATATGAATATATTTCATGTGTATTGTTTTATGGAGCAACTATATTTAGCTGTTATTTATAATGTATACTTAACCATATTTTGCAGAGTGCTTTTGGTTACAGCCTTAGATCTGCTCCGAAGGGTAAAAGTCCATAATAGAATTACATCCACTTACAACAGATCTGAATTTGGCCCTTCATCTTGGAAGCACTTTATAAACATTAGCTACTGTAATTTAATCCCCACAACTCTCTTGTGTGGTAGATAAGTGCTATTATCCCATTTCAACTACATTATGAACTCTTCAGGGCCCGAGCCTTCCCTTTAAAGTTCCAAGCACCCTGTTGGTGCTGTATAAATAATCATTGTTGTCATCATCACTATTTCACAGAGAGGATAAATGTAAGATCACAGGGAGTCATAGTCCCAGCTAAGATGAAAATGAGGGGTTGCTGGTGCTCAGACCACCATCTTAGGCTTCTCAACATACCTATTGATCCAGGAAAACTGAATTTACTCTTTAAAATAGCTGAGTGGCATTTGCAAAACTGAAGGCAACAGCGTGCGTGATGTTTCTCTTTTGTATTTTTTTCTTTTGCCTTTTGTTTGTTTCTCTTATGTTTGCATTCCTAGCAAGGGGAATAAAGTTCTATGAGAGATAATAGAAGTACATAATGTGAGGTCAAACATGATCAATACTTTGGACTTATTCAGAGAGTATATTGAGATGTGCTTAAGTTAAATGTTTCAGCTACTGTGGTATTTAAATTTGAGGGCAATGAGAGATTCAGACAATTACTTTCTCGTGCTGCATGTGTTGGCTGTTTGTATGGACAGCATAGATGTTTAAGTGACTTGTGCTAAGTTAGTTAGCTAAAATAGCCAGTCTAAGTTTGGCACTTTTTCACTTTTACCTTTTTTTTTTATTTTTAGTACCAATATAAACACAACTTTGTGATGGAGAGAGGAAAACACATTGGTGCCAAAAGTGTTCTGGATGACACCAGATTGCTGCATTGCTTGCACGCTGCCAAACTGCAGAGTGAACAGGAATACAGGAAGGGATCCCAAGAGGTGTGGTCTCAGTTCCATCTGCCCATGGACATGGTGAATCTTGTCCATGCCAGGAAAGCCCAGGCCTTAGCAAGTGATCAAGATTACAGAAAGAGGCTCCATGACTTTACAGCACTCCCAGAAGACATGAAGATGAAATGGGCCAAAAGAGCCCACGAGCTGCAGAGTGAGGTAAAGACTTTTCCTTCAGCAACAAGAAAGCTTTGAGTGACTGGCACAAACTGTATGTTGACATTGAGCAGTGCTTTTAGAAAGACCACTTGGAAACTTGTGTAGCAGCGTATGGAATATCTGTGAATCAGAGGTTCTTGTGTTAAGATCCTGGTGGAAAATCACTGTGGTCTGTGTCATTTTTTCTAGGCCTGAGATAAGATACACACAATTATTTCTCAGCTGTTTGGATCACAGCCAGTCAGTGGTTTGACAGCCACTGCTCTACATGCAGAATCCTTCGAGCAGAAGGTTAAATGCTCAGAGGTAGATTTGGGATATGTTAGAAGGTCATTGTGCACGGCCATATCGAATAACCAATTCCTCGGATGTGTTCACAGAAATTTCTCATGCAAATATAAGTTCAGACAAACTTTGATGACAGAAATGATAGAATCTCAGCACGGGCCACATCCATGCTCGCTTTGCCTTACCATGTACTTTTCCTCAGGGACAAACCATTACTGTATGTGCTTTCAAACAGGTGGAGATGTTGAGTTCTTGAGTAAAGCTGCACGGGTGCAGGTAGCTGTATTTTGACAGCTGAGTGTCCAGTCTTATTACCTGCTTTGTTTGTGTATTTTTTGTTTTCTAAGAAAAGAGACTCAATCATTCAGCAGGGAAGTGAAAGTTAAGAAAGTTATGTTAGCTCTTTATAGGTCTTTAAAAAGCTGATCCTTTACTGAGCTCAGGATTTTATTGTGAAACAATGTGATGGGTTATTTATGTGATGTAATTAGATCTGATGAACAGATATTAACAGATATTGTAGCTACAGCAATCAAAGCACCAGAGAGCTCTACTTAGCTTACTCAGCGTACTTGCTTTCTGATACCGCAAATGTACTCTTTGGTGATGAAACATTTTTGAGATATTCTTGGGATGGTATCGAAGCTGTTGCTAGATGCAGTTCTTTGCCTTTCCATCTCCCATTCCTGCCTTCTCCTTCAAAGGTTAACAGATGGCACACAGGTAGTTAGATACAGGAAGGCAGGATTTTTTATTATTTACTGATGGTGACTCACGTGAATAGGAAAGTGGCATTTCCAGGGATGTGGTCCTTAAACCCTTGACAGCACGTACTTCAGAGCTTGCCTAGAAAGGGACAGGGTAGGAGGTGAATAAGAACTTCAGTACTTGGCTCTTTGCCTTTAGACCCCACAGGTTAGGAATCCAGAGAAGAGAAGAAGGTGGTTTTGTCTGATACCCTTTCTGTCTAGCAGAGTGATGTGGAGCATGCTTGAGCTAGCTGGCTGTGATGTCCTTTTGCATAGAGGGGAAAAAAAGCCTGAAAAAGATAGATGATTGGTTTAGTCACAGTGAGCCACTGTCACTCTGAAGGAGAAGTCAGAGTTGTTGGGATTGTGGGTACTTTACTGGCTTTCACTTTTTATTGGGTCTGCCTTGTTTTCTTTATTGGATTGGGAGCTAGATGAAGCCTTTTATGTGAGTAAAGAAAGAGTAGTGTGTCCTCTTAGAAACGGGGTTAATGAGGAAGCATGCACCAGATAAAATAATTAGTATTCCTGACTTGAACTCACCTCAGAAATTTATTTCAAAAGGGGTTCTTTTACGCCCAGTACAAACAGGTTATTACTTACTGCTTTGAGTCATACTAATTCACTTGTGAGGCCTTCTCTTGTAACTTGCATATGATACATTATTTAATTCCTGGTGGAATGAACAAATGCAAACAGTTTGGCTTTACGATGTGATATGTGCATGGCAAATGAAGAACCTCGAAATGTTAATATGAATCAGGGAGTCTTTTTAAAAAACCTTAATAGCTGTGGATACAAAGCTGATAGCTAAGGATTTTCATTTTTAACAGCATCGCTATAAATCAGACCTGAACTTCATGAAAGGAGTTGGTTGGATGGCTCTGAGATCTCCGCAGATAGAAAGTGTAAAGAAGGCTGGAGAGCTCATCAGCGAGGTAACTGATAAATCTTTCATGGGATAGCACGTCTGTAGGAATTGTTTACCATCAAGGCTCCTCGTTACATGACACTTACGAATGTAGCTTATCATTTCCTTTTGATGTGGGAGCCTGTTTATACAAGGTGTAAGTTACCAAGAAGCAGTACAGGAGATGCAAGTCCACTGTCTGACACCTGCTGAATATTTTCCATTCCCAATGAAACACAAGAGTATAAACAAAACATGTAGCAATAAATAAATGCAGTAAACTCCATTATGAAATTCTAAGCAGGTGGTTATGGAAGTGATATAGAAAGATTCAGCATTGACAAGCACATTGAAGGGGCATTTGCCTGCTCAGTATCAAGCATTAATGGAGAAAAATTATGAGCTGTCAAAAGTGTTCAAAAAGCTTTATGTATGTGGATTTTCAGTGGGAAGTTGCTCTTGCACACAAACACAAAAAAGAAGTTTGGTGCCTGGGCATCACAGCAATGATGAAGTGGCATCTCCATTCCCTAGCTGAAAGAGCCCCTGAGACTAGAGCAGAACAGTATGTTTTTAATACTGTGGCTTCAGGAGGTGGCTTTTATGTTTTACTCCAGTTATCCCACACTTGGAATTGTGATTTATCATTAAGAGAATTATCCTGTAGTTATTTTCCTTTGTTTGTTTTTGTTACCTCCTCCCCCTCTCAGATAAAGTACCGCCAGAAGCCAGAAAGTTTGAAGTTCACTGCCGTGGTTGACTCTCCAGATTTGATCCATGCTAAAACCAGCTACCTTCAGTGCAGTGATGTAGGTTTTATTTTACTATAAGTGATCTTAACTTTTGTTGTAGTGTAATACATAAAAGAATTGATCTCCAGAATGCTTCCAGTATCAGCTGCATTCAATGACTTTTGACTCCACAGAGGCTGTACAGGGCTGGAAACTCCGAAGCCAGGCACAGGTACACCCTGCCTCCTGACCACCCAGATTTTATCCGAGCCCGCCAGAACGCGCTTTACATCAGTGATGTAAGTGAGCCTTTTACTCTGGGGGAGTTGGCTTGGTAACTGTCAAGGAAAACAGACTTGCTTGGGAAAGAAAAACTGTCATGTATATGCAGAAGCCAAGAACTCTGAGCCTGACCAAAACTCAAAAAGCCAGAGGCTGTGGACAGCCAACGTGTGGTGAGGTTGGCGTTGGAGGGATCAGGAAAAGTCTGTTGATTTTTCTTTTGAGAATTGGTTCTGCTTTCTAGGGCAGGAAGCTACTATTAAGGATCTCAGTCTTTCAGTACAGGTGTGGTTAGTTAGAAATATAAATCTTTTTACTTATGTTTGGGTGCACGAGGAGGTAGAATCCTCTTTTCTTGACTGTTTAATCATGAAGCTGCAACGTTGTGTTGAACTGATCCCTCAGGCACAGTTGTCATCAGCCTGGATGCAACTGAATCAGTGAGTGGAATTGTTTTAAAGGGATTTTGTTTCCATATTATCCAAGATAGAGACACTCAGTCTATTCCTCATCTACTCTTCCCTGATTGGCTAGCTGTTGTCTTTACCTGTACGGTCAGAGTGACCTTAGTTTGTAAGAAGCTTTGAGCCCCTTGTTTGGTGATAGGTGCTCTATAGATGAAAGAGACAAATAGGATTTACATTCTTTGAAGTGACAGAGGAGAATGTAAAAAGGCAAAGGGGTGACTGCACACAAATGAAAGGTCACCCCTAGAACTGTTAGCAGGGTGTACAGTAGTGCTTGCATTGCTCCAGACTGGATTGATTGCCAGGATTTCTGGCATCTCAGTTTACCTTCAAATTAAGTACCATCTAGCACGAAATTCACCAGTGAAATAGAAGAATATCTTTTGAAGTGGATTTTATGCTTGTTTTCATATGGTCACAAACAGCAGAAGGGATGAATCAAAGACTTACAGACAGCAAATGAATAAAATAAAAAAGGGACAGCCAAAAGTGTCAGCTAAGAAACCATGGATGTGCAGCAGGCCCTGCAGATTGGAAGCGGTTTTAGGAAGGTTACTGATGGAAGAAGAACAAAATATAGAGCAATTTCTCTTCAGGGTGTAAATGTATTTCACATCCTCAAAGTCACATTAAATATGTTAGAACTGGCAGTTATTCCATGTGAGTTAATGAAGCCACGTGTGGCTGGGGATATAGACAGGGATCATTTGAATAGCTTGGAATAACTAGTATTGAAATTATGATGCCACAAAACCCAAGACACTGTAAATGGATGCATCAAAAGAGAGAATAAGGGCAATATCAATGCAATATTGATGTGACTGATGCATCACAGTTTCTAATAGAAATTAAATCACATCAAAACCAACCACATTCAACTACAAAAGGAAACCCTGGTGGCACTTTTCAGACGAGGCATTTTATCATCATGGAGAATGGAAAAGAAGATGAAGTGCTATAGAACTGGATCAAAACCTTGGAGATCGTATGATGACTCTTGATACAAATAAACCCAGTAGGGTAAAACATTTATTATTGCAGTTATGGGACTGCGTTTAAGAAACTGCAGGGGGAAATGACTGTTTTGTTCTTTTCTTTTCAACACAGAAATTGTATAAAACATCTTGGGAACAGACAAGAGCATCTGGCTATGATTTTAGGATTGACGCCATCCCATTCCAGACGGCCAAGGCTTCCAGAGAGATTGCTAGTGATGTAAGAATTGCTCCGTTTCAAACACTTCCCAACCCTCTTCCCATGCCACCCCCACCCTGTAAAAATGGGTGAATTCTGACTTAAGTGAACCTTGTTCTGGTTTGGGAAAATTGGTGACCCTGTGAAACCAAATGCCAGTTGAGTGCAAAGATTTCCAACTAAAAGCTCTCATTAATAATGTCTAATAACAGGGTGCTCTGTTTCACTCCAAGGAGTTATTCTTGGGAAGGAGAAATATTATAATGTAGTTAAATAAAATTGGTACTGGGTTATGAATAGTTAAAACGTGGCATAGAATTAAGTGGGTCACCTTCAAACACAGAAGACCACGATTGGTTTGAAGATGGAAGAGCTTCATTGCTTGGGCTGTGTGTTGGGTTCAGCCAAGAGTGTAACAATAAGAGGACCTCTGATTGATTGCTTTTGAGAGATGAGTGTTTTGGGCTCCCTAAGTCTTTCCATTCCTCAGCACAATTAGCACAAAGGGCATTCTTTTAAAGCGTCTTCTTAGATTAGGAGATACAGTTTGATATCAAACAAACCCTTGGTCTTTGTGCACTGCAGGAAGCATTATTGATAGCTAGGGGAGGGTAAGTTATTTCATAACAGAATTTGAATGCAATCTGAATGTGAAAATGATATTTTCTTCTGCATTGCCTGCAGTACAAATACAAAGAAGCCTTCCTGAGAGACAGAGGCCAGCAGATCGGATTTCTCAGTGCATATGACGATCCTAAAATCAGGCATGTCCTCAGAGTGGGGAAACTCCAGAGTGACAACGAATACAGGAGTGGGTATGCCCAAAACAGGGCACAGTTCCACAGTCACCTCAACCAGCCAGGGTTCCTCCATGCTCAGAGAAGCCAGAGGCTTGCAAGCAATGTTAACTACAGGCAGCCCTTGCACCAGTACACTTGTGATCCTGAGCAGCTAAATGTGAAGCACGCAAAGGAGGCCTACAAGCTGCAGAGTGACGTAAGTGTAGCTGAGTGGCACTGTCCTTCCAGGTGCTAGGGGCTGGCTGTAGCCACGTGATTCACAGACCTTACCTATCCACAAAAATCTCATTCTTGAAAGTACTGCAGTCTGTTTCCTGAAAATGGAAAAATTATTTATTATTGATCTTGTTGCTCTTTATATGCTCTCTCTTGAATACCCAGGGCAGGGGGTTTGATTGGAGCCCAACAAAATAATACAGACTGCTGTGTTCATTCTCTCAGGTAAAATACAAGGCTGACTTGAACTGGCTCAGAGGCATTGGCTGGACTCCCCCAGGTTCTCACAAAGTCGAAATGGCAAGAAGAGCTGCTGAGTTGGCGTATATTCGGGAAAGGGGATTGCAAGGTGCTTCTGCTCACTATGGACCTGGAGCTGTAAGTAGGATATACTGTTCTTCTCAGCGGTGCTGCTCTCAAGAAGGCAGGCAGGCACACGTCCTTCTGAATGCTTTTGAATGCTCCCTGGAGACAACTTCCCTCATGAAGCTTTGTAGCATTGTGTACGCCTTAATTTGAAGGAGCCTCTCAAGATAAATCACCATTTTTTATGGCTGAGGAATTCCTGCAGGGACTAGGAAGCACCATGGGATAGAATTTACTTATATTATGGGATGTGTTTCACTTAACTTGCAGATGTTGTCATCCAGTTGTCCTGGTACCTCTATGGAGAGCAGAAGTAGAGGTAGAATAGACTTTCTGTACAACTCCCCTTCTCTTTTCCTAATTTCAGCAAGACACATCTGTGTTGCCATGTCATTTCCACTGGCAACTGTATTGACAAGCCCAGTGTAGACTCCTAAAAGCAACATGTGTGCTGTGGGAGGCTTCCCAGTGCTGTGGGAGGCCTTTAGCAAAGTGGAAATACTCCAGCCTTCTGCATCTCTGTCCAACCCAAGACGCAAGAAATTACAAGCTGGGATCTTCCAAGTTTTCCTTCTCCCTACCTCCACAGGGAGGACTCCCAATCTGCAGTGTCCCAGCATAAGAGAGCAAAAGTCCATGTAGAGACTTTGTAGAGCCCACAGTTAGGAAGCATTAAGTTACAATAAAAGAGAAGCTCTGAACTTGAAATACTTCTTTCATTTAACTTTTAGCTTTGGCAACAAGACAAATAATAAGTGAGCCCAAGAGAAAGAGGACATATCCACGATTTACATTCCTGTCTGAAAAGTTATTCAGGAAATAAAGTATAACCATGGTTGAGGAATGCAGGCAGCGCGGACTGCAGGCAATATCTTCTTAAGTTGTATGATCATGATCTGATGGTTCCATGGAAATCTACAGGTGTGCAGTCCACTTGGAATTCAGGTGTTTGCTGATTTGCTCTTTATTTAGGGTTCAAATTAGCAATTAGAACCTGAGCACATTCTGTCCTTTGATTTGTGTAGTATCTAACTTTCATGAATGGGTCCATTTTATACACTTCCCCATCGTAGAGATTTGCTCATTGAAGAGCAGTGGTTCAGATTTTGCTCATTTGTTTGCCATTTGAGGTGACTTTTAATATACAAATATTTTTACAGAATAATCATCAAAACCTTTTTCTGCCCACTGACCATCCTCACAATTTAATTTGGTTTGATTTAACAGGACCAATTGGAGACGGAAGGATCTCAGCAGGCCACAGTCAACCCTGATGCTTCAGAAATTCTGCAAGTCAAGAGAAGAAAAATGCAGATGTACCAGAAGTAAAAAGAAACATGATGTAACACAAACAGATTTTTATCTTGTCCTTCAAATCCTGTAGTTTTTCCAGTTTTCTGGAATGGATGGTATCTAAGGAAATTTTGTTTTAAAAAGCAACCTAAACATTGTAATTTATAACATCTTTCCATTTTTGTGTGGATACTTTATCACTGTATGTATTACAGAATCTGATGTTTATTTAAAGCTGTAAATGAAATTAGTACTAGGTGACTGGCAGGCTCAGCTTTTTACTATAGGTGAATGAACCTGACTGGAAGAACATAAAATCATTTCTAATGAATAAATCAGATTAATCTTATTCCGTACTTGTAATCTTTGGAGATTTTTATGTTCTTGGATTTTTGGCACCATTGGCCTAAGAGAATGCAAAAATGTGGTTCAGGTGGTTTAACAGATGAGCAAGACAAAGGCCAATGGAAGCAAAGTTATCATTCACTAACCCAGGGCACGCTGCTTAGCAGACATTGGAGAACGCGTTATTGATTAACAAGATGTACACAGATCGCAATTAATTCTTCTGTCTTCTTCAAATCTTCCAAAACCAAAAATCAGAATTAGGTTGTCAGAAATTATGCCAATAGAGGTAGCTGGTGATAGATTATGTATCTGCCTAGAGAATTGACTCTTCAGAAACATATCAATTCTTTATATCCTGATTTAATATCAGTCCCGTTTTTCAAATTTCTGCATGCAGTCCCAGAATCATTGGGCAAAATATTGTAAAATTCAACTCAGAAAACTTGTGAGAACTCAAGAATTATTCAACAGCTTTAGACCTGTTTTTTTGAAATGGTATTTAATACCCTCTAGGTCTCACTGGTATGAATTGAAGTTAAGGCCGTATATACCATTATAAATCTGGAGCACACTAAGAAATTATCCTCTAAGCAAGAATAAAGTGGAAAATTCTAATAGTGATTTCTTCTTGAGTTTTCAATCAGGAATGCATCACTGATGGAATTTGTGGTTATTTGCACTACAGGAGTGCTTTTAAAACGAATTCTCCTGTCTGATCCTCCCTCCTCAGATAATTCCAATGGCCGCAGTCTTGCAAACATAGGCACATGGTGCATTTTGTGGATGTGAAAAACACCACTGGCTTTGGGAACACACACCGATAGCTTTGAGGTGTCAGGGTCTGATGAGTGCAGAAAAAACATACCTTAGCCAGGGCCACAACTGGGCTTCAAAAGCAAAACTGAAAACATTAGTAACTGTGGCTCTGATTGCTTTGAGGGAGAACTGGAGCGGCTTTACCTTCTGACCTGTTTTGGCTACAAAATGTGGGCTTATTTCAAAGCCCCTGGCAGGAAAACTGTCACTGACATTCTAGTAGACATTTTAAGGCTATTTTGAAGGTGGTGATGAAGAATACTCCATGTAGGCCATGAGAAAATATCAATTTCATTTTCGGTGGAAGAGGAGGCATTTGGGGAAATGATAAAAATAAGTAAATATCTCAAGCTTACCGTTTGTCCTTCCAAAGCTGCCTCCTAGTGAAGTGGCCTTCACTCAGATCGAATTTTGGATTTAATCCAACTGAGAAATGCCGTCACCTGAGTATAAACTCCTGGCTTGTTCTTCAATCCACACCCATCGCCCCAGCTCACGAGGCCATATACATAGTAGGAACCATTTTCTACACAAGTTAGTGGGCCTCCAGAGTCTCCCTGGTGACAAAAAGCACCCGTGTTCAAAACATGAAGAAAATTTTAACCAAAATACCAATGCTTCTCCCTCATCATAAGACTTTGAGGCTGTAATGATGTTTTTTTTTCTCGTTGGATGTACCATCAGATACTGTTCAGTTCCTGGGTAGGCTTGCAGATCTGGAACCAGGTCAAATGATACTGGACTTTTTGAATGTAATTTTTTGTTTGTTCAAGTCTGCAACCTTTATCTGACAAGGTCACATGAAATTACCAGGTATCAGAAGCCTGAGGTCAGAAAGATAAAGATGTGATCCTTGGCATAAACAAAAACAGTTGATCTCTCCTATACCCCGCAAAATAACTTTATTCTGAGCTGGTTGGTCTCACTTTTTGTTTTATTGGTGATTTCTATTGTGAAGTATGCTTGCAGTGTTAGTTCACACCTCAGGAAACATTGTCCAAACTCTTCCCTGTCTTACAACACTATAAATACAAGCTTCTTTCACTTTTGCTGTAATGAAAAGAAATAACAATCTTGACTTTCCCTGCAAATCTTAGCTCTGATAGTGAAAACTGGATTAGAACTGGTGCTCATGACAGAGGCCATAATAAAATTGAGACAAAAAAGGCAACTTTTCAGATTATTATGACAAGCTGCCTCAGAAGTCAAACTTTCCAGGCTGTTCTGTAGTTTCCATAGATCTGCCTGTGGCTGCCAGTGACAACGCTAGCTCTGGGGAGAGACATCTCAAACTGCACTGAAGAAAGAGTGGCTGCTGAAATACACCAATGAGAGAAATAAATACAGAAGCAGCACCCTGCCAGAGCTATTACTTTGCACAACCTGACTGTTTACACAAAAAATTAGTGCTCAAATACAGAAAAAGGAACAGACCTGACAAGAATCAGTGCTGGGTCTCTGAAGATTTCCTGCGCAAAACATACTTTCATCGACTTTGTGATCATATGCTCTGGGTGCGTTGCATTCCTTCTGCGAAATCAGCTTGACACTGGCATCTAAGAGCCGATGGGATGGTTCATCTACAGGATGTGCACCAAAAAAAAAAAGGAGTCACCTTCCTCCCAATCCTGTTAACATGTTGTCTTTGTTCAAAATACAAGCTTGCTTGCCATTTGGATGGGAAAGGGGAAGAGCAGGGGGAGGCATGGGCTAGCCTAGGAAGAAAAATTGTCTGTCTGAAATGAAAAAGGTTGTATTTGGAGGCTGGAAGCCTTGCTCAGGACACCAAATTGTTGCTGGAGTAAAAGCAAAGTCAGGTATTCAGAAATAGGCTCCGATAAGCTCTATGCATGTAATATTGCTTTTCAAAGTTGCTGGTTGTCTGCAGCTCCCACGGGTCCCAGTGGGACTTGGAGCTGCTCAGCACATCTCAGACTGGTGCCATTGGATGTTTTAACACGCAAGCTAATGAAACAGATGAAAACTGAAAATCATACAATATTTAAGGGCAATGATTAATTACAGTGAATCTTAAAGACATAACTTGACATCTAAAGGCAATAGCCAGAACTTCAAAGTACTACATCTGTAGATAATTAAAGGTGGTTTATAAGTTTGGTTCTGCTTGAGTTTCAGGAAATATTCCATTTCTGCAGTGATTTCCTGAAATGCTAATAATAGCTCTGCTCAAAGAAGGAGCCATCTAGCTTGAACACATACAGGGTACTTGATATTCTTTGTTGGGAAAAAAAAATTCTCGGTACCCTTTTTAAGAGAGACTTTTTATTTGGAACTTTTCAAAAATGTCCATTAAATTCTGTTGGCGCATTCTGATCAAATGAAGGCACTTGTCTCTTGTGGACTTCAATGAGAGTTACATCAGAAGGGAGAATTTGGTCCTATGTATCGTATCCGGCTGTATCGGTCACAAAGCACCAGGACACCTACTGCAGCCTCAGTGACACATTTTCCTTCTGCTGCTTTACAGCAACACATCAATCAGAACATAAGAAAATGCATTTTTCAGAAAATTGCCGTTATCCTTTTTTTCAAGCATAGTAATTTCTCCCCTTAGGATTTACTGCAGGCAAGAAAGGTTCTGGGTAGAGCTGGTTGAACTTGAAAAGCTTTAGATTTTTTTTATTTTTCAGAGCATCTGAAGATCCAGATGATGCTTCTGAAAAGCCCTACCTGACCAAATGGGCTGGAAAATCCTGTGAAAGTTCCTGTCTTTCTTGGTCCTATCTTGAAACTCACAAACTATACAATAGCCTCTCTCTTGATACCTTCTTACTTCTGCTTGAGATGAAACTGTGACATGGTGTGTCAGATGGCAAGCAAAAAATGTGTCAGGGAATTTTTCAGAACTCTGAAAGGTTCGATTGGTCCAGCAGGCAGAGATTTCTGCTAATGATTAATTTCCGTGGCAGGGTTTAGCTGTCCTTTGAATTCTATGTCTTGGTTTCACTAAGAGCCCAGGGTCTGGTAATTGGTACCGAAAATCCCAGCCCATCTTGCCATGGAAGTACCCACCAAAAATCCAGCTAGCCCATAAATACCTGTCTCTCTCATGCCCCATCCAGAAATGAAACAGTCAGTCCCAACGGGAAAGGTGAAGTTAGGTAGACATGCTGTTTTCACATACTTTGTTTCCACTGCACAGTGACCGTCAATTGGCTTCAATTTAAGTAGTGCTGGAGAGAAAATAAAACACTACAAGAAGTATTTGTATCTAATTTTAATCCCTAAACGTCATCACCAGTCTGTGACCCAACCCTCTGCAGAGCTGCATAGGCCTGATGTGCTGTTTGCTCTACATGCTGCATGTGTCCCATGTTTTTGCTCCCCCAAACACTTGACTTCTTCTTGCCCATCACAATTCGCATCACAAAGATTTCAATGGGTCTAAACCACAATCTGGCCTAATCATTTCCAGGATATGTCAATGGGATTTTTCCATTGAATTTGGTTGGAATCAGGGGCTTCAAACAACTGAGGTTGGAGGTGAGCCACATGAATATTTAACAAGAGATTTACCTATATCATTGTGTGGGACATCACCCTTCTCACTGTACTTGTAATGTACGATGATCTTCTCCACATCGAATATTTGCTCTTGACGCTCTCTTTTTTTGAGGTCTTGCTTTCCAAGGACTACTTGGAGATTTTCTTCTGGATATCTGCAAAAAAAAACCCAAACTAAATTACATGTAGATACTGTCTCTCAGTGGTGGTGAAAACGTGCACTTTTAGTATCTGGAAGCCAAGATGTTGCTTCCTCTTGCAGAGCACGGCCAGAAGATTTCCTGAGTTACAGGAGGCTTGAGTTAGGGAAATGGTGGTGTTGGACGATAAATGTCCTCTTAACTTGTTGCAGTCATGAAATAAAATGATTTAAAGCTGCCTGAATACTCTTTTCTTTGCATTTTGGGGCAGAGTAGCAGTGTGCACACAGTCTATTAGTGCGGCTGTGATGATGAGTTGTAACTCACGGAGCCGTGGGAGTATGATCGCTTGCTACTGTCTGGGCATACTTAAAATCATTTGTGCTGGAATGATCTCCAGAGTGTAACTTACTGATTTCCAAGGGTTGTTGTTTCCAACCCCTTCAACAAAAACATTGAAGGAAATGTCATATTCTAGCTAGATGGCACATAAACAATTGAAAGTGAAAAGCATATTTTGGCTATTCTGGAGACCTTAATTATGATGCAATGTGTGATGTTGCTTACGGTATCTCAGTATCCCCTGAGGTTTTAGTAGAGTATTTATTTCATCCATTGCAAAACTTTGTCACATTCCTCTTTGTTTCCTCTCTCATAACCATTTAGGAAAGCAGAAAGCAAGTTTAATTTGTTATTTCAGCAAGGACCAATTTTAAACACGTGTGTATTTTCATGGATGTGTTTCTTTTTTCACATAAGTTCTCCTCTCAACCTCATTCCCAGCAATCATTTGGATTACAAATAGTTCCTATTCCAATCTTTAATCCTATTACTATCTTTAATAACTACCCTGATTTTTACACTTGTATCTACCCTTGGCATAGGACATGCACCTACTCAATGCAGTGTGCAGCGGTAAGAACCCAGCATGCTTTGATTAGCACTCCACCACATAAATGTCTTCCCCTTCTTGAAGTCTTTATCTGCAGAGATGCCATCCAGGGATGTTTGCCAGCCGTAGTCTTAGCTCCACCATAGATCCTCTTGAGTGCACTTTGAATTTCTGGTTGTCCACATGTCCTAAACATTTCAGTTGATCCAGGTAGGTCTGTTGGGCTGTCTGTTGGCCATGGGCTCTCTTCAGCTGTGTTGGAAGAGATGTGTAATGCAGAGATAATATCAGACTAGAGAAATTAAGTAACAGGGGGTCACCTGCTGCTCTGGACCACCTACAAGCTGCCAAACAGCTCACTTCTAATTCCTTACCTGTTTCTGAGCAGGGTGAAATGTCACAGAAGTCCCATTCCACTCTGTGATTTTTTCTGATGTAGCACCAGGGTTTGTCATCCTCATCAGGGTTCCTGAAGGGAACAGTTGATGGCATCAGCCAACAGGAATGGGGTAATCTTCACAAATCCAGCAAAGGAGCTGAGGATACTTAGGGGAGCATATAGAACCAAACTTGCAAAGATATTCTATAAGACTTGACAAAAAAAGATGCCTGAGATAACAGAGTGAGGTTTCTGTCATTTTACTATTCCTGGACCTCTCTTAACACTAAGAAAAATAAGGGACTGATTCAAAGAGATGAGGGCTGCTTCTGGAATACTCACATTTTAATGGTGACTTAGAGAATGCACCTCTAACATCCTGATATTTTATAGACAGGCAGTGTCTAGAAAGATGTAAGATCTTAACACCATCAGTTTGTCAAATTCATGAGCAGTTTTCCCTCAGTGCTCTCTGTCATACAGATCCCTACAGCTGTTTCTCCAGAACATTACCTGCAGAAGTTATGTTCACCAATGCCGTAAGAGTCAGCATCCTCCATAAAGGCATTAATAGGGTAGTCCAAGAGCATGTGGGAATTCCAGTGCAGGCAGGTCTTGCCATTTGCTGCCTGGTTCACTTTTCCTCTATACTCAGAGGATGCTTCTTCATAACAGTCATCCAGTCCTGCAGGAAGACAATGCTGATATGAAAATGACTTCTGTGTTGTTCCTTGTCCAAAGTGGTTTCTCTTCCTTCCCTTCCTTTCCCCACGTGCATTTTATGGAGGATCAGAAGGACCTGTTGGGAAATGTACTGATATCCCTTATCTTACACAGGCCAGAAATTAAAGTACTGTCTCAACATCTGTCCAGCTTAAAGCTTGATTGACTTCAAATGCCTAAAACCTCTTTGCATGGTAAAGACCCAGCAGATAAGAGGTGTCTTAATGCCAATGCAGAATCTTTTCATCTCTTGCTTGGGCAAGAAGTGGTATTGGAGGGATTAGACAGAAGTGGGTATAGAGCTGCTATCATGGCAGGGCAATGGATATGCCAAAAGGAAGACATGGAGGAATAACCACCTGCAACGTGGAGTGTATATATAGAGTCTGGAGTCCAATCAACATCTGAAAGAGAAAGAATCAAATCCTTCTCCTTGGAAACAGGTGTGGTGCCCATGGTTGTGCTGTAGAGGCAGAAGGCTCTCTGTGCAGGCTGGGGTAATCCCATGCCTTGGCCACCCATGTGGCTGTCCACCCAGCCTGGGGACTCAAAGGCAACTGGACATGAATCAGCTTTTGGGTGTTTAAGGAAAGTTTGGTGTTCCTTCTCTGTGGGACACATGAAACCTCTGGGGAATGTGTGCTCTCGCAGTGGACCTTGGTGAAGCACACTTAGAAAACATCAGTATGGGAACTGTTCTGAGCCCCTTTGCTGATTGTGGCTGCAGAAGTCAGAGTCTTCCTCCACGCCTCTCTCCGAGGAGGCTGGTACCCTGGGTGCAGTCAGGTACTTGGTGTGATGGCAGCATCAACCAGTCTGACTGCAGGGTGAGACCAACTCTTGGGTGTCTGGAGGCTTTGCCCCTACCCTCTTCCCTGGAGCTGTGACTTACCAATCTCACAGAATCTCCCTTTGAAATGTTTGGGGCACTTGCAGGTGAATTTCGATCTGACTCTGTGCTGTACACAGATACCTCCATTTTTGCATGGGTTTGGTCTGCATGGTGAAGACGCTGTCAACATGGAAAACACAGAACAGCCTCGTCACTCTGCTGAACACTACCAGCCACCCTCATGCCTGATGCAAACTGAGGAGAGCTCCCTCTTAGCCTGCTGGCTTCAGGTTCTTATGAACTCTTGAAAAACACTTATCAACAGGGTTATCTCACTCAGTGAGTGAACCCCCACCCTGTAAATCAAGCACGACTCGTCACTGACCAGCCCCATGGATGGGAGCCATAGCAGACTCAGGCTGGGTGACCAGGGCAGGACCACCCTCTGTGGTGGGCTGCATGTGATCTCCTACTGCTGACCATCTATGATGACATAACCTCAATGTGCCATTCCCCACCTCAACTCACTCAGACCTAAGCTAAGCGGGACCCTTTCCTGAGGGGTCTGTGCTCACCTCGTTGGCAGTCAGGTAGTTTGTAGGGATGATTGCAGCTGCACTGAAAGTAAGGTGGGGTTAATGTAATCAAGCAGTCTCCCCAGTGGCATCTCTTCTCCAGACACATGTTCTTCACTGTGGAGAACAGAAACATGAGGTGCTCATCAGTACCTGTGTGCACAAGAAGCCTGGCTTTGCAAGGTTCACAGGAAGATATGTTTTTAACCAATGCCTGAAGGAAGCTTTCATCTGGCTGGTGTGGATGGGGGATTTCCCTTCTTGTTCACAGTATCTGGAAAAATTCTGCAAGGCTGATGATCAGCTCACCACTACCCAACTTGCAAGGAGAGAGGAGCACTTTTTTGCACACCTCAAGGCTATTTCACTGGACTTTCTTTTGGGTGAGAGTTAAGAGTGAGAGTTACAGAATCATAGAATCATTAATGTGGGAAAAGGCCTTTAAGATCATCCAGTCCAACCATCAGCCCAACACCACTGTGCCTACTAAACCATGTCCTCAATTGCCATGTCTACATGGTTTTTGGATGCCTCTAGGGAAGAAAACTCCACCACCTCCCTGGGCAGCCTCTGCCAATGCTTCACCGCTCTATCAATAAGGAAACTTTTTCTTACATCCAATCTAAACCTCCCCTGGTGCAACTTAGGCCATTTCCTCTCATCCTATCACTCATTATATGACAGTGGTGGGCTGTCAAAACCCTCACCCCAGCAAACACTGGGTTTACAAAGCCCTGGGTCTGCTTCTATTGGCAGAGCTGTAACAGTAACATTAATTGCCAGAATAAGGAGTGTAAATTATCAATCACCTTTTTCACATGTAGTCCCAGCATACGGCTTGCGGCAGTGACAGCTGAAGCTGCTTCCTCTGTTTTCACACCTACCGTTGTTCTTGCAGGGGCTGGAGGAGCATGGGTCTGCTGAGGTAAGATCAAACACCTTTTAGCTTTACTTTCACCTGTTTTTAATTCTTGCATTTTCTGACTTTAGGAGGCTTCCTGGCCTCAGCATCCCATGTAACAGGTACCCCATTTACACATCAGCTCAGCAGCTGCAGGAGCAGCTATGAATTTCTGCACAGCTTGTTGCAGAAACAGCTCATGGCTTTTTCTGCTTGTTGCAGAAACAGCTCATGGCTTTGGGTCTGGAGAACCTCATCTCGCTTTGCTGAGTCTATAATGGAGCTGTAATGGGTCAAGTCCCTTTCTTTGCTCAGTGCCAAAGTTACCTCTAGGGTAGTGGCAGAAATAGGTGCCTTAAGAGCCAGAGCTGTCCTTGGGTGTCCGCCTTCATGCACTTAGTATGGAGGGGTCTGGATTTGGCATTGCCCTGGTTGCAATGTGGCACTAACTTTACCCTGGAAAAGCCTTCTACCACCTTTATTCTGTATAATACCCCTGGCTTGCTATTGCTTCAAGGGAGCAGGTATCTGTCAGCACTACTTGAGCACTGCCCCTTACACCATGCTCATCGTTTTTGCTCCTCTCCAGGTTGGCAGAAGCAATTGGTGTTGTGGGCAGCATCACACCATCTCTGCTTTCCTTGCACTAGCAGATGTTACAGGTGACTTCCCTGTCTCTTTTTTGTGTTCCTTGAGAAGTATCAAGGATCCTTTCCTGCTATCCAGAACTTTGGCTAAAAGAAAAAAGAAAATTAAATCCCCTGTGACAGAGAAAAAAAAAGAGAAAAAAAAGGAAACCTGCTCTACATTTGGTTCCCAGCATAAATACAGAACATATATCCCATGAAAACAGCAATTACATCTTACAGTGTCTATAGACAAATAAGCCTGTGCTTTTTTTTGTAGTAGCAATCAGAAATGTTCTGCATGATCAGAATCCATCCTGTGAAACCTCGAGATAAAACACAGGCTCCTTACAAGAGAAATACAAAGGAGAACACTGCAAACAACCCTCCTAACTCATTCCTTTGATGCAGGCATTTTGAGAACAGGCTGGCAGTCGAGGCCTGCCATGCTCATGCTGCAAGCACAGGGTTGGGATTTTACCCCTTCCTCGCCTCCCTACCCACCCCTCAGAGGTACCATTTCTGGTGTCACTGTAGCCAAAATAATCCTCAAACCAGTCAGGGTCCTCCGAGGGCTGCTGCTGGTGGAAGGGGTCCTGCTCCAGTTGCATGTACTCATCGTAGTACTCATAGTCATCAGTCTCATCTGCAGGGAGGGGTGAGAAGAGGGTGCAAGAACAGATGAATTAAAACTGCTGGAAGGAGTGAAGGTTTCAGAGAAGTTGTGTGTGTAAGAACAAGAAGAGAAGTTGTATGTATGTATACCTGTCTATCTCAGGTATATTCCTGGAATAGATATTCTTTTTCTCCTTGAGCTTGTTTGGGGTGTCAGTGGGTCCAGAGACCACATCATATTGAGGGTCACAGGTGCTGTTCAGCTTTTCCTTGCCATGAACAGAACTCACCCAGCACCCAGCACGAACACCAACACACTGCACTGGCCCCAGCTCTGTCCTTGCTTCTGCTCATGGTGGGCTCTGGGGCCATGGCTGCTCAAGCCGGCTCCTGTGGTGGCAGCAGGGACACTCCAGAAGGGACACGGGCAGGGGGCTCTGCAGACGTGGGCATGAACCCCCCCATGTGGCACTGCAGCCAGGGAGTGAGGTGCAGTCACGATAAGAAAAGGATGTTTAGATTCCTACATGAAGTAGGGATTTTCTTTATCCATGCTTTGGTCACCAGCATCATTGCTGCTGTAGTGTGAGGCAAGAGCTTCATTGGCCCATGGATGCCTGCAGCGTATGGGCACACAGAAACCCACTTTGAAGGAAATCAGAGGGTAGTGAGGGCCCAAGGCCCACCTGCACACCTATCCACAAAACCCCTTTCGAGGAGCAAGGGCCTGGCACAGCAGACACGTGCTGAGAAGCCCATCCTCGCCTCAGCGGAGCCTGTGGCCTCCCAGCAGCCAGCGTCCTCCACGGGAGCCCGGCGCCCGCAGGACCCGTGGCTTTGCCCACCTGCATTTGAGGAGGTCACTCGATTAAAGTGGGCTGGCAGCTCCTTGTGCAGGTATGGCTGCTGCCAAGGGAACCCACTTTGGTGTTTCAAAGACAAGCTATGGTAATGAGCAAAGCTAAGCTACGTACAGAGGCATTTTAAAAAGCTCTCCCCTAGGGCTGGACCGATGGCCCCATGGATAATGCTCTGCCTTGAACTGATTATCAACTGCATTATCTTAGTTTCCTCTCCTCATTCATCCACTTGCAGCCTTTATCTTTATTCTTTCTTTGCTTCTGGAAAAAAAAAAAGAAAATCCACTTTTGTACAATGGGTGTTTTATATTTCGTATTAAAATAGAACCGTCTTTTTTTTCTTCATTTTTTTCCTACATGCCAACTCTCGTTTCTCACCAAAAAAAAATAGAAGAGGAAAGTTTCACCTCATTTATTGTTATGTCAAGTCAAGACTCCTTTACCTCAGCTCATTATTTCCACAGGAGCTGAGTCTCGACAGTGTGCAGGTGTTGCAGAAGTGTGTGCCTTGCTGAGGAACAGAAGGATCTCGCTGGAAGATAAGGATATTGTCTACAGTGAACAAAATTAAATTTAATGTGATGTAGTTAAGAAAGAAAAACAAAAAGAGGGTTTTGCCTGAAATGCAGCCCACAATCTCACTTTGTTGGAGGGGAGATTTTGCAAGCAGACTTGAGTTTCAGAGAATTGTCTGAAGGAGCCTGATTGTGTTTCCCTGTTTATTTTCAAAATCTTAGTGGGGAATGTTGGCTTTTATTCCATGGGATGAAGTAGCCTTTTGTATAGAACAGATATTCCTGCTAAAAGTTACAAAGGATGAACAGGGGAGTTACAGCTGCCAAAAGGAGACTACAAACACTCCCAGTGTGCTTTATAGAGTCTGGTGAGGACTCTCTTGAGTCAGCAGAGCAAAAACAAGTGCTCCAAAGGAGCACAAACAGCCATTGTAGAAGCACCCATCATGATTTTTATACCAACTGCTCAGTGCAGTTATGGTGTTAGGAAATGACTGTACTGCCACTTAATTTTGTTACATTAGCATCATTCCTTAGTAATGGACTAATCATTTATCACACTTATAAAATTACTTGTTAACCCATTAGGGACTATTTTAAGTGCATTTCTGTAGTAAACCCCACGTTAGCCAAGATGCAATTCACGTTTTGCAGGGCGTCTGCTTCTGGTGGCTCTGCAAGGTGGAGGTGGAGAACGTTCTGTTTAGGCTGACAGGATGTGGAGTCAGGAAGCTGAGCTGCCTGGTCGGGAGACCAGCCAAGGTGACGTGAGAGTGCAGGTGATCTGAGACACCACCAGTGACCCTCTGTTCTCCATCACCATCTCTCTTTATGAAACTGTGGAAGAGAAATAGTTTCTACAGGCCACATGGCTTCCCATCTCCCAGATACTCCATGTCCTCCCCACATGAAGCAGCAAAAAAACCCAAACAAAACCCCTTGACTTGGGCACGTGACATCAAATGAAATAAAAGATGTCTTCTTATTTATCATTGCTTCGATACTAAATAACTATTTGGCTTCCACGTCTCTTATTTAAGAAGTGCTCCCATTCAATTTTTTTAATTATTCATAACAAGCCATAGGTTTAGTAAAGCAAAAACAACACTTTTTCTATCTGAGCACATAATTAAAGCACAAAGTCTGATACATTGGTTGATTTAAACATATTACTAAATCAGAGTGTTCATTCTTTCTAAGTGCTGGAAAACCTTAACATGCTTAAAAAAAGAAGTGATCTGACATTTGTCACTGAAATGTGACTATTACATGAAATTAAATTAGACATCCTGCATGCAAATTTTCAAAGAATAACTTTCCTCTGTGTAGTACAAAAAAGTCTCCCCATAATTGATAGGCAGAGATTGACTTTTAAAGCTTCAAATCAGCTTTGAGGTCTGGGTGATCTTTTAAACTGCTCAAGCTTTCATCTGCAGTTTTTCACATTGCCAAGAGCTGTCAATCAAGCGATGGATTTCTGATCAATATCCCCTTGTTCATTAGCTTTCACGGGCTCTCTGTTACGGAGAGAACAGATATCCCAACGCTGGCACTCACACTGTTTTCAAAACCTTCGCTGGATCAAGTCCTGACTAATGTTCCGAGTGGGAAAGTGATGCATTAGGATGCCATCGAATGACCTGAATTGCGAGGTAACTTTGTTGGACTGCAGTTGCCAAGATGAGTGATGTGCAAAGTTAAAGCCAATTGCCAACACACATCAAGGGTGCCAGAAAGTACCCAGCGTTTATTCAAACTCTCTGAATCTCTGGGGATTGACTAAAATATGGCCTAATTTAAGCAGGAAGAGTTTCCTGCCACCTTCCTAAACACTTTTTGTCTCCAGCTCTGAGAATAATGAAGTGTTATTTTTATGAGGCTGAAATCCTGACTGTATATTAAATAACGAGATATCTCCCCTTTACTTCTGCAGAGATGAGACCTCACAGTATTTCCTCCCTTCCGTGCAGGCTGTGGCTGGGAGTGTCAGTGGCTTCAGAAGGAAATTGCTAAAGTGAGAGCAGCAAGTCTTTCAAATAGCTTTGTGGCTCTAACTTAAAAGCAGTTTTGCAGCACCTTTTCCTTAGAGGGATTGGTGCTGGGCAAAGGTGGCTGATGGCATCTGGAGGAGTGGGGACTCGCAGGAAGACAGAGAGTGGGAGATTGCAGGGGCAGTTTAGAGACAGGGAGGTAAGGACCATAAAGCACAGAGAGAGGGAATCGATCAAGAAATTGTGAAAGTTCCACCACTGAAAAGCAAATCATCTGGTTTGCACAAGTCTTGTTTGTAAAGCCTGCAGCCAGGTGCACAACTCTGGTCAAATACTTGCAGAAGCTGAATACTGAGCTCAAATACACAAATCATTTGGAGATTTGTTTTCCACACACATGTGTTAGGTGAGCAACATTGATTTGGGGAAAGAACCAGGATTGTATGATCTACAAGACTGCTGGACTCATAGGTTTGACCTAGAAGCCAAAGCACCACTGGAATGAACAAGAGTGAGGCTGAAAAATGAGCATATAGTAAAAGCCATACTCTTTTTTTTTAGGAAAAGGAGTAAAATTAATTTAATATCTTATTAGTTATCAAACTCAGATCTGAAAGCCACTGAAATCAAGAAAAGGAAGAGCAGAGCTTACCCACAAAACCACCAAACTTACTTAGCAATAAAACCATAATCCTCTATGTGGACCAAGTAGGCTGCAAAAGGATGTAAAAATCCTCACACAATACCTAAAGATCCTCACACAACATTCATCACAGCTTTTCTCTTATCTACATCTTAATGCTACACAGCTTTCAACGATTTTTCTTGCATGAACTTGTAAAAGCTTTCCGGATCTTCTTTCACTTTGGACAAAACCTTGCAGAAATAAGTTCCACAGTGAGTTTTATGCTGCAAGGGAAAGTTACCCTGCATTTATTTAACCCTCAGTTGGAACAGGCAGTTTGCTTGTCATTCTGTGAGGTTCACAACCCAGCACTATGACTTCTCCAGCCCATGACCCACTACGTTACCCATAAGTCCTTCAAGCTTTGTTGAGCACAAGAGGCCACAGAGTGGCAGAAAAGTCCTGGTTTGGAACAGAGCTGTGAGTTGCAGGTGAGGTCTAGGAGTACTCCATATTCAGCTGCAAATTGGTACCATTGCTGTGCTCTGCTTTGGGCTCCAGCATGCGATTCATGTTCCTGGTTGGGACCCAATGCACTTTTGTCTCCTGCACTGACACAGAGCACATGTGGAGGTCTGAAAGTGCTCACTGTATGTCTTCCCTAAAGTCAAACAGACTTCCTATGTGAACACAGGCTTTGTCTTAAGCTCAGCAAAGCTGTGCATGAAGTTATTATAACTCAGCATTGGGCACTTGTGAAGGGTCTTGACTGGACCAGGTAACCAGCCTCCAAGTTTTGTATGCAGAAGTTAAAATGAAGGAAAGGAAACCACTTACCATTCAGTGGGTCCACCAGAAAGAAGAAATGGGAAGCCTGTGTGAGATAAAAATGGGTAGAGAGTTAGTTTCTGAAATCAAAAGCCGTCACAGAGTTTTGTTTATGGCTCAAAGTTTTTTCCCCACTGTTAGGCATCCAGATAAGTTCATCACCCCCTTTGGAGCTAATGGGGTTGGATTTTTAAGACCTCTTTCAAAATACAGCCAAAATATCTTAAAAAGCCCACTGCTCCCAACAACCAGTGTGGGAGCTCTGGCTTTTCTGAGCACCCAGCTCAAGCTGCAGTGCTGGTGTGCTTTTGGAAAAACCTATTCTGAGTAAGTTAAATTGCCATTTTGCTTAAGAAGTGATGACACACTGACTATTTCTCTGAGACACACTCCAGCCAGCTGCCAAAACTGGAGACTGGGATGTGCTCGGGCAGTGTGCAGCAGTGGTTGGGCAGTGCAGCACAGCCCAAGAGCCTAAGTCTGGTGCAGTAGGTGAGATCTGGACTTCCGAGTTGGAAGGCTGTCAACCACCTTTGGATGGAGGAGAACATTTCTGACATTTCCTGTGAGGAAATGCCATGTGACCAACTTCCAGTGTGGGCCTCCAGCCTTTCCTGTTGGCTCGTGATCAAGGACAAGCAACAAAAGGGAACAGAAGAATAAGGAAAACAGCTCTCAGCCTTTGAAGAGTGTGAGTGAGGCTGTTCTGAAGAGAGATGCACTGTCTCCACACTGGGACACATCCCCTGCATGAAGATTTCAGCTCACTTTCCCTCTTACTCTAAATCCCAGCTGCAGACAGAATTACCTGCCCGTGACGGGAATACATGTGCTAACAGCAGGTATAAAGGAGATTTGGAGCTGCTCTTCTTCATCCCTCACATAATTTGTCAGAAGAAAATGTATTTCCAAACAACTTAATACATAAAATAAAGACAGGATACACACACATGCTCTCAGATGATTATTATGTGCACCTATGCATTGCCACAGATATAATCAACTGTAAAAACATGCCCTGTTTAGCTGTGCATTATATACAGAAACAGTACATAGAAGAAAGTCTTTCTCAGCTAACACTAACTGTGACTAAGAACAAATGAATCAGGAGTGAGTAAGAAACAGGCCAAAAAAGCTCAAAATTCACACTTACAAATATTATCTGGAATATATAAATGAGTTTTTGCTTCAGGCACGTTTGCATCTCTCTTGTGTTTGAGCCAGGGAGAACAGACACTCCAGCACTCCCTTTCCCACTGACTTTAATGAGAGCGCTGTCCCCTGAACTGCTCAGAGCAGCCCCTTTCCAGGTGCACTTAAGTGAGCCACACACACACAGAACTAAATCCTTCGCAGCTGGAAGGACACATGCTCACAAAATTACCCCTCCTGAATGCAGAGGAGACGATGGCAAATGAGAAGGCTGTAAAAGCTCTGCCCTTGGTGTGTGTATTTCTTGAGTGAAGGTACGGGGTTTGTCACATCCTTTTCCAGACCCCAATAGAGTCTGGAGAAAGAAAAGGTCTAATTGCTTCATTTACAATTAGTGGTAGCATTCATCCATAAACACAAACTGAAACAAACCCTGCAAGTGCACACTTTTCTTTTTGAGGAGCAGATGAAACAAAGAACAAGGAAGCAGCAATGGGAACAGGGTGAAGCAAGAAATATTTCATTTCCCTCCCCAGCTCTCTGCAGTGCCCGTTGTGCTGTTTGCCTGATGGGGTCAGGAAGGGATTGAGGGCAGAAAGGGTTTGACTTCAATGAGGTTGCACCACACAGGAATGCCATAGAACTTCAATCCAGGCTGAGTGAGGTGTAGGGCATGAATGCATCATGCTCTTCTATGCCTCAGTTTCCCCCAGCTGTCAAGCAGAGATGATGATCCCACAGCACCTAAAGTGATGGATCACACACCAAGAAAACAAGAAAGATGAGAGACCTAGTGTTTTGCTACTTTACTTTCTTCTCCAGGTTACTCACCTACCCCTTCTGTCCAAGCACTCCTCCAGGGACAGAGCTGACTGCAGAAAGGCAGATGCCCTGCACTCCCTCTTGCAATAAACTGGTGCCATAGAAAATGTGCAGATTTCCAATAACATCCTTCAGAGCAAGCACAGGCTTGTACTCTGGGGCAGCTGAGTCCCAGAGTATGATTCCTGTGTTTGGATGAAAGCCTCTATCTGCTGCCACAGTACTGGGAACAAAAGCCCTGAAGAACACAGCACGGAGAGTCCAAGAGTTAAACCTGATCTTTACTGTAAGGTTCTGGTGTCCCATTTTGTCCTGGAACTTTCCCTCCTCATGCATCTGTCACAAGATGCAGCAACAGAGACACAGGGGACAAAATCTCAGGCAGAGAAAAGTGGAGACTGCTCTCCTTCCTTCTGAGGTCCACTGGACCGTTCACCAGACCACACTGGTTTTGAAGCAGTATCACCCTTGCTAGCCAACACAGGGCCAAATTTTACATTTGGCTCCCTGCACAGAGCTTTCCATGGTGGTGGGCAGTGGAGGAGGGAAAAGCACTTATGTCCTTCCCTCCTGCTCTTTAGAGTTCACCTTTTCCTCAGTGCCATGGGGGGATGTGGGATGCAGGTTGGGGGACGTGGGATGCAGGATGCTGAATGAGGGATGAAGGATTGGGATGGAGTATATGGGATGCAAAGAGGCCTACAGAGGGGTGGGGGCGCAGGAAAGGACCTGCAGGGTGAGGGCTCCAGGAGGAGGCTGAAGGTGAAGGAGCTGCAGGAGGGGGGGCTGTGAAGACAGGTCCTCCCGTGCCGTATTGCTCATGGCCAGCAGAGGAGGATCTTGTCCTTCCGACGAGGTGCAATACTGAACCCAGCCAGGAGCAGGATTCAAACAAAAGGAGGAGGAGGGTGAGAGAAGAAATTAGGCTGTGGGGCTGGTTTCACCAGTCTCCTTGTTGCAGATCGACACCGATACTTTGTGTGCTCTCTCAAGAGAGAATAAAATCGCTGGATCTTGTTTGTAGCAGGTCTGCAGAGACAGGGACAAAGCTGGAAGAATTTGTGGAGAGCAATTTTAAATTTTATTACTTTAGGCTCATAAAAAAGAAACCCTGAAAAAAAAACCAACCTGGGAGAGACATTTTATATGGGTACCAGTGCATTGCTGAGTGGGGAGTTGAGTACATTTATAGGGCTCCTAGAAAAAATGTCAGAAAAATAGCTGAAATTCAAAATATTTTACTTTCACCTGACCTTTGTTGTCACCATCATCATAATGATTACTACTTCACTAAAGCCCTTCCTCCAAAGAACCATCAAAATTCAGGTAATTTGGCTTTGTAGTAAGGTTAAACACTGCACGTACATAATACTCTTAATTTTTCCATTTCAGCCCCTCAAGAAAGAGAGACTAATGAAATGTAATAGATTTCAAATAGTAATGCCAGAACTGTGAGCTTTCTTGGTCTCAGGACAGTATCCTACTGCTCTTTCTCAGACAAAAACGTCCAGTTAATCTCTGGCAATTCTTTCTGAATAAGGCCAAGAAGATTTGACCCCAAATTCAAGGGAAATTATTTACAGCAGCCAAGGGCATTCTGCAGTTGAACTGTTGAGTGTATCTTGGGCACATTTGCTACCCCTTATTACAATCAAAATGAATAATTAAAACATAAACTCAGGTGGAGAAATAGGCAGCACAAAGGCAACAACCCAGGGTTAGGTTGTGAATTTACATCTGTGCAAACCAGAAGTAATACCAGAGAAAACAGTGTAGCTGCTTAAGATAGCTTAGCAGATGAGCAGAGGGATGAAAACAACATCTATGCATACACACAACGTACAACAAAGCACTACAGGAGTTCAAAAATTAAACTGCATTGATAGGTCTTGGCCTATTCACTTAATTGCACCAAGTTTTGCAAACTCTCCTACAACTTGCCGTGGAGTGGTCTCTATGGTGGCAAAAAAGCATCGCTCCTTTAATTTCTTCTTCTGTGCAGTCACAGCTTTGCAGCTGAGAAGGAGGTGGGATGGGGATGAACTAGAGAACAAGGATGGATATTTGATCATCTTCCACCCATGACTGACATAAGGCATGAAGGAGCCATGAGGGCAGACACAACTACTGCCTTTTCGTAGTGAACCCCTTGATCCCGCTGACAGCTCTCAGTGGGAACCTTTGCCTGGGCTTCTCGCCAACTGAGGAGGGAATCGACAGTTCTGATGCTCTTACAGTCAGCCAGATTTTTGCCTGCAACCATCTTGGGTAGTGACAGTCTTTGAACTTCAAGGGAAAGTGGCTTTTCCAGCAATGACATTGTATTTCTCAGACAAGGCCATAGTTGCAATGTGATGAAAGCAGGGCATAATATCATCTGGAGCACACATGCAACACATGTTGTATTTTTAGCCTGGGAAACCGTTCTCTGAAAGGATTCCACCAAAACCTTGGAGTTCTTTACCTCTCTGTTACCAAGACATCTTCTGTCTCTGCACTGGACTACAATGTGTGCCTCAGAATCATAGAATCATTTGGTTGGGAAAGACCTGTGAGATCATTGAGTCCAACCATACCTGTCCACTACTAAACCATATTGCTGATCAACTCATCTGCCTGTCTTTTAAATACCTACATGGATGGTGACTCAACCACCTCCCTGTGCTGTCGGTTCCAGTGCCTGAGAACCATTTCAGTGAAGAAATCTTCCCTAATATGCAATCTAACCCCCCCCTGGGGCAACTTGAGGCCATTCCTTCTCATATCACTTGTTACTTGGGAGGAGAGACCAACCCCCACGTTGCTACAACCTGCTTTCAAGCAGTTGTAGACAGTGACAAGGTCTCCCCACAGTCTCCATTTCTCTAGGCTAAACAACCTCAGGTCTCTCAGCTGCTCATCATGACTTGTGAGTAAATGACATGTTCCTTACCACCTGGTCCAAGGATACCCAGAGAAGTTTACATTTAAACTCTTTATTTGGCTGATTATTCAGTTGTAAACATTTCATAGAGTCATAAAATCATAGAATCATAGAATGGTTTGGGTTGGAAGGGACCTTAAAGTTCCAACCCTCTGCCATAGGCAGAGACACCTCCCACCAGACATGGCTGCTCAAGACTCCATCCAACCTGGCCTTGAAAACCTCCAGGGAGGGGGCATCCCCAATTATTTCACATGGTAGCATATGATACAAAACCCACAGGGATCCAGGAAAAGTGTAACAGCCCTCAGAGGTGCTCCTGCACCCAGCTTGGTTCTCTGCACAGGATCTACCTGCTCCTGTTTTCCAAGAGATCCAAGTTTCCAACTTATCATCTTTGCACCACGAGAGACAGCCTGGCAGCAGATGGCTCTTTTTAAAGTTGCTCACTGGTGGATGAGGTGTGGAAAATTAAGTCAGCTTTGGATGCAAGGGAAAGCTACAAAATCTGTTTCATGGGAGCTACAGGAGCCAGCCTTGTCACTCTAACACAAGTCCACCGTGCTATCAAATGCTTTTACAGCCAGTGCTGGGATTACAGGTTATACCTCCAGACTTAAAGCTTATGCAAAGTCATTAAGTGCCTTTAGTTACACGGGATATCAACCTGCACGCTTCAGGGCATAAGCTGATTGCCTTCGGGGGTCAGCGAGGAGCGCTTCCCTCTCCGAGAGCGAGAGCGTGGTGCACAATTAGCTGGGGGCACTCCCAAGGCTTTGTTGCTTTCCTGCTGCATCAGGCAAATCTAGGGGAGTGCTGCAGAAGGGCATCACACCTGATGGGCCACAAATCGAGACGGCCTTGACAGCATTCACTTCTCTTTGCAGCGATCGGTTTGCAACGCGACAGAGCATACAGTCCTTGCACAGCACTGGAGAGAGAGTGAGGGGAGCAGGAGTGGGACTTTAATACAGCAATAGATTTGTTGGTGGGTAGAAAAAGATGTCAGGCAAAATTTGCTTTGGGATACCCTAAAACGGTGGTCTCCAAGCACCTAAGCCAAGGAAAGTCCTATACTGCTGGTAAGAGCTTCCTATCTGCTATGGGCCAACTAGGAGACAGGCACCAAGGATAAGTCTTCTTTGCAGTTGTTTGATCTTAATGTGCAGCAGAGCTCTTGGGATTTCTTTTTGGCAAAGTACAGAATACTTAACAATACAGCATCTTACAGCAGGCACATTTCTATTACAGTATCTTGCTGAGCAAAAGCATATTGATTTCTCTAAAAGTTCCAGCTCATACAATGCTGATGTGTGTATCAGTGAGGAAAAAACCCTAACAATCCAAACTGAGAAGACCTGTCTTGTCTGAAGACAATCCTTGGTTCACCTGTATCCTATGTGCTAAAATAAAGGACCAAATTTTGTTCTCACTTGCATCCATCATGAGCTTACAGCCTTTTACAGAAATACTTTGGATCTATGCAGGTGGAATCAGTTTCTCTCCAGGTAATACAAAAGAAGCAAATGGGATGTTTTGTCTTATGGTCCTGCTGCAAACCTGACAGATTCATGAATGTCTGAATGCTTTCCTGTTCTATTTTGACCAGCTTGATATGAGATACTGCCTAAAGCTGCATTTCACTTTGCTATATTACACCTATAACTTTTATCAATTAAACTGTTATTATAATAACTCCTAAAAACAGATTTGAATAAAAACAATTAGTTCTACGAAAGGATGAAAATAGGAATTTAAGGGTGTTTTCCATGGTTTCAGCAAAGTGCAAGGTCTATTCTTTTCTCATTCAAACTATTTCAGTGTAACTTTTTCTTTGGAAAAAATCATTAAGGCAAAATTGTCCTCTTGTAGCATGTATGTCATGCAATGGTCATGGCCACTCAATCCCCTCTATTTTTTTTTTCTGGGATCCATGCCAAGTGCTAAGCCAGAAAACCTTGTTATATTAATTATGAAGAAAAAACATGTTTTATTAAAAACTAGCCTGCTGAATATTCTGTCGTGCTGCTTTTCAGTGACAGCAGAATTGCTTTTGCATTTTAGCAATGTTAATGAATTTTCAGGAGGGGGGGGAAATACACACTATATTTTCCACAGCAATATCTAGAGCAAAGTCAGATCAGGACTGTCAAGGCTAATGAAATAATCTAACACTTAGGACTAGTTAGGAAAATCTCTGTAAGTCTCCACATTGTCTAAGGCTGCACCTATATTTCCCTCATTGAGTGCGAATTAACACTGCCAATTCTTTATGAGGTTATTTATATAAGACTGTGTTCCCACAACGGCTTTAAAACTGGTGTTGAGCTACCCTAGAACTGATCCCCTCAGTAAGTTGCCACATGTACTGGTGGATCAAGTGCCATATCCATTGCTGTGAGTGGATAGATAACCCTGATAATACACTAATTAATAAATTCCCTATTGTGTTGCAAAAATCACTGATCACAAATTCACCAAGCTCTTCAAAAAGATCCACAACCCATTAAAACCCCTTACTAGATGTTTTTTCCCAAAGGACTCAATTTAAACACGTTAACATCTGAAATTTTCACTGTGTTTCAGTAAATATGAACCTGCACACGTAGGAACTGTCATTAAGAATGAAGAGGTTTGAAAGAACTTCACATTCCTTCATAAGAAAATCTACTTAATCGCAGTGCTTGGATGAACAAAATAAATGTTTTTAAAACTGACTGTTAATTTTGCTTTTGTTACATTCTTTTGGCCTTTTTAAAGAGGAGATTAATAGATTTAGGAACTTATATCAAACTCTGCTTGGAGCAGCGCTCTGGTCATCTCTGTGCTGACTATTTTGCCATTAATCTTCCTTTCATGTTAGCAGCAAAGATAATTCTCACACCCCAAACATATGGCTGGGGCTAAATTTTACCTTTGAAGAAGAGCTTGCGAAACTGCCAAGTCAGTGTACACCTTTAACCTGATAACCAGTCCCTTCAGCATGAAGGTGAGCAACCCATGCTGCACCCCAGTGGTTTGGAGCATCGCTCAGCACCCAAGGCTGGGAGAGCAACTGTACCCCCCACCGCACACCCCTGGGAGTGGGGTGGCCACCAAACACACCCGGAAGGGCTGATCCGTGTCACTGTCAATGTCTGCTCAAAAAAACCCATGGGAATTCCCTCTTATACAATGTTTACTTGGACATTTACACTGTACTTAAATGTGGGTGCTCAAACACCCAGGAAGGGTTCAGCAAGGAACAGAGCTGACACATGGCAAGAAAAATAATACAAAGCCATACTCACGCACAAATGTGTGTTCTGTAGGAGAACGACCAGTGGAAGAACCTGGAGAGTCAAAGCACTGTTAACCATCCTTACACCACTTGATTTTGTTTGAATTTAGCTTTTTCTTGTTGCCTACTTCTCTTTTTTCAGACCAGCCACAGTCACTCGATGTGAGCTAATTCAGTGCAAATAATTAACTATGCTTCAAATATTGTTTAATGTTCAACAGATTGCCCTGATCAAATAAGTGCGTCCTGTCCAGATGATCACTACATTGACCACTTGGAAGTGTTTCAAACTGGTAAGTATCAAAGATGTCTCTATGAGGACAGGCTGAGAGAGTTGGGGTTGTTCAGCCTGGAGAAGAGAAGGCTCTGGGGAGACCTTAGAGCAGCCTCCCAGTACTGAAGGGGGCTCCAGGAAAGCTGGGGAGGGGCTCTTGATCAAGGGGTGCAGGGATTGGATAAGAGGTAAAGTTTTTAAGCTGAAAGAGGGGAGATTGAGATGAAATCTTTGGAAGAAATGTTTTCCTGTGAGGGTGGTGAGGCTCTGGCACAGGTTGCCTAGAGAAGTTGTGGCTGCCACATCCCTGGAGGTGTTTGAGGCCGGGCTGAACGGGGCTTTGAGTAACCTGACCCAGTGGGTGGTGTCACTGCCCATGGCAGGGGAGTTGGAATTGAATGGTCTTTAAGGTCCCTTCCGACCCAGATCGTTCTATGATATAAATTAACAATGAAAATAATTACAGTCCTTGTATTAGAATTATTTTTCAGCTCTTATTGTCAATTGAAAAAAAGATGAATCAGACTTCTCTCCCTTCCACCTGAAAAAAGTGAGATCTATCTATAGAATTTTTTAATAACATGAAAATGTGTCTTTTCTAAATTTCAGACATAAAAGTTCATGTTCTCAAGCATTTTTCCAAAATGTGAGAACCTGAAATCCCTCTTTTCAATAAAAATTTCAAGTCTTGAGTAATCCCCCCTCTCCAGAAGTTGAAGCATTTATCACAGCAGTAGCAACTGAGGAAATTAGAATATTATTGCAAGAATAAACAACCTTCTATTGCAGTAATTTTGACAAACTTCTACTGATAAGGTCTTGTTAGAGTTATATTTTATGAAAACAAGTGAAAAGACATGTTCTTTCTCCCAGATAGGATAGATCCTGAGTAGCAAGAAGGAAGAGGGTAACAGAAATACAGTGTTTTCATATCACAGCCCAAATTCACAAGCAAGTCCCTGGCAATGTATTTTCTCTACAGTTATAAAAACAGTTAAATAGGATAGTACATTATACAACACCAGGAGGAAAATGAATGTGGTTGTCTCCTCAGAAGGATCTGAATAGTGTATGGTAAATGAACTGGATGGGTAGGGTAGGGTGTTCACAGGTTGAAATATGAGGAAACAACCAGTGAAATCACAAGGGTCTCATTCTTTCCCATCCTAAATGGGGTTTTCTGGTGAAAAAGATAAGATGTGAGCAGTTGATTGCAGACTCTGGGACAAGTGCTGAAATTTGGATGTCAGAAAATCTTATTTCTGATGATTCTTCACTCTGGAGCCCGAACATCCTAAAGGAGATTTCATACTTCAAAAAATACACAAAGAATTTAAGTATGCTGATTATGCCACACGTGCATAATTTAAGCAGGTGCCTAGGAGCAAAATGTGTTTGAGATTTAGTATGTTGGTGGCCACATATACAAGTTTAAGAGATTCCAGGTTTTTTAACTAGTTAGAAAGACAGAGAGATAAAAGGAGTTTGATAACGTACGACTTTATGCAATGTGTCCTTGAGTAAGCTGATTTGCACTGAATTTTAATAGAGCCCTGATTCATCAAATCTCAAACAGAATTAAGGTATGGACTGGATCCTAATAACATCATGCTTTATATCCATGAAAGATAAATTAAAAGATGCAAAACTGCTATTGACAAACATTGATTATATGTACTTTGATGGACTTTGAAGTTGTGCCAGATGCATCTTGTCAGGCTGCAAAGTTTTCTTTTAAATCTCATTGCATAAGGCTTTTACTTTTTAATTATTTTTTTCCCTCAGCCTCTTTGATCAAGAAAAAATGTAGATCATATTTGCGTGATGCTATTTCCTATGCATTTTATTTAGATATGCCCTTGTGCACAACTCATGATATGCAAAACACATTACATGGCACATAGTCATCTTACCCTGTTATGCTGGTGCTATTTAACACTTCATTGACCTTCTCAAGCTGCTGAGTGAAATCTCACAGTGTGCATAGGGCTTGCACAATGCTCGTGTCTTTTTGGGCCACGTAAATCTACAGAATAAGAGGCAAGCGACAAGGTTTCTGATGTCTATTTGTTCCCAGGAGAATTTTGACCAGTAAGAGTGTTCTATGACCCTATTTCAGTCTGCCCTTCTGTCTGTGGCAAAGTGGTCTTCGTGTCAGACCTTATAGAAAAGCAAACTTGCTTCCAATTTCTGCTGATTTTAGATGGTTTAAAGTTTAAACAAGTCAAACTCCTTCCTTCTCTTTCCTTGTTTTCCACTGTCTTGTCAGTAGAGAGCTTCAAGAAACTGAAAATCAGTAGAGAGCTTCAAGAAACTGAAAAGAAGCTTCAGAGCCATTTTGATTCTTAAAAGCTGCTTTCCTTGTCCATGAGGCTATGCCCAACCCTTTCATGGCATGGGAGCACACAAACTATGTTGCCATGCATGGCAAAAGGCTTAAAAGGTGGTGCAGGATTTGGGTGCAGATGTCCAACCTTGGGAATGGACTCATACCCCGAATCTCCAACCCCATCTTAGTCATGATGGTTTGCTCCTCAAACATGAAGCTCCTCTCTGTGACAGTCTAGGTGTTTTCAAACAAAAAATATGGGGAAAAAATAGAGAAGAGCTATCAATTCCTTTTAAACTGAGAATAAATAGATGAAAATAACTGCTCCAAGTACTGGATTAGAACTGTGATGGGCTGGGGGTTTTCTCCACAGAAATTTGCAATGCATTGAACAAATAATTTACTCTTAGACTTCCTTCGCTTCTCACCTGAAGAATGTGGGTAGTAACTTATCTTCTTTCACTATGTGTTGCCCATTTAGATAATAAACCCTTCTGACACAGAAAGTTTTCCAGTATTAATGAGCAGTTCCAGGCGGAAGTGCCCTGTACCAGTGAGCAGATCTTGGCTGTGATGCCCAGTATAAAAGAAGGAAAAGAATAACCTGGAAGACTATCGTCTCGGTGATTTATTTAGAATTACTACCAAGTACTGTACTCCATTATGCTTGAGTAGTTTTGGTTGCCAAAACATTTTTTCCCCCTCAAATGGGAATTTCCACTGAAAAAATATTTCCATTGGACAGTTTTCTTCCACTGTGCACAATATTTGAATTCTAATCCTGGAAAGTGTTTCAAGTCCTTCCTGGCTGATAACTCTTTTCCATCCTCCAACACAAATGAATATTTTGTATTGGATCTACTTATGTGTACCTGGTGTGTGTGGATTACTGTGGTGTCAGATACACTAACCTCAGATTAGTTGTTAACAACAGAGGGGAAAAAAAACACCAGAGCTGTGAGTGAAGGGAGGAAATGCCTAATAAAAATAAAAATAAAAATACAATAAATTAAAATTAAAAATGAAAATAAAAACATTTACTGTGCAACTTTAATAAAAACAGTAGTTCTAGAAATACTTGCCTCTTTCAGCCATCAGCATTGTGCCCACAAGAACGTAATCCAGTGTCTTTGAGGATCAGGACATCTTCAAACTCAACTGCAATGCCATGGAATATACAAAGATTGATGTTTTGACTTTGGCCTTTTCCACTGCTACCATGTTGTGCCTTTATTTAATTAACCTAATAACTCAAAAGCCCTATACACATTCATACTTCCTTTTTAGTGTTCCCTTCATTTCCATTAAATACAAGACATTTTCAAATGGCAAATGAAAATAAGAAAGCAGAAGCCCTATTATTCCTCTTTATACAGAAGGACGGGAGCTGAATAAGAGTATAGGGAATTGACTTTTAATATAAAATCTGGGAAGCAGAGGAAGGATATTCTCTTTGTGAAATCCATCTTGGTGCAGAAAGCCAGCATGAGGTCTAGACACCACTTAAATCAACATTTAAAGTGTTGCGGTTGCATTTTATTTCATAATTCTATCTAGCAGCACGTTCCCAGTGATGGTTTCAATTCTTGGGCTCAGATCAAAAGCACAGTAAAAATTTAAAGACAAGCAAACAAACAAAACCCAGAATAAGTGCAGGCAGCAAAAAGTTCTTTAGCACGTGCAATAGAGCTCTTCCCTTGCCCCTGCCACTGTAACCCAGAAGTAACTCTTCAAAGGCTTTATACAAGCACAAAGGTAGTGCAAGAAGAGGCTCAGCTAGTTAGGGAGAGAAGCAATCTCACTCTGGTGCCACACACCAGGACTGGCAACCTCTCTCTGATGTTGATTTGGTACCAGACTCTTCCTCTGAAGGTGCACAAATGCCACTGAGCCCTGGGAGTACAACCTGCCGTGGTGCAGCTTTATCCCTGTCCTAAGTCAGAGACTGGCCTATGCCCGGGCCAAAAGGTTTTTTGTCCCCTTCTGGTCTCTTGGGTGTTCTTTTAAATCTTTCCTGTAGCAACTCTGGATATTGTTGATAGCAGTGCAGCTCTCTGAGCCCATTTTTGTGTCTTAGAGCTGCCTGCTAAAAACATTAACTTTGTAAAGTGATGGACGAAGGAAGACAGTTTTCCTTTCAAGCTGAAAAACATGCGTCAAAGCTCCTGTAGTAAATTTAAGAGAATTAAAACCAAACAAAATCTGACCGTAGGGTAACATTATTTTAGGAAAGATGCAATGGCCTACCTCAAAGTCTGCATTTAATGTGCACAGCTCTCACTTAACCTGCTTAGGCTGTAAGTCCCAGGGGCCAAGTTCTGTCCATTCATCCTACAACAGAGATATTTTTACACTGCAAAGGTACAGCTAGTAAAATCTTTCTTCTCAGGTTACCAAATGCCTCCTCCACAGGCTCTGTTGCTTCTCTTCCAGAGAAAGCAGGGAGCAGGGAACGTGTACCAGCTGTGTCTCTGTAAATTAATCTCTGATAGGGAGTTAGAGGTGAGGGTGGAGTCAGGGGAGAGCTGGCAAGAGCTGACAGTGCTATCCTGCTGCTTTGGGGGAAAAGGTGGGTTTTCTGAAAGGTGCAGCCTTTGGCTTTTAACCTGATGGCAGCAACAAGAGCATAGGGAGGGAAGCAGGAGCTGTAAACACCAAAGCCAAGTGATGCTGCTGCAATTGAAAAAGAGCCTGATGGTAGAGCCTGGCACCACAGCCATGAGGATTTTATTCACCAGGGACTGAGGAGCAGCAGCACAGGGGAGTGGCTGTGCTCAGCAGGGCATTAGGCAGTAGTCTGCACAGAGGTGCAAGGACCTACCACAAGTAAGTCAGACCCAAATGACTCTCTCCAAAAGATGTCAAATAGCAGCTGGCAGGTCAACTGAAGGTGGGAGCCTCTGTCACCTTTCCAAAAGGTCCTTTAAGCATGATGGGACAAACCATTTGCTGTGGGCTGGGTTTGATGGCCCATTCTGTGATAGTCCTTGGCCCATGGTCTCATGAGCTGCATGGAAAGGACAGAAGATCAAAGGAGTTAGAGGTGCATGCACTTCCAGGGAGTCTCCATCTCCTTTCTGTACTCTGAGAAAGGCAAAGCTGTTATGGCTGCAGCCCTGGGATCCTGCAGAAGGCCACCTTTGCAGTCTTGGGGGCTGCCCACTGCAGCAATTGTCTTATATCTGGGTGATGCTTCAGCCAGCATCTGTGTCTTTTTTCCTCTCACATTGCAGTGAAGATGACACCACCTTCAGTACTAATTTATTTTGACAATCCTCAAACAAGCTGAATATAATGAACTTTATGGCAACTACTTTTTTTTCCTGTTGAAGAAGTAAAGCCACAAAGAAGTCTGATCTCCATGTTATTTTGCACATTCAACAGCAAGCACAAACTAGGAAACACCTGGATTTTAAAATAAAAATATACCTCTGAAATATGTCTTTAACAGAAATTATTGTATTTTTTGATCCCCCCCCCCCCCCCCATTCACTGTAGTGCTGTTATTTTAAACAGGAATCACACATTGTGCTGTGAGACAGTGAGCTATCATCTGTTTCCAGAAGGGGAATCCAACAGGAGTAATATATATACTAAATATCTGGGAAGTCTGTGGCAGAATAATTTAGTACACTGTTCAATCTAAGTGACTGAAATAGCAGAGACAGATCACTTGTGGTGGAACTATGCCCAAGTGTTATGACTACAGGTATGCAGTTCTGATGGAGCCAACAAATCTTACTTGAGTAAGAGCTGTACACCTGCTTTACTCTCTTTAGGTGTTTACTTTTCCTTGTGCAGTGCTCTGAATAAGCACAAAGAAAAGATTTTCAGTGTTCATTATTTACTGATGTTCATTACTGCACATTGAGAGAGTCAGACCTCTGAATGGCCAGCTGAAAGGATTCACAACTGAAGCAGCACACAATTGTAGCCCCTGCCTTACCTCCTTGGTTTTCATACCTGCAAGTGATGAAATGTGTAACGGCTCTACTACCTACATCATGTTTATTTTGGCTTTGTGTTTAACTTGGCTGGCCTAGCATGATGAGCAGGGCCAATCTGGTTGAGTATAAAGACGTTGATTTCATTTCAAGTTCAGCTTCCCCAGGTTGTAAATCCACTTTTCGATCCATCACCTTAGATCTATATTTTGACCCTTGATTTTCTTTCTCTAAAACAAGTATTTTATGCATGTTGGTGTAGTATTCAAGCTCAGTTTTTACATAGTTGAAGTTGAACAAGTGTTTTTTTAATTTACGTGTCTTGTACAGCACAGCACTGCCTGCACTTTCTCCACATAGCGGAGGCAACCACAAAACTGTCCAGGATAAAAAAGCTGTCTCTTAAGCAGCAGTGCTAAATGTGAGCTCCAGATTGATAAGTGCAGGGCTAACAGCTTGTAAATTAGTCACTGGAATTGTGAGCAGATCCTAAGGGATTCTGTGTCCTGCTCCCACTGAATTCCCCCTTGCCTCCCTTTGAAAACCCCAACCACTCTTCCTCCCCATTGTTCACTGCATTCGCTGTCTGCTCCCCTCCAGTTCTCTTTAACTGGCCTTTTTTTGATTAAGTTGCTCCCAAATATCTTTGGTCCCTTTTCCACTCTCCACTTCCTACTCTTCTCATTGCAGTCAAACCAGTCATCTTGAAGGCTTTGAAGTTACACTGGTGGCAGGTTCTTGGAACTAGATTTAATGAAAGCTGGAGGAGCAAGATGCTTGAAACCCAGAAGGTCTCTGTGCCAACACCATCAACACACCCTCCAAAGGGCCAGACTGGGAATGGACAGACCCAGGACCATGAAAAATCAGCCTCTGTGGTTTATAAAGGGAAATACCAACACTGTGCAGGGAAGCTTTCCTCATCAGTAGCCAACAGCTGTATCAGGTCACTGGAAAGTCAGTGCGGTTTTCTTGCTTCAGGGTACTAAAACGAAACCCGAGCATATTTAAGGTTGAGAAACTTTGGCACGAGCCAAAAGCGTTTCAGGGCAGCAGTTGTCAAGTTCTTCCACCCCTAACCCTTGTTAGTAACATGGACCTCCTGGCTGGCAATCTTCCTGCGATGCATCATAGTGTCCCAAAAAGCAGAGAACACGTAAGAGTCACCGTGTTCCTATGAAATAATTCACCAAAAGGATATGGGTGGATCCTTTAGGCTGTTATTAAAAATAACTTTATGAGAAGAAGTTGATATGTTGTGTAAAGCATCACTTTTCATGCCGTTTGTTTAGACAGGCACCTAATATTTCACTGCAAGTTTTGAATGTTGAGGTGCTGCTGTGGGTGGCAGCATGGATCAGTGTTTACATTAAGAGTAATTACAGTGATGTTACAATCATCCCTAAGCCAGTCATTTCAAAACTGAATAATTTATTTTTAAGCTTAATTCAAACATGCTCCAAAGTAGATCTGATTCCTAAGCAGCCTGAGTTGGGCTCTGTAATGACATCTTGTAGCCAGCAAAGCAATACGGTTACATTATTTTAAAATCTGTAGTCTGTGCTTAGAGTACAAAATTTTTTTAAATGTGAATGTATTATATTGCCTCTTCTTGCTTTTCCATAATGCCTCCCATAAACACAAGGGTTTTTCCACCCTGACACCCATTCCTAGACATCCTCTCCTCTCCCATAACACCCTCCATGAGCAACCCTCACACAGCTCTGATATCTCACCTGCACATCAATCCCTTTCCTCTGGGCTCCTCTTCTTGTTGCTCCCCATACATTGCCCTGAAGCTGCTCTGCTTTCTGGGCTGGCTGAAGGAATGGTTGAGGGGAGGCAAGGGCACCAGTTCAGCTCTCCAGCATCCAGAGGAAAGCTGGCATGTGTTGTCCTTGCCCATTCTAGTGCTCCCACTTGTGCGCCTAATCAAGCGGGAACCACCAAGTTGAAGTGATTGAGCCCCATGAAGGAAGGAGCTTCCACACCATGCACAGAATGCTTTGGGAGAGGAGGATTCAGGCAGGAGGACAAGCTGGAAAACCTGTCTGCCCCGGCCTCTAGAGCTGCTCCTGAAGCTGAGGTTCCCATGGGAAAGCTGCCCAACTCCTGGCATCCTGTCCAGCAAAGGGTCTGACAAGCAGGCATTGCACACAAACCCATTTCATTCTGTACATCTTTGGGACCATCTTTCCAGCAACCCATCCTGTATACTCTGCTAAAATAAATTCCTGGGGAAGGAAACTGTGTGTCCGAAGTTACCCCTTCCCTTTTCTTCTCTGCCCTTCCCTGCTCAAGCAGAGGTATCTGCTTTGTGGCCCACACTCACCAACTTTTTGCCTCTTTGAGCAATTTTCGTACCCTGAAACAGCATAATTGAATTTTGCTTAGTTAAGGGAAGACGGCTCATGTCAGAAAATGTTTGCAAGATTGGGTCTCATTTTGTAACACTTCTCCTCAAAGAATCATTCAATGATGCATCTTAGAATCAGATTCCAGAGAGGGAACTAAAAGAAACATCAATAAAAAAAGGAACTGTAAGGAAACTAAATATAGAACAGGCCAATATGAATTAAACAACATCCTAGAAATCTTCACACAATAATTGATTTGCTCATTTGTACTTCTTTCTATTCTTTAATCTTTCAGCAGGGCTTCAATCCTCCCCCCATTGCTTTTTTAATATTCTCTGTTCATCTGTTGTCTACAATATTGTTTCTGATCTCTCTCATCCCATCAATCATCTATAAAAAGAGACTAGTCCACACTCTCTGGTCTCCAATCCTAATGACTGTAAAGAACTAATCACCTAAACTGAGTGATGTTCATTGTTGTAAGTGTCTCTTTGATTTATTAAACATCTCAGTATAAATTCCTGCGTGTGTTGCAAGTTGTTTCCTAGAACCTGTATGAAGGCACTTTGAAATCCTAAAACTGTCTGCTTATGGGGTTTTTGCTTCACTTAATAAATGGATTCTTCTAATGAAAAATCAGCTTTTACTTAACTGAAAGGACCACTCAATTCCAAATTCAGGTCAGATCCTCAGTTTAAGCTTTCCCTGAATAGAGAGCAAACTTACAAAGGCCACTGGTACACACTTTATATTAGTGTGAAAATACTGTGTGTATCACTTCAGCCTATCTGCCTGCTGATGGAGAGCCATAGACATTAGGAAATACTTCTAACGATGGCATTTTCCCTAGCTGTCCCTTTCATGTGCTGTTGCAAGCTTTTCGGTTGAGCAAGGACACTTCCAATATGGTTGTTAAATAAAATTTAAGAACTGAATACTTTCAGAGTCTGTCCTAGTAAAAATGAAATATTCAGCATCGTGCCATCAATGTGCAATTGTTCCTCACGGGGATGAGGTTTAATTTGAGTCCTGAAGTCAGTCTCTTTGACCCTACATCAGTAGTGAGGCCACCAAATCCCCATCAAAGGATCTGGGTGTCACCAAATTTGAGGATTCTCAAACTGGTGCAAGATCCAGGTTCTGCCAGTCATATTGAGAACTGTTTTCCCATCATTTGAAAGAAAAAAGATATACTAAGGGCAGAGCAGAATTCGATATGAGCAAAGTATCTGTTAATATGACATGAGGCTTTTGAAAGAGACCAATGTGATGTTCTCACAACCTGATTGTTAAAATGACAACTAGACAAGAAATTATATGAGCACAACTACTGGTAGAACCACACTCAGAGGATGACACTCAAAATGGGACCAGTTTGACCAATAACTCGTCTCTGGGTCTGCCTCAAGACTTGGGCTATTCATGTTCTTTCACCAGCACCTTAGGGTGCAGGACTAGAAAGAAAAAGTGTAAAATGTTTGTGTGGTGCCTTTCTGGAAAGGATTCTTCGCCCATGAGTTGTTTACAAATTCTGTTCTCCTTTCCCATGTTGGATTTGTACAGAATATTGACTGTCTGCTAAAAATAAATGCATATTCCTTAACGTTCACGACACTCTTTACAGCAGCCCCTGCTAATGAACCAGCTACTGTTACAAGCGGGTGAGTTTCATGCATTGATTGCTTTAGTGCCTCATACTAAATAAAAAGACGTTAATAATCTTATTATTACAGAAACATCATGGAAACTCATAAATATAGATTCAACAGTTAACATCACAAACCTGTGAAAACCCTTTTTTCAGCGCAGTATGGGCATAGTTATGCTGGCAGGCAAAAGATGTGGGGGAAAATTATGTATAATTTATTCTATAGATTTTGCCCACTTTTTCTGTTTACAAAATGTGCATAAATACCTTACAGTTTTTGTAACCATTAGCAAAAGTCTACTGCAACCCTCTGGTAAGGGGAGATTAAGCAGAGTTGGTAAATCTTAGCTTGGTGTATGAAGCTCTTGTAGCTTTCATTTTTGCTGCCTGATTAGCAGATTGTTGAGTGCTACTCTTAGAATGACTTTTTGTTTGTGTTAGCACTCAAAATTTGCTTTTTGTGTGTAGCTCAAGATCTCACGTCCAGTCCCTGGAGGTGTTCAAGGTGAGGTTGGATGGGGCTTTGAGCAACCTGATTCAGGGGTAAGTGTCCCTGCCCGTGGCCGAGGGGTTGGAACTGGATGGTCTTTAAGGTCTCTTCTGACCCAAACCATTCTATACTTCTATCATTCTATGATCACTGTTTTTCTGATGACAGTGCTAAAACAGCCACAGAAAGTGATGAACTCCCCCATAGTGCATACACTCAGAAAGGGCTGCAACATAGAAACACAGCAGAAGAGTGGTCTTCGCTCTCTTTCTCTCTCTTTTTTTCTTTTTTTTTAAGGAAAACATGGCAATGATATTTGGGCATTTTTACCTCCAAATAAATGAAAAACAAATACAGAGAAGGTAGATTTAGATTTCTGTTCAAGCAAATATTCATGGAATTGATTAGCGAAGTTTAAAACGTCCCCATCATCTGTACTCTTATATATAATGCTGCTGTAAAAAATATTTCTATTAATATCAGGTGAGAGAACACCATTACCCAGTCATAAGAGCATAAATAAATAATAGCCATCTGCAACACTGGTGTCAGCATCTTTATCATAGATGCTGATTTGGGCTAGATGATTTCCAGGCTCTCAGGAAGGGGAGATTCGTTTCTATTCCAAGAGGTTCCTACTCAGAAGATCATCACGCAAATGGACAGAAATTAGGAAAAATCATCAGTTTCTACATATGTGAACTCTCTGGACCACAAAAGGGATTGCAGAGAGAAATGCCTTTAAAGAGCTTAAGAGGTAAATCGTAGGCAGGATAGAGGCTTTAAGTTTTGAGGAAAAAAACACAAAGAAGACAGTTTAAAATACACAAAAATTTAACCCCCAAACATGTCCAACCAAAACATTTGCTTAGAGTCATATCACACCACTCTGCAGTTGAATCACCTACGTTAATGCTGTACGCTTGGAACGTCCACGATGATAGAGTCCGTCTACAAATCTGGTATCAGTGGTTTCACTGGGAAATGACCTGTAATTTTTCTCTGCGCAACAACACAGACAATTTAAAGTCTATTATCTCACAACCTACCTCAATCTTAAAGATGAGGTTTTTCTGTCTACTCAGACAACCAATTCCCAAATCTCTGTGGGATATATATGGTGATGATTTAGCCTGCTTTACAATCTATTGAGTTTTAAACATGTCAGCCCGTCTAAAAATGGATGTTATAAATTTTACAGCTCTGGTTTGGGAGAAAATCCTACAGCTTGAAGAAAAGAACAAAGACTTTGCTTTTCTGATTGGTGGGGGGTTTTGTTTTCTTTTTTTGTTGTTGTAGTTTGGATTTGTTTTGTTTTTTCCCAGAAAGATGGTTGCTGCTCGAGAGGCACTGAGCAGTAAAGAAGGCTCGAAGTAGTTAGTCTTGGTGGAGATGAACTGTACGGTTCGAGGGCAGAAAAAGAGGTCAGAGGTGTATATGATCAATACAATATTGCACAGGAATTGCCACAGTGGACACCTCATACCTACTTTGTGTGTGCACTTATAAATACCTGTCTGTATCACCAATCCCTGGCTCAGCTAAAAAAGGTTCTGTATCTTTGACGCGAGGCAAGAAGATCTCCATCCCCGCAGTTCTACTGAGATTACTCAGCTGTGAACAGATAACTCGATACAAAGAAGAGGAAGAAAAAGCAAGGAAAAAAGTAGAAGCAGACAATTTCATAGAGCCCAAACCAGACAAGACTCTCTCTGATGACCAAGGGAAAAGCTTTGATAAACGGTAGGGCAGCTCCTCAAATCCAGGTCTCTGAAAGTGGGGGTGGAACACTGCAGGAAATAATATGAGAGTCCCTGCTGTGGGAGTCAAGGGAGACAGGGAAAATAGTTCAGGTAATAAAAAAAATGTTAATATTACAAGAGTGGAATGCATCTGAGTATAATTCCAGACTTTTAAGTTCAGTTTTCAAATCTTGGAGAAAGAAAGAGACAGCCCGCTGTCTTCTCGCTAGTTTGTCACATTGGTTTTCAGGTGTGGAATAAATCAAAACTTTTTTTTTCGGAACATGGTACAAAGAAATGCATTAATAATACATGAAAAATGTTCATCATGTTGGTGTGCATCAGTGGAAACACTATTTTAAAGAAGCTACAAGCAACAGATGAAAAGATATGACCCAGGTTTCACTTCTGATGTGGTGGGGTGGGGGCAAGGCAAGCGTTTCTCTCACCCACAGATGTGCTATATCTGTGACTTCCCGCTTGGGTAGAGAAGTTGGGTTCCCAAAGTAGGGATGATTTTTTTTTTCCCACAAGCAAGTGAGGAAGTTTGAATCCTCTGAGCCATCCTCTCTAAGTGCATTCAAGAGAAACAGAGAGAGAAATAAAACAAAACCTCCCAACTAACTGGTAGCTGCCATGGCTTTTCTTCCTCTGCATGCTGAATGTTTAAATGTCTAAAGACTCTGATGTTTGCCGAGAACAGCAGTCATTTTTGTGCTCGGCTCTGCATGCTATAGTGCAGAGGACTGGGACACATGCACATGCCCACATCCTCTGCCCTTCTGGATGGTTTTGCTTTCCTTCCCTTTAGCTTCCAGAAACACACTTTAAAATAAAATGTAATTAAAGCTGTTCTGATTATAAGTATAGAATTGCTATTTATGGGTGAGCATAGCTGCAATAAATATTTGTTTCTAAGCTAGCTGACTCTATCAGCAATCAGTGTGGGAAAGATCAAAGGGAAGAGAAGAAAAATACAAAAATGATGTTTGTGATTTGGCTTGTGGTAGTGCCTGAATGCTCCACACAAAAATAAGACCTCCTGCAGTCAATGCTGCATAGGCAAATAGCGGGATTTTCTTGCCTTCTGAAGCGCCAGAAGTCTCAACAGGCAAACTGGACCTGAGTGGGACGAAAACAGACAGTTTCTATTAGTGGCCAAAATGAAGAAATGCTCTTTTTGCCAGGGCACCTCTGCTCCTGGAGCTAATTCTGTTTGCAAGAGCTGTGGGCACCCTCTCTTCAGATGGTGATGTAGAGACAGAAGATATTTGTGCCCCATCACCTCCATGGGTCTGTGCATCCATGACAGGACGCTTCAGAGACCTTATGCTTCAGGAATACAAGAGGTTTGGTTCCACCAGCAATTCCATGAACAGTTTGTGCTATCAGAGATGGTCAAATGCAGTTGGGCTGGAAAATTTCCTTCACTTGGCAGAGATGGGATGTGGAGGGGAGGGAAATGGATGGTTGCTTGGCTTTGCAAGCCGATACTGCAGTCTCTGTCACAATCTGCTCTCCCACATGTTTTGGAGGACACTTCAGCTCTGCCTGGGCAAACACAGAAGGAAGAAATGTGCTCTGTAGATGGAGGAACTCCAGCTGATCGGCCTTCACATGGCACTTTGTGTGCATTTCATTCTTCTCTTCCCATGCTCTGCCACTCCTTCACTTTCCTCTGCCTCTGAGGAGCCCAGGGACAAAACGGTTGATGTTGGACCATGTCACGAGCTACACACAGGGACATGGCCATGGGATCTCTTTGCAGTGGTCTACTGGTCGCCATCACCTCCCCATTAAGCTAGAAGAGCAATCATCAGGAAACCCATAATCCTGAGCCAGGAGTGGCTTAGCATCCAAAAATTACCCTGTCTTTTCCTGCTGGACTCTGATTTTCCGGTGTATAGGAAAGAGGGAATCTATTGCTCCAGCACATGCTCATTGCACTCCCTACATGTGCCTTAAGCCTCTTGTCACCATTTCATTTGTAGTTTTGTGAATTACTTTTACCTTATTTAACAGACTCTCACAATAGAAAAAAGACCCTAAGGAAAGAAAAGAAAAATTGCTACTTTGCTAAGACCTTGCCTGGCAAGTTTCAGCTCAGAAACCCCAGAGAATGCAGAAGAGATTAATGAAAATGCTGAAAATCACCATAATAATTCCAGCTCCCTGCACCAGTGTCAGCAGGCTCAGCAGGGCCTGTCATTAGAAAGCCCCCTTTTAAAACGGGTGTCCCTCCTATTAGTTAAATTATCTAGACTGTGGCGAAGAATATTCCAAGGTGACAGAAATGGGAACAGTACAGACTGCTAAAAATGAAAATCAGATAATTGCTCATAAATTACTTCTGGGGTCTTTAAAGATCTTTCAGTCTTGCTGACTGAAAGACAAGTCATTTGGAATGCAATAATTAAAATAAAAGCTGCAACATACAGGAAATGTAGTTGGAAGGAAGATATTACGAGATATATTGTACCTGCATATATTATCATCTGGTTTTCAATAGCATCCTGAATTTGCTCTTATTCTGCTTAAAAAGCAAGTAAGGGCGAGAGCCTTGGCACTGAGACCAACCCTGGCTTTGGTCCCCAGCCTCCTCCCTGGACTTCACACATAGTGAGAAAGTGGAAAAAGGGGCTGGATATTATTATCTTTCTTGGTGCCATGTGTGGCCAAAGCTCAGTGATGGCCACCCTTGACACAGGGGACCAGCAGATCTTCAAGGGTGGCACAGTAGCCCTTGGGTCCTCACGTGGCTTCATCCCCTCTGGAGGAGGGAGATTGCCTTGCGATTGTGAGTTGAAGGGAACAACCAAAATTTCCTCTCCCTTGGGATGAATTCACCAGGGAATATTTTAAACAGAAGGCTTTTTCTCCTAATTTGCCACATTTAAGAGTAGGATTCATGTCACTTGGTGCTCAGTAGAGCCACCTCCATATTAGTTTTTTCAGTAGTTTTAGATGAAAGTTGCTTAGACACAGAAGGGGTGCTCTGGTGAGCTGAGGGTCAAGACACAGTCACCTCTTCAACTATATTCTGTCTTCCTCTTCTGATCATCCCACACAGCTACCAACTGTCTGGAGGAGGATAGCAATGCCACTTCAGAAGATGTCTGTTAAAATCCCTTTGACACTCATTTACTGCTGACCACGTTTGGTCTAAAAACATTAAGAAATTATTTCACCCCTCTTGCCATTTATTGCACTGCATGGAGATGTTTTTTTTTAAGTCAGACTATATTTTGTTAGTTGCCCAGAGGATTTCATGCATGGGCTACTCTATAAATAAGAGTTATTATTTCCTAGTGATGAAAGTGGTGTCTTTCTGAGAAGTTGCATAATAGCTCTAGTGGGATAAACAGGAATTTTCTGATGGTATTTAGTTTCACAATTAAACAGGGGACAGTTTGCGCTACAAGAGGGACAGTTAACCAGTATTTAAATGACACTTTTGCCCTCTACCCATGAGTTACATCTGGGCAATGAGAAGGGGAGGATGTCAGCCACCAGCTTGTGATTCTCTATGGTTCCCCAGAGATAAATTTGGCTCTCAAAACCAAACTTATAGCTAAGAGGGGGTAAGAGAAGCTGTAAAGTCTACCACTGGGCTGGCACTGTTATATTGATTTCAGTAAGGCCAAGGAACCTACAGCAGCTGAAATGCCCCACGCTGTTCGAGGAGAGGCAGGAGGCAAGCCTGCAGGACAGTGACTGTGCAGGATGAATGACAGGGTCTGTTCCTGGGAAGGAAAGTGGATGATTTCTGTATTCAGGGCTGCTTCTCTGCACTTATTCCCAAAACTGAATTAACCCTACGAATGTAGAACAAACGTACATATATTACAGGGCTTCTTTCATGAATTAAGGATGCTGGGTCGCCTAACCTCCACCCAAATGAGCTGCATAGGAAGACAGAGAGGAGAAATGAAGGTTGTTTGAAGCTACAACAGGGATGATACACAACCCAATCTGTCCAAAAATCAGCAAAGTAGCTCACAGATTCACGTTGTTTTTGTTAATCTGGCCCCTGCCCTAGCTCTGCCAAGGTCTCCTCTAACTGGCTTTCAGAGAAGGCCAGACGCTCAGAGAGCACAGCAGAGACGTCATCGCCTCCCAGCACAGCCTCTTCCAGCACCAATCCACCTGCAATATTGGACCTTAGCACATAGGAAGAGTCAGGGATAATTTTTCCAGTTATGATGTAATTTCCCTACAAATGATACTTTTCCCCAATCCCACTATCTAAAGTTCCCTTAACACCTGGTGGTTGAGAACTTGTTCAAAATTTCCATCAGACTGAGTCTTTATCATTCCACCTGGTCTTTGGGCTCAGGATATACTTTGCATAGGATTCAGGGCATGCAGGCGTGAGTATTCTTGCAGGCTGATCTCCCTATAATTTGTAATTCTCAGCAGCCATGGTTTCACCTTTATCTGGAAACTTATAGGAAAAATTGTCTTTGGGAACAATGAGAAAAATGCTGATAAAGTGCCCATCAGCTTCTGAGATATGTGAGAAGAAGGATGGTTATCCCTTAGTGAATGCCTGAAATCAGCAGTGAAGAACAAATAATGAGCTCATACTCTTATTTTATGTCTAGATATCAGTGTTACCAAGTGGTACTCTGGGTCCTTCAGATTTCAACCACAAAGGCAGCACGGGGCTGATGCTCAGATGCACCAGTGAGGTGCATGACTCCAGCATGGGCACCCACTTGTAGGCACGTGTAGGGATACAGGCTTCCTAGCTAAATCCATTGAGGTGGTCTGTGTGTTGTCATTACATATGAAATATGTGTGTGCAGCCCAACGGAGATCAAATTCCTTTGTACACAGGGGAACCTTGAAGTCTCTCAGTGTGGAAACTCACTAGAGAGCAGAAGGATATCAGATTGCAGAGTTGGTGTTTTACGGCAGATTTCTGTTCCAGCATCATCAGTCTCGTGTCCTCCTCTAAAATTTCCTGCTCCTTTACCACAGTATTTCTATAGACTTACTATTGGAAAATATCTACGTGAAAATTGTTCAAAAGGGAAAGAGGTTACAAAACTGTCATCTGGGCTAAAAGTATTAAGCAAATATTTTTCAGCCTCCATGAAGTAACAGATTTCTAGTGCTGCTTACCCAGGTCTTCTCCCAGGCTGCTGTTCTTAGCTTATTTTCTGCATCATCTTCATGTAGAATAATTGTTTGCTTCTGTGACTAAAGAACAAACAATTTCTAATAGAGATTGCCTACTTCAAGGACAAACTAAATGTAGAGGGGACATTAACTTTTTGTGCAATTTAGCTAGTAAATGTAAAAATAAGTTTTCTTTTGAGGACTTCCTTCACGCTGGAGCACAGACATCCTCCGACAAGACAGTGAAAATGGGATGACATTGAGTCTGAACTCAAAGCTGAGTATTTGAATGCGTATTAGCCCAGGTCTGAGAGCTCTGTTCTCACACATTTTTTGAGAGGGAGTATAAAAAGGATATAAAGCTACTGAAGAGTGCCCAGAGGAGGCCGCAAAGTTGGTGAAGGGTTTAGAGGGGAAGCTGTATGAGGAGCAGATGAAGTCACTTGGTCCATTCAGGTTGGAGACTGAGGAGAGACCTCGTCGTAGCCTACAGCTTCCTCACAAAGGGAGGAGGAGGTGCAGGCGCTGATCTCTCAGGTGACCAATGACAGGACTCAAGGGAATGGCAGGAAGATGGGCCAGGGGAGGGTTAGTTTTGATATTACTACATGGTTCTGCACCCAGAGAGTGGTGGAGCACTCGAACAGCTACCCAGGGAAGCAGTCATGGCACTAAGCCTCATAATATTCCAGAAACATTTGGATGACACCCTCAGACACATGGTGTGAATTTTGGGGTTCTCCTATGCATGTAAAGGAATTGCTTGATGATCTTTGAGGGTTCCTTACAACTCAGGACATTTTATGATCCTATAATTCTATGTCTCTACTCAGACAGCTTAATTTTGCTTCACCAATAGCAGTATCTCTTCCTAAATCTCTGTATCTAAGACAGACACAGAATAAAACTGGGACTGTGTTGGCTGCCCTCCCACAAGGTAGTGCTATACTTTCCATCTACACTGCCTCTACCCAACCAATCAGAACTCATTGCTTCACCGAAATGAACTGGGCCATATTTTTGGTGAAGAAACAGTGATGAGAGAAAAATGTCCTGCTATGCTGGCTGAAGGAGAAGGAATAATGGGAAAAGAGAGGGAGAGAAGCTGCCAAATGCGGCTGCAGCGCATGACATCGGGACAGACAGCAGAGAGGGGACAAATACTTGTGGGATGGAGCAAATTATGCAGTTTATTTGCTCTGCAGTGATGAAACAGAAAGGTCCACTCCTATACACCCTGGATTATAGGCTGGCATATATGATTCATATATATGTATTTTAAGTCTTCTATATCTCTCCAGTTCAGGCTGCCACTCGTTTCTAGTCTTCTAACAAAGCAGGCTTTTGAACAGTGTTCACGCTTACTTTTTAAGTTTTGAAAGCAGTGTCTCTTGCTGTAGAGGCTGCTGCTAATGAGAGATGAGGCAAAGTGAGGAGATGGCACTGCTCAAGGCAGTCTCTGTGTTGTGCCATCCCGTGCCGTGTGAGTAGATGGCAGCGATGCTCTCTACCACATTGGCTGCACTGTGTGGGTCAGAGTCTGTGTTAGCACACAAGTAACCATTAACCTGGCCTTTGCTGCTGGCTTCCAAAAACATTTCTGAGCATTCACCTCTCATCCTGTAAATAACAGTTGCGTTCAAGGAAGTGCCAGTTAGCAGCAAGATAGGATGCACTGGAACTGGAATCGCAGAAAAGCAGTCAGGGCAATAGAGACTTCACTCAAACCTGGGCAAGTAAACACACCTGTATGAGGTGAGGTGCTCCGAGACCGGCAGAGCAACGGGTGCCTCTGCACTTCAACACACAGACACAGGAACAGGCTGTGGCCACCCAGTGCCTCTGCTCTTCCCATCACTGGGCACATTTGAGCAGCGTGACCTGCAAGTTCGCCTGGTCTGCACTGGGAAGACCTATTGGAAGACCTCAGCATCTCTTAGCTCTTAGTCTTTTGGGATTTTTGTTCACAAAGCAGTGGAGAAACTCCTCTATCCAGCCATATCCACTTCAGACTCAACACTAGAGGCGTTTGAAATGCTGAGGACTGAAAAGAAGGTATCCTAAGGGTATCTCTCCCTGTTTTATGATTCCTAAAATACAGGATTAAGAACTGTGTGTGCACAGTATTATTACTAATGGATGCACCAGAGCTGTCTGGCCACGTCAGCCATCAGGATGGTCCTGTTTGAAGTTTTGCCTGCTCCTGTGGCCCCATCTGCTCCACTCCACTCTCTTGAAAGATCAAATACATTTCTTTTTAACATGGCTGCCAAAGCTCAGTGCTTGTGAAAACAGAAGGGCTGACAGTGCTCATTCCTCTCTTCTGACCTGCACCAGCCCAGGCCTTTAAGACGTGGACCTTGACAATTGTCCTCAAGCCTGTTGTTTGACTTCTTCATCAGTTCTTCTCAGCAGCTTCTACTGCAACAGAGATGGATGCTGCCAGGCCCTAAACCCCCACTCAGTCTGCATCTCTGCTGTGGACCCAAAACTCACAAGCAGCTCCCTTGAGAGTCTGTCTCCAGTCATGCAGTTTTTTGCTTCTGACAGAGAGGAGCACAGCGAAGGTGCTGGCAGGGCTTTGCTTGTGACCTTAACTCAAAATCTTGGTTTCTGTGTCCTGAGATAAAAAATCTGCTCACTCCCTCTGATCAAAAACTCGGCCCATGCTGACCCTACATAATCCCAACATAAAGAACAGGGGAGAAAGATCACCCTTTTCTGTAGGCGATGACTAGTGATGTAAGTAGCAAGCCTAGCACATGCTTGTGTGGAGTCACCTGAACCTTCTCAGCGAGCATTGCAGGAGAGCAGAGGTGGGTGCAAGTCACAGGCACAGGACTGAGGACCTCTTCATCAGTCATCTTATGAAGAATGGATTTTTCAGCTCTGAAAAGCAGGTAGAAGTGGCAGCTACCTGCAAGTCACTGCTGCTGTCAGGTTACCACCTAAGGACACCTCTAGACCTGCCTCAGTTCCACCAACACTTCATAATTCCCAGACCAGTAAGAACCAGCAGAGCCACAATGTCCCAATACGTCATCCTCCTTCCTACACAAACACCTTTATAAGAAACTTCCCCACACCAGGAACATCAACTCGCTATCAGTAGAAGATAAATGTAGTACACAGCAGCATCTTACTTGGCAATTCCAACACCTTTGGAGGACATCGGTAACAGAGGAAAAACTCTACGCAGACCTGATCTGGCTTTAATTTGCTGTATCCCTCAAAATGAAAAGTGATGCCTACATAGTCTCACTGAAACCTGAAAAACAGAGGAAGGAAAGATGACTCTTGCTCAATTAAATTTTTCTGAAAACCAACTGATGTTCCCTGCCTGCTGTCTCTTTCTCAGCACAGGGCTCTAGGGGCTGGGCAGCACACTGCTCAGTGAAACCGTTAGACTAAATGTTGAGCAAAAGTCCTTCTCATTTACAGCTCTCTTACCTGCAGTACAGAGCTGTGCAATTTATACACCCTCCTCTGTCTTAAAATTCCCAAGATGCACCGTACAAGCAAGGAAGCAATAAAAGACACAGTGCACAGGCAAGGCTTACATCCTGCTACTCAGTTCTGATGCTGTATAAAATGCCTAGCTGAGACAGAGATCTAAGTATCACATCATTTATTTAACTATCAAACATCATATCCTAGGTTTTACGGTGACTGGCACTACAGAAAACATGATGAGAAATAGATGGGTAATTTTGGTGGTGGTTTTGACTTTTACCATCATCTAAAACTGTAGCAAAGCCAGAAGATATAGGTTTATGCTTCTTGAGATATGTGTTTAAATCTAGTTTGTGTCATAAGTGATCTGAAGGTAATGGTCACACCTTGACTCCTAACCAAGCTTAGATATGAGACTTCAAGAATGAGATGAGTTTTTCTGTATCAGAGCACGTGTACCACATGGTCTGGTACAAATCAGCATGACTGGCAGATTTTGGGACTAGGAGGGACTAAGAAAATTAACTTCTGAAAGAAACTTGTAGACAGTGACACGTGTGGGATGCTCCATTGGTTGCTGCCCATAAACTGCCTGGTCCTCAGCCTGCTCTCTCACCAGCTCCAAGCGCTGCGGTCTGTGAGAGGCTGCTTGGTCTGGGATGAAAGGAAAGGGCAGACAGAAGCAACTCGTGAAAAAAATAATGTTAGAAGAATAAAACACACAGGAAACATATTTTAAGTGGCATATACCTATAGACCACAGGGGAACTCTAAAACCCATGGTTAGTATTGAAGTGACTGTCACACAGTCCATAACCCCTGATTGTTATAAAAACCTCACGCAGGTAGGTACAGCATCCTTTGATGTCCAGGTGCATGACAAGAGCATGAATCATTGCACAGCGAGAGACTGAACAGACCAGACCTGGTCCAGAAATGGGGTCGACAGCAAGCATCCCCCACAGACCATGGTGACAGTCTGTGCTTCCTCCTGGGGCAGGTGACGGCAAAGCTGTTCCCCACCAGCGTGGGTGGCCCCACGGGGATGGTGGCCATGCTGAGTTGCCGTAGGGTGTTGCTGTGTCCAGCCCAGCTGAAAGGGTTGTCAGGCACTGGAACAGCTGCCCAGGGAGAAGGCTGAGTCACCATCCCTGGAGGTGTTTAAAAGATGAGCAGATGAGGTGCTCAGGGCTCTGGTTTAGCAGTGGACAGGTACGACTGAACTCAATGATCTCAAAGGTCTTTTCCAAATAAGAAATTCTATGCAAGCATGGAAAGGCGATGTGGGGTGGAGGGTGTTCTCCCCCGGGGATTGCTGTGTGGGAGCATCCGTGGGTGGCACTTATCCCCGCGTGGTGCTGCCTGTCCCCCGTGTCCCCGCGGCGGGCGAGCCACGAGAGGGCACTGAAACACAACCAAAGCGCTGAAACGCGCTCAGCCTCCTGCCAAAGGGGGTTCTCCGCCTGATCCACTGCCTTCCCCCTAATTATATCTTTAGATAAAATTCCAGAACAAAGGACCGATACAAGGATATAGGCATTGCTGTGTGTTTCCACTGTCCATTAAGAGGTCTGAAACAAAACCAGGGTTCATAAATACCCTACAATGAAATGCTTCATGGGTCGGGAGCTCGCAAGGTGAAATATGACTTTCTGTTGTAGTTGTTTGTCAGGCTAAAACAATAATTGTATTGAAATTCATTTTTAATTAAACTGTTTGCTGTGCTCTGGGAATCTGCATTGGCATTTATGTAGTGTCCATCATTCCTGTATCGGTGTGCTTTATCGGCACAATCAGTTAAGCTTAGTATATTTTAATTGAAATTCTTTCAGTCTTTCAGCTGTTACTTCCCCCTTCAGATTATCATTCATATTATAGCTGCATTTCATGCTTATCCTACCCTGAGTGATTACAACTATTATTCTGCCATTATTTTTAATTCTTCTCTACTTCCCCCTCATTTTCACAATTCATTTTTACTATAAACTCTTGCTGTTATGAGAGAATTCGGTGTAAATCAGTTCACACATTTTTTTTTTCAACTGTAAACCAGATGTAAGAAAGTCCAACGTTAAAAACATGCAGCACTGAAGACTGTCATACTTCAGAACTGAAAATATGCCACTAATATAATATGAAATATTTTCAAATGCAACTGCAATATGTAAGATGCAAGTACTGAAATAATTTTAATAAAATTTACCCTTAAAATTTCCAAGAGAATCTCATCAAAAAAAGGAATAAAAAGCCAGCCTATTACGTCTTCTCTACTTAACATATTTTCTTTTACTTCATGTAAATTAAGTTTATTTTAAATTTTTTCTTAGGCATTATAAGCTCATCCTGCTATAAAAAAAGGAAAAAATAAACCAAGAGATTCATAGCTTTTTTTTGTGCATGAACAAAGATATTTAAATCAAAATTAAGACATTTTTTCTAATAATTTCAATATATTAACTTAGTTAAAAAAATAAGTTCTGCAGATAGTTACATCAATTAATACTCTCTTAGGAGTACATTTTTTGCTGAAAGCCCTGGAAATATATTTCATTGTCTCTCATCTCACCAGTATGGCACTATTTACAGTGTAAGTGTAACAGTTGTAGTGCTGAAACCCCGATTCTGAACAGCCTGCATCCTCATCCTCTGTTAGAGACAAAAGAGGCAGGATGTAGAGGGAAGCTCAGAGGAAGGAATAGCATTGGAATTTGTTTTTATTTCAGTGGAAAACATCATGTAATAAGAATAAATTGTGTGAATAAGGTTTCGCAGGACCAGAGTCCGCGTGTGATGCTGGCAGGGGAGAGGACTTCACCTAATAGGTTATTTCCACATTTAACTACCATGAGCCTAAACAACATCCACCACGTTCAGCCTGAAAAAAGGCATTTATTTTCACTTACTAAATTCTTCCTGACCATAATGGCATTGTTCTGGCACTCCATGTGAACCTGCAGCTTCCGTTAACATCTGCAAGGGCCCTGGGAGTGAAGCTGCACCGAATAACGGACACCCACTTGGCAGCATTACATGGAATTTTGCCACTCATTTGTCAGACCTTTAGACTTCAGGAATTTTTAGATATCTAAGTCTAGATCATTTACGTGAGTGTGTGAGTGTCACTACGCTAGGAGAACAAACCCTTTTCTAAGAATCTCTACTACCCGGTGATGCCTTTCCAAGGAAAAAGTAGTTTTAGCCTTGGCTTGTGCTGTATTTCAGAAAGCTCATAGCAAGTGAAAAACGCAGCAGGGACACCTCTTTGTGGCTTCAATGTAAGCTGTGTAAAATTTTTTTCTTCTGCTTCCAGACAGCTGATTTGCATCCACAATGTATCTCAAAATATAGAAGAAATATCTAAACACATAGGGACAATACCGCATATATCAGAGCAGCATGTATTATATATGATTCTGTTATATAGATGTACATACACGGGGAAATTCTGCCTACCACAGAGTGGAAAAAAACACTGAAAATGCATTCCAGGTTAATCTGGTAAATTCCTGGTTACATTGATTAGGGGGAGCAGAGGTTTGTCTGGCTCCTGGGCAGATGACCAACCTGTAGCACACTCGCTATTTTCCAGCTTTAAATCTCCCACAGCCCACAAAACAATAAGAAATACTTGCAGAGTGTTTAACTGTGATATCTCACAGTTCAGGTAGAGCTGATCTCTGGAATGATTTTGTCTCACTGAAGTACCCAGTGAAGCAAACCTGACATCAGCACACCCATCTACACACGCTTCTCTCTTGCACCGCTAGGAAACACCCTGAGCGATGCTCTGCCTGCCAGGAGCAAACACCAGCCCAGCAGTGCTGGAGACACACCTTCCTTCAGGGAGTGGGGAGCAAAATAAAAACTCTTCACATTCTTTGGAATGATTTGGCTACCTCCTCCACCTTCTTTCCCCCCCCCTTTTTAAATGTCAGGCTCCTACACAGTTTCTTTGAAAGTTTGAACAGTTAGATCAGTCTGGAAGCAAAAAAACCACAGCGCATTTCACCTTTTGCAGAACTTTCCAAGAAACAGTTTGCATTTCAGAGCAGTGACTACACAGCATTGAGCTCTCTGGGGCCAGGGTGTAGGCCTAAAATTCAAAACATTTTTTTGGTACATCTGTGTTCAATCAGGGCTTATTTCTGATTAAGGTGGCTGAATTTTTAATATTAAATTCTTTTTTAAAATCAATCACTGTTGTATTTAGGGACATGAGATGGGAATGGATAGTTTTGTTGTACAATTGCTCACTCTGCTTAAGATCCAAGTTGTCTGGGATGGAAGGTTTCTGATTTTTCCTTCAGCTGTGTTTTGCCTGAGGTACAGCCTATGACTCTTTGACTGACTTGTGGCATTTTCTTTCACTGTGTGCACAGGGAGATGCTCAAGTGGCTGCACTTTCCCTTGTCCCAGTGCGCAATGGGAGCTTCATCTCCTTCATCTCTCCCTGCCTGGGGAGGTTGATTGCTGGAGCATCCCAAGCTGATGGCACAAGGGCACAGCTGAGATAGGGCTTCCGAGGCAACAAAATACTATGGAAGATCCTGGTCTGGTTTTGAACCCTGAGCTTTGGATCCCTGACACTTTGGGGGTGCACAAGTGGACATTGCTGTGATAAAGAAAGGTACCTAATGAGCAGCGGTGGATCTAAGGCCCCAGATAATGATGTGTGACTGAGGCAGATGATGCTGCCAGCTCACACATCATAAACACAGGCCGTGGGAAGTGCCCAGCATGATGCTCTGGGCACCACTTACTAAGTGCTAAATGTAGGTTATCGTGTTTATGCCCTACCCAGGAAGCAGCAGGATACTCTCCCAGCAGCAGGCTCATGCAGTCCACATCAGGAAAACAGAGAGGGCAGCAACACTGTGTGTCCAGTGGAGTGCATGAGGCAGGAATAGGTCCTCCCAACCTAAGTGAAAGCATTCCATTTATGAGTAATTAAAGAGGGGCTGACAGTGGTTTGGGTTCACCAGGACCTGTCACTGAACAACTGGACCTCCTGTTCCCCTAGACCAGGGCTGCCACAGCAGCTGCCCACCAAAGGATGAGGGAGACAGAAATGCCTCTGCCCTTCTGTCCTGCTTTCACAGCCAAGCTAAGCAGATAAGCGACAGGGATGTAGATGGTGTCTGCACAACGCTGGTGATCGTGATATACTGCAAGTCATCTCCAGCAGCACTGCTTGCCTGGAAATAGAGGCTGAGTCCACCTCTCCAGTATTTTCAGACAATTCCATGCCTGGTGTTTGTATGTGCTGAGATAAGGAAGAATCACAATATTTATTTTTTTAAAGGAATGCATCATAAGCCTAAACAGCCTAGAAAATATTGTGATTTATTTGCCTGCAGCCACTGGATTTGCCCACCCTGTGTAAAATTTTGTTATTCTGTGTCACCACCCATCATGCAAGCAGAATGGCCAAGTACACCCTCTTCTTAGACCCCCGGCCCAGTTCTGTGGGAGCCTAACATTTCACCTTAACCCTTCGCTGTCCGAACAAAATCCCCTCTGAATTAAAGAAATGACAGAAGCACTGTACAGAAGGACCCGTGCGTAACAACTGTGACTTCAGAATAAGTGGTCTCTTTTTTCTCAATATCAGCAACACAGGAACACTCTCACTACCAAGCTCAACCCTGTGTACGATCTGTGTATAACCTTTTAAACAGCATTTGCTGTAAAACACAAGCCTGTGTTTGCTATAACAGAAGTGTTTCATTCCTCACAGTAGAATAAAAGAGTTCACTGAAAGAGAAAGGGCATTGCAAGTCTCTGCTTTGTGCTCTGAATTCTTTTCCAGCATCTTCCTTTTAATACATCGCAAAAGGGGGGAAAGAAGAAAAAAAACACATTAAAAAAAGGAGTGTTTTAGAGTGTTTTCCCAAGAAATATCACACACTGAATTGAAACACCTTATCTACAAGGAGGTCCTGGTGGCAAGTGCAGAAGCAACACAGGAAAAAAATCAATACAGCCTGCAGAGATTAAAAACATACTGGAAAAACATGAGAAAAATGCAACAATTAATGCCAGTTGTACATATAATATGTGAAAACAAAGCAGAGAGGCATTAGTGTCTACACACAGATCTATTGGATAGGTAATTCTTTTATCTCAACTTGAAAATGGAAGCTTTATTAGACTGCTTCCCATCAGGAGGCATCATACCAAGAACAGTGTAAAGCTCTAACTAGCTAAAAGCCTCTTTCCCCCCATACCTTCCATACCTTCCATCCCAATCACTTTGCATATGGCTGAAATTCAAATGGCTCGACCTCAGACTGAGGGAGTGTCAAATGGGCTTTTGGTTTGACCAGCCTGGATGAACTCACACACTGCCCCCTCCAGCAGACAACACAAATTAGCCAACCAAGGTGCCTTGTGATAGGTGGGAGCATTTGGCCTGTGATTTTAGAAGTCCCTCCGTGAAGTTACAGCTAGAGATTGTCTTATTGTCACATTGTGTTATGCTGCCTCATCTATTATTAAACACCTGACTCAAAACGTCATCCACAAGTTTTAGCTGTGGAGGATTTCATAACAAAACAAAGATGCTCACACAAAATTTAAGCAAATATTTAAGGTGTGGCTCAGTGGAATGATTCCTCAAAATTCCCTCCAGCAGCTTTGTCTCCAATATAGTAATTAGACCAACTTTTATCATTTTACCTGGTATCTTCAGTGTAAAGATCTGGAAAAGGCTTCCTACCTAACAGCTCTTTCTTACTCTGCCTCTTGATGTTACAGCATATTATGAAGCTTAAGTAGAATATTTGCATCCTTCATTTTCAGAATTGGGGACAATAAAGAGGAATACCTCCCTTTTCACAGACACATACTATCAACACAAATTTCAATAAAACTAGACAAGACTCAGCAGGACTAAAATAAGGAAAAACATCAGATAGCTTGGCAGTACTGGAAGAACAACACTTTAACCTTCCTGCTGCTACCACCCCATCAAAATAAATCAGAGTTAAAACCTTTCCATTTAAGCCCTGGAAAATGACCTATGGTTTACTCATCCCCTTCCTGACACCGCTGAGTAGAGAGGCAGGTATAGAGTCAAACACGTGCCAGTGGCTTGGATGCTTGGTACTACTTCAAGGCAGCAGAAGAGCTAAGCTGACTAAACCACCTGAGAGTCCTCCCAGTTCAGGCACTTTAAGGGCTAAGAGAGCACAAAACATCCAGACCTCTGATTCATGTTTGGCCCGATTTATATCCAAATAATTCCATCATATTCTCAGCATTGCACAGAGGTCAGCAACATAGAAGAATCTTTAATGGAAGTCGGCACTGGACAGACACAAATAGGGACAATGCACACAGGGCTGTGGTTATCCTCTGCTGTGAAGGGGGGATTTCATGGAGTTAGGAGCTGTGCTTCACACTGATTTCATGAACTACCCTCAGAGTTAAGCTTCTATTTTGTCCTTGCTTTTTGTGGCAGGGGCACCTCATGCTTTGGCCAGGTTCCCATTTTAGCATCGTATAAATCCAAATGGATAAAGAACAGACTTGGGCACTGGTGTTCCCACTATGGACAGGCTGCTTGCCAGCGTGGATAAACAAAAGTACTTTTCATTTATTAGTTACTAGATTTCATTCAAACTCCCAGAGCACTGATTCTTCTACTTTGGATCACATCCCATGCTTCCACTGAAGCCAGTTGTAAGATTCTCCTGACCGCATTGAAAGCAGATACATTTGAAATGCATTTTAAAGGCTCAGCTCTGCCTGTTCTTCCACAAGAAGGTGTAAAGTGACTACAATGGGAATTCCTGAAGATGACTTTGCACAAGTCAAATTTGCAAGATTTTAATGAGCCTTGAGTAAGACCGCTTGCTTATTTTCAGCAACGCTGTCAGCTCTCAGCAATAAGTAATAAACCTCCACAACACCCCATGAGGAAAGGAGTCATAGCTGGGCCTACTTTAAGACACATAAGCTGCAGAAAAGCTATTAAGGCTTCATAGCCAACCAACACTGGAGCCAACACTATGAATGCAGGCAGTCCTGGCTCTTAATGCACATATGAGCCTGTTAGAGCCAGCGAAGGTTCAACTTTGTCCTGTCGATGTCTTGAGTGTTTACTAAATCCAGATGGTCAAAGGAAATAAATGAGATTAAAAAGAGTTTGTTTCATTCTCACACTTCCCAAAGACCTCTGCAAAGTATTGGTTGCTGCAGATAATGCGTGTATGTGCAGACAACAGTGCAACCATTATGAATGTGCTGAGGTCTTCATTCTCCTCAGCAAAGCTTGAAAGCTTTCAACACTTCCGTGTCCATAAGAAGAGGAACCTGACATTCTGTCCTCTCTCTTCATTTAGACAAATTTTACCTTATATCTGATTTTCAACTATATGGCACTAAGGAAACATTTTTCCTGACCTTGCCTTGGTAGCATTTCCCAAAATGGGAAGGATGGAGGGGGTTCCTAACCTCTTTGGGAGAGGGCAGAGGAAGGACACAGAGGACCTAAGCTCTGCAGTGATGGAGAGGTAGGAAGTAGAAGCACTTGAAGTCAGAGACTCCCCACTCACACTTAGGATACACCAGTGTACAGATTGGCTGGAACTCACCAGCGCTACCTAGAAGCAGAAAAGCATGGGTCTGCTTAGTTTAACACAAAAGAAAAAGACAGAGAGGGCAAAATCTTCCACGTATTGAATGGATGTTATAAAAGGTGGATGAGTGACAACCCTCTGTGTTCCCTGGGGAGGTAAAGACAAGTTGAGTTTGAGCCATCATCCCCCCGAAGAAGCCAGAATCTATGGGATACCCTTCAGGTAGCTGTTATGGAAGAGATCAGAAATAGGTTGAGGAGGAAGGACTCAGGAGTGCTTGATCCTGCTTCAGTGAGGGATAACTAAAGAGCACTCCTAAGGGTCTCCCACAGAATGTGTGCAAGGATGAAATTGACCCTGCTGTCCTGTACATGGGGTGCAGAAGAAGAGAGGGGGAACTTTACAGTCACGATGTCTGTAAAACAGCACGGGATGATGCTCTGTGCTGGCCTCCAGGAGCACAGTGGTCAGATGTGTGTCCTTCGGCAGAGAGTGGTACCAGTGCTGTGCTTGTGGGTGTAGCTGTGCCAGGGTGCATAAACACCAGGAAGGCAGACAGGGTGCTGGAAGAGTGAGGATGCGATGCAGTCAACTCGCTCACCTCCTGCATGATGACTGTGGGCACGGGCTGGACAAGGAGGTCATCTTTGTAGCAAACACAGGTGATATCTTGATTTTTCACTTTCAATTGTCACCCTTTACTTGTGAGCCACTCTCAGATCTCCTTCCCTACTACTCTCTTTCTTCTTCATTTTAATCTGATGAAACATTTCTCTTTGTGTAAGCAAAAGACATCAGATTGAGAGCTCAATATAGAATGAGAGGAGGGAAATTGCTCAGGGTAAAGGGTTGCGACTCAGGGAAGCCCAGGTCACTGCTGCTACAGACTTGGACAAGTCTCCTGCTCGTTCTCCACTTCAGCTCACTGCTTGCATGTCAGAGATAATAGCCTTATTTTTCCCCAGCCATTGGTCTGGGAAGATTTGGGGTTAGTGCACATCCAGCAAGAGGTGACCCAGACCTCAGTGGAGATGCCAGCACTTTACCATCATACAAACAGTAACACCTCTGAGAAGTAAAACTTTGCTTTGTATATTTACTTCATTTCTTGTTCAAGCTTTGTTAGGGAACCAAGGCACTTAGGCTGGATACTAAAATAAAGAAGTGCTATAAAAAGAGTTCTGCTCTTGCAAGGAAATCCAGGCTGCAGAACTACGAAGATCCATTGAAAGGCAGCGTTAAATAAATACAAATTAATTTTCCATAGTTCCAAAGTCCTTCAGTCAATATATTCCTGTTGTTATTATTCAATAACATTGAATTAATATATTTGGATTTGCAAGCCCAACATTTTCAAACATTTTTCCAAATTAGCAGAAATTTCTGCTTCATCTTTTCTTCATCTACTGTCATCGGAGCAAGTAATCAGAGAACAAATAGGTAAGTCCTCTGCTTGTAAATTCTTGCCAATTACTCAACCTCCAGAGACTTGACTTCACATTTGGTTTCCTACAGAATTTAACAAAATTAGTCAAGTGCGACTTATTGCATGTTTCTTTCTTTTCAAATGACTGCAAAGCTCAGAAATGCCCAGGTCTGGTGATGAAAGGAAGAAGGTAAATTTTATTAATAATGCTTAAGTGGAAGGACAGTAGATTGCGACAGATGTGTTCAGTTTTGGGCTCCTCAGTAGAAGGAGGAGCACGTCCAGGAGGGGAACAAGACTGGTAAAAGATATGGAGCACAAATCTCAGATGTGGCTGAGGGAAGTGGAATTGTTTACCCTGGAGAAGAGGAGGCTGAGGGAAGACCTTATTGCTCTCTACAACTACCTAAAATGAGGTTGTACCAAGATGCGTGTTGGTCTCTTCAAGTAGCAAGGGATAAGACGAAAGGAAATGGCCCCAAGTTGCTCCACAGGAGGTTTAAGTTGGTTATTAGGAAAAATTTCACCAAAGAGTGGTGAAGCACTGGCACAGGGTGCCCAGGGAAGTGGTGGAGTCTCCTTCTTTGGAGGTGTTCAGAAAGTGTGTGGATGTGGCACTTCAGGACACAGTTTAGTAGGTATGTTCGTATTGTGCTGATGGTTGTACTTGACAATCTTAGAGTTCTTTTCTAACCCTAATGATTCTATGATGCTATAAATACTTATTAACATCTTCCACCTGCAGGTAAAGGCTTATAAAATTTCATCTTCTGTCAAAACTGAGGTCATATCCTACTTAGTGCCACAAAGCTGAAAAACAAAGGGACAAAGCCTCACCTCAGATGCCCCTGCACCTTCCTGGCTGGGCTCTGGGTAGGATAGGCCAAACATTAAATTGCTTAACAAAATGACGAGCAAAGCATGTGCATGATGCTGCCCTGCCCTGAGGCATAGACAACCTGAGATGATTATGTATCACCAAAAGCACGTCCTTCCCCTCTTTCTCCTTAGAGCCAGAGGAATGGATGCTGTCTGAACCATTCAGGGCAAGAAGGAGCCATCTGCATTTCAATAGGCTGCTTGTCAAGGCTGACAGAAGCTGGAGAGCTGCTTGTTCTGATGTAGTGCACTGAAGTTGCCATTGCCCTACTGTTCATCTATGGTTACATTAAGTGTGCCCACTTGTCATTTGGAAGCCTTTAAATAATGTGGCAATGGGAGCTCAGACACCATGGAAAGGGAGGAGAAGCAGCAGACCCAGCCAGCTTCTTGAACATGTTCGTGCCTTCACTTTTATGAATCAGCCTTTCTAGTCTCAAATGATACTCAACAAAGGCTTTAGAGCCTTTCTGAAAGGAAACTGTGATGGACACACTACCTGGGTACATTTCAGTATTGTGGTTCTCCCATTGAAAAACCAATGTTAGAAACTGGTAGTCCTCCTCTTTTCACTTAGGAGGGCTGTCAAAATTATCCCATGTTGGCCAAAGTCAGCAGAGAAATGGGGAGAACACTTGGAAGAGTCCCAGCTGCCAACATCAGGCAAGAAATCATAGAAACTCATCAGGCAATAAAGAATTTAGTTTAATGGAAATAACTGGTTCTTCAAGTAAATCCAGTACCATACAACAGATAAATTGTTCAAAAGCTTTTCAAACTTTCTGCAGTTGAAAGTCTAATTCATGTTAGTGGTTTCAGGTGAATTCAAAAGATATGGGATCTTCTTGGAATCAAAACAAAACTTTGAAACTGGGACTATTTCCATTGGTCTCAGCAAGCCTTGCATCAGATTGATGTTTATGTTTGAAATAATGTATTTAAGAGCTTGTACTAAATTAGTCTGTTTTGAATAGTACCCCAATCATGTATTTATATGGAATTACTGGGCTCCTGTTACTTCGCTGAGCATCCACTTATGACCAAAATAACCCTTTCTTTCATGATTCAAGCTCTCCAGCTCCTTGTGGTAGACAGACTTACCTCTCAAACTAAGGTACAGCTGCAGATGACTCAGAAGAGGTTAAACTGTTCTAAATATTTTTCTTCAAGGATGAAAATCACTTGTACTCATCCTTTTAAACGTAAGCTTTTTAGTTTTGTGGGGGTTTGTTTTTAGTTAGTGGCACGATTTGCCTTCATCATAATTTTTTTTAGTTAGTGGCACGATTTGCCTTCATCATAATGAAAAAAAAATCTTAGAACCAAAACCAAGACAAAGTAACCTAATGTAAGCTTCAATGAGTATAAAAACACCAGACTCAGATGCTCACAAGGAGTTAAATTGCTAAGGACCTTTCAAAATAAACAACAAAAAAACAAATAAAAAGTTTGTCTGTCTTAATCTTCTGTGTTATCACTGTGTTTGCCCAGAAAGCTTCTGTAGTTTTAATAACGTGAAAAATAATTTCTTTGTCCTTATAGACAAAAAGCCTTTTTTCAGTTCATTGTACATTGGAAAAATCTCAGCTATAAGGTGCTTTGTAATTCGGTTCTGATATACACCTTGGCTCACAGGTGTAATTAAAAACCCATTATAATCATCCACCGAGCAAATCAGAGCAGTCCCGAGAGGAGCTGAGCTGGGAGAGCCTCTATTTATAAAATCATATTTAATGTAGTCTTATCTCTACAATGAAAAAAACATCTGTTTAACATACTGTAAACAAAAATATTAAGGTTCCCTGGCCTTTTTGTCAGAATGACTTATGACATGATCTGCAACATTTGCAATTAAGGTGTAGCAGAACAACTGCCTAATTTCTATGGAAACAACTACAAAAACATTGCACGTTTGCTCCTGGTTGATACTTTCAGTTCAGGAGTGACAAAACAAGGACTGATGTGGGAGGGGAGCCGGGGGCTTTAAGGGGGGCTTGGTCAACGATTTAAAATGTCTAATTTTTTTATTTTAAACATCTCAGCTGAGACAAAATAGAGGTGGCAACATTTATTTTCCATGATTTTGTCTTGAGACTGCAGAGAAAAAAAAACATGTTGCCTCAAGTGTTAATGAGCTGAAATTAAAAAGAAAAACAAAAACACAAACGTGAACCAATCACTACCAGCACCATAACAGAGTAATAACCATATTTGCATAATCCACTCTCCCATGCATTTATAGATAACCATGTCTTATATCCAGAAGATGAGATACAGTTTATGCTACCATAAGGATAAAAATGGAAATATAAGCACTTTATGGTTTAAGAAGTTAGACTAAAATAATGCAATAAGACCAACAGGAATTGGCCATCAGCTGTTGTCAGTGTCATTCTAGGAAAGTCAAGCATGAAGCTAAAATCTTTTCTACTTCCCCTGTAGAATCATGCCCCCCTCCAAAATAGCAAATTTAAAACTTATGGATAGAACCATGGAATGATTTGGGTTGGAAGGGACCTTAAAGATCACCCAGTTCCAACTCCCCTGCCATGGGCAGGGACACCTCCCACTAGATCAGGGTGCTCAAAGCCCCATCCAACCTGGCCTTGAACACCTCCAGGGAAGGGGCAGCCATGAATTCCCTGGGCAACCTGTGCCAGGGCCTCACCACCCCATCATGAAGAATTTCTTCCTGATGTCTAGTCTAAATCTTCCCCTTCCAGTTTTAAGCCATTGCCCCTCATCCTATCCCTTCAGGTCCTTGTAATAAGCCCCTCCCCAGCTTTCTTGTAGGCCCTCTTCAGGTACTGGAAGGCTGCTATAGGGTCTCCTAGACACTAAGTTGAGTGTCAGGGTCAGGATAGACATTGATGGGTGGTGCTGTACTCAGATGCTGCTCTTTTTGGGAGCAAGACAGATCCAAGCAACAGCACAACATGGCAAAGCCCAAGGTCTTCTGCTTGTCAGTGGGAAACAGAATAACACAAACAACACTGATGCCTAGCCAGGACTCCTGGGGAGCTTCATGAACCAGGGTGAGATGACACACCTGAATTCATGCCTGCATTGAAAACTGGAATAAAATTTGGTGCAGGATCTGCCAATACTCAGAATAGGTAGAGTCTGAATCTGTTGTCTCTGCAGGAGCCCTGCACCTGTGGCACCCAGTGCTGCTGTCACAGGCAGGGATGGCTGGAGACGTGTCAAGAACTCGTGCACCTTGAGTGCCCACTGCTTTGTGCTAGCCTAGACCAGCTGCCATCCAAATCTGGCATGTGAGCCTTTCTTCCAGCCCACGTGTACTGATTATCCCCTCCTCGCTTCACTTGGCAAACAGACAGTATGTGGTTTGCTGGAGATTACATGATTACAGTTAGCAGCAAAGTTTACAAGTCTAATTTTTCCTTTGAAAACACTTCTAACCAGCTCTAGGTATGTAACCGAGCCATTTCCCTGCTCTTCTCAATAGCACAGTTGAGCGAAAAGGGAAGGAGTTCCTCTGATGTTCAGTTGAGCCAAAACCAGTCTCAAAGCTGAATTTACCACCCTTTCATAACCACCAAGTATCAGAAGGGACTGTCTGAGATCACAACTGACAAAGAAATTAATTTGGTGTTGACGCTTCGCAGTGCTTTGAGATTATAAATCAGAGGCTGCTTGGCAGGTGACAAACGCCACCTCCCTTAAACACGGGGACACAGCAGCCAAGGAGACCTTTCTGAATCATCAGGCACAATCCCCTACTATCATAGATTGCAACATCTAATATTTCTCTTTCCTTAACAGTCCTCATTATCACAGCAGCTAAGCACCTGGCAAAGTACACAACACTGGCACTGCCCTCCCATAACGATCTCAGCCTGTGTACATGCTAAGAGGAAAGAGATATTTGTACATTTTGATATACCTGTGACCTTCTGAAAACAGACAATAGTCACTTATAACCCAATGGAAACCTGGGTAGGAAAGACCTTTGAAATATTTCTGAGATGTTTGAGAAAGACAGAAATAAAGCAAATTATTCTCTCCCACTCTTATATCTGGAATGATCACACATTCCTTCCATGCAAAAAATTAGCCCCAGACATTAAAAGAACAAATAAATCTTTCTAGCCTTAAAAAAGTCTGTGTACTCAGCTTAGATGGGCACACAGCAGTGTCAAGTGGAATGTGTATTCCCTGTGATAATAAATCTCATAATGGAAATCAAAGCCAAATTGAACTGCACATTAGGCATTAAGTGTCCCAAACTGCTCATCTCGCTAAACCTCCATAATAAAATAACATTACGGTCTATAATTACATGGTGTAATGATGCCACAAGAGTAAAGCTCAGGAAAGGTTTAATTTTCCAGGCTTTGCAGCAAGTGTGAATTGGTGTGAGGCTTAAAAGGCATTCACAGCCTGGATCCAAGCCTAGGTGCAAACAGGACTACCATATGTGGCACAAACCAGACAAACACCGAGTTCATGTTCAAGAGTTGCTAAGCAAGCACCAGGAAAAGAAGTTCTCAAAAGCCAGCCAGGGTTATTGGCACAACACTGCAGCAGTGGCTGCCTGTTGCATCTGCACTATGGTTTCTGACAGTTTTAAAGAGAGTGACCTGGAAAAGTTGGAAGACTTTATGCAATGTTGTTTCTGCCAAACTGTGAAATAATGAAAGATAAAACCGGGAAATGAAGAAAGATTTCAATAATACAAGTTTTACTTTTTAAAAGACCCTTTTTCGTAATGTCTCCAAATGAGACAATTTGTGTTTTTAAAATGCAGGGCACTCTTTCTGGTTAAGAGAACCTTTATCAGGGAGTGCAGGGATAGGGTGAGGGGGAGCAATTTTAAGCTGAAAGAGGGGAGATTTCGACTAGGTATTAGGAGGAAATATTTTCTTGTGAGGCAGTGAGACATTGGCCCAGGTTGCCCAGAGAAGTCATGGCTGCCCCATCCCTGGAGGTGTTCAAAGCCAGGTTGGATGGGTCTTTGAGCACCCTGATCCAGTGGGAGGTGTCCCTGTCCATGGCAGGGGGTTGGAACTGGGTGATCTTTAAGGTCTCTTCCAACCCAAACCCTTCTATGAGTCTATGAACTTCAAGACTTTCTGTCCAACACTGCTGTGGTACTTAGACACAAAAATGCAGCAAACCTAACAGCCCATGATGGAAATGAGGTATCTCCAACAGCCAAGGAGTCATCCTAGGTATTGTGTTCAGAGTCAGCTCTTTCTGCTTCAGTAATTCAGCAATGTCCTAGGAGATGTCTCCCTCTTTTTCTTGCAAAGTGAAAAATCACCCAAAGTTTTCAATGCTGTCACCTGATGGTCTCATCACCTGGATGTTGGTTTTAAAGTTTAATGTCATACAATTGCACTTCAAATTACATTGCTCAGAATAAGAAATGTAAGGGAATTTCTAGATGTCTAGATGAATCCATTAGCTCCTTAAAATAGCAATCTCAAGGGCTGGATCTGGCTGCTGAAACAAGGTGTAAGGCTTAAGTCTACTGAGTAAAACCACAAGGACATGCTCTATTATTATAGAGTAATTTGAGTTGGACAGGACTTCTGAAAGTATCACAGCAGGGTCAGTTTCAGCAGGTCAGATTGCTCATGACCAGTGAAAGTCTTCAAGAGTGGAAACTCCAACCCCTGTCCTGGTGGTTGAACATGCTCACTGTGAAAATGGTTTTTCTTCCATCCAGCCCCAAACTTACCCTTCCTTTAAGTATTGCTTCTTGTCTTTTCTACAAGGCATCTAATCTAGTAACATTGCCTCCGTTTACTATCAACAGCGTTATCTTCATTCCCATGGAGAGATTCCTGTGTTCAGCTGCTTCAGGATAGGCCAAACCACCTCCTGGCATGAGGTCTCTGACAGCACCTGCAGAGGGACCCGAGAGGATCTGGGCGAGACGTTCGACTTTCAGATCACTAAAGTTTAGTTAAATCATTCTGCTCAGCTTTTCCTTCATCTTCTCTTGGAACTTCTAACCCATGGGATATTCCACTATTGCGAAATCAATACAAGATGTTGAAATATCATCAAAAAGCTCATGGAACAAATTGTTCAGGAACAAACGCACTCAGAAGTAGTAAAATGATTATTTTCAATGTCTGACTAAAACAACATTTTTGAGATCACGGCAACATTTAATTTTTCTTCTTTCACTGACCTGAATTATTTTATTTTGAATCAAGACATGCCAAAACCAAAACAAAATTAAATCAGTGCTGTACTAAGCTGAAATAAAATGACTTATTTAGACCCTCCAGAGAGAAAACCAGCATTTAGAAGGAAAACAAGTTTTTTTCCAATCATTTTGATCTTATAACATCACCTTCCCATTAAAATATACTTCAGAATTCTCTGTCAAGCCCTATGACTGTATGAGATGCTAAAGTTTAAGATACTTCTTCAGATTTTTCCTTTCATTATATCCATGGATCTGAATTTAACCCTTAAGCCTCACTTGAAATGAAGTACCTGTATTTCAGTAGCCCACCTTATACTCAGAGGTATTTTTCATGTCTTTTTTTAAACCAGATTTCCTCAAAAGGTTTCCTGTTACAAATACAGACTCTATTATACAGAGCTAAAAGATAATAATAGGAATAGATTCAAATAATTAGCCCTCACTTATATATGACTTAAGAGTGCAGTTAATTACACATAAAACAACAGGTCTCATTTGCCATTTGGATGCTTTCTGTGTACTCTGCACCATTTTTATGCACAAAACTTCTGCTTGGTGAATGGGTGTAGAATAAGCAGCTGATCCAAAGGATGGTCAAGATCTGTGATAATTTCATATATTATAAGGAATAGTAAAGATGCTAAAGATGATGAAAAGATACCACAGCACCAGATCTAAAGGCTCTGAGTTTGATCCCAGGCTGCAGAAATGGAAGAGTCATCCTTGCCTTTCCCTCCAGCAAAACCTGGCCAGTATCATCAATCTGCCTCCCTCAAGGTGTTCAAGAGTTGTATCAATAAGAAGGAACAAATCAAATTTTCTGTGTCCAGGCAATCTGCAAAGAAAATATTGATAACAATTTCTGTTTCGACAAATTCAGACAGTTGTAGTTTCATTGTTTATACAGGGTACAACAGAACCTGTATCTCCTATGTATTGACAGAGATACATTATGCAGCATCTTTATAAGGCTCTGAATGCTTTACATGCTAATCACTCAAATGCTTAAATCCTTATTAATGACTTGGGTTTGGATGCAGACAAGGAGTGCACCAAGAATACGTATGTCTCTACATAAATACATACACGACTGTTTTTAATAATGACTGGATTCACCAACCCTCAGTTCCTCTACAGTGGTTGCTATTTTTCTTTGTCTTGCATTAAGGGCACAAGCTGGTGGATCTCTTAGCTGAATTGGAGTCATAACACATCTTGGCTCCTTGCTGTCTGCTAACGACTAAAGGCACAGATGGACAAAATCCTGACCTCTCAAAGTCCGTTATAAAATACATCCATTGACTTCAAAAGGACAAGGTTTTCACCTCTCTATTTCCTGTGGTGTCTAGGTATTACCACAAGTGCTCTCAGAAGTATCCATGGACATAGGACTCTTATTTTATTTACAGATATGCAAGTGTCAAATAAAAAGCAAGAGGGGAGTGAAAAGCTTACAGTTGTCCTACAAAAAGTCTTTCCATTACCGGGCACGTGGTGATAGGTCAGTCATAGGGTCCTCTGAACCACATGGGAGCTGCATAGCTTCCTCACAAACTCCAACTGGGTTGGAAATACTGTCTGAGATAGCATCTCTAGAAATGTATTTTGTTATAACAGGATGCCTATGAGAAGTAAGCCTCCATACAGGCTTCTGATACACTCTTCTCTTACCCAGTCTTCAGATGCTTTTGAAAAACACTAGTGAAAACAGACTCTTGAGATGTGGGGTTAATGGTTCTCCCTTTTCTGTTTACATAAGTATTCTGCAGACTGAGAATTGATAGTTCCAGAAAAATATCAATCAATTAAAAGTTTCATATCCACACCTCATGGATAATTTCAGAGCCTGAATCATCTGGTTTACAGCAATTAAAACAAAGAACACTTGTTCTATTGCATTGTTTGCACACTAGAAAGCCCAGTCTGCCTTCAGCTGTCTTTACCAACTAGGAATTCAAGACGAAAGAAGCTATTAAAGTTTCCTCTACTCAGTTTAAATGTGGCACAACACTCATTCCCAGCCAACTTTTCAGACTAAACATCTTAGTAAATTCTTTCTGACAATAGTTAGTGACAAGCATGTCAAAAACAACAAACTCAGTCACATATAAGGCTTATCAATAATTTACTCTTTTCCCCCCATGAGAGACTGTGTGTTTTGCAATAATGAAATATATGATTTTAAAAATAAATAATAGGCTGTTGTCAGGCTGATTGTAGCTAGAAGTTATGAATTTGATTGATTGATTGAACATTTGACTTCATTCTCTCTAGCAAGATCAAAGCGAAACTCTTCCATTTGCCCAAGGCCACTTGCAATTTATTTAGAGATTGTGTTCATATCCCAGCAGGTAGCAATATTGGACTGAGGTACACAGAAAATCAGCTCTTTGAGGTTTTTTCTGAGTCCAAGGGATGCAACAAATGAGATTTTTTTAGTTCATTAAATCATTAACCACTTAATCACTAAAATACACAACATTAGTTGTATTCTCCCTTAGTTAGGTGTAACAAGAAAGCAGCCATGGTGTTTAAAACCCTTGTTTTAACATCAGTGCCTTGTCAAGTATGACAAGCTTGGGTGTTTTTTTTTTTTGTATGGCTATTTACCCACCCCCCCTTTTTGTGTAATTAGCATAGCAGGAGGCAATGACACCCAAAAGCGACAGGCGTATGAATTGCGATGAGAATCCTTCTAAGATCAACATGGAAAAGAGACATACATGAGCATAAAAGCACAAAGAGTATGTTTGTACAGCAAATCTTGCAAATACCCTGGTGTAAACGAGACCCAAACAAGCCAGTCCAGACTAATGGAACCTCAAGTCACCATAAGTCGTAGCCAATATCAGCTGCTTTTTCCCCTCTCTCCAGATAGCATTCACACGCTGGCCACAGACGTTTGCGAGGCTTTCTTGCCAAAAAAAGAATCATTCTTTTAGCTGCCCTGTATTCATCCTACATAAGATTTGGAGATTAGCAGCGTTAAAAGAAACAAACCCCAAGCCCAAGCAAGAAGGGTCAGTGCAGGCAGCCGAGCAGCACCTCGTTGGCAGCGGTGCACACGCATGCAAATCAGCATCGGCTGTGCGCGTGGGACCTCCGTGAGGGCTGCCAGCAACAAAGAGCCAGCAGCCCCAGAAAGCCTGTGCAGACACAAAGATGAGGAGGAACGAGTGGGGGAAGGAGGACTTCCAGAAGTCAGGTGAAGCAACCTCAGAACAAGGGAGAGTGTTCATAGAAAGCATAGCAGATCCAACCTAGGCAATCACAAGCTGAAAGGAGGAAGGTAATAGCGCCAGTGTTGGGGATGCCTGGTTCAGCTCTGCAACAAGTCACACCACTTCTGGCCTTAATGCCTTTTGCTGAGGGACAAGACCTGTATCTCCCATTCAAGTGGCAGAAAGACACCTCTAGATCTGATGACAACTTAGATGAGGTCTAGATTCAAAGCTCTGGTTAAATGTGATTTGTCTACACTAATGAGAACATAGACAGGAAGCAGAGACCTATCCATCCCTGGGTCGTCATAAAATGGTTTGCATTGGAAGGGACCTTAAAGATAATCCAGTTCCAACATCCCTGCCATGGACAGGGACACCTTCTGCTGGATCAGGTTGCTCAAAGACCCATCCAATCTGGCCCTGAACACCTCCAGGGATGGGACATCAGCGACTGCTCTGAGCAGCCTGGGTCAGTGAGAAGCCTTTTGGGTTTTAGGGTCTTCTCTAGAGGGCTTGGCACTATCCAGCTAAATGGCAGAGAGTCTCCAAGGCAGTTGGCATCTTGTACTATCTCTGTGTCAGAACTCCTTGGATCTTTGAACCTCAGCTGACAGAAGCAGAAATGAGGACTTAGGGATCCAAATACGCTTTTAAAAAGAAGGTCTACTTGTAAAAATGATCTCACATTGAGAGCCTGGAACACAACCAAGCAGTCCCAATCCTACTGTTTCCAGCTTTCCTGCTTGTTAGGGAGAGCAAAGTCACTGAGGCTGTAGAGAAATAAAATTAGACTGAGTAACTCCGGTTGCAGATGGGCAAAAGGCACCATCAAGGTTTATCAGGGAAAAGTGACAGCTATTTTGTGCTCCTGCGATCTGGAAAAACAAGGAAGGAAAAGCTGAACAAACACAGCAGCATCAGAGGGGTTTCTCACATACAGGAGCCTTAATATACGTATGGAGCTAAGGGGAAAGAATAAAGAGTGAGTGTTTTCTCAAAAAACAAACTTCATTAAAGTTTCCCATAACAGACCAGGACCATAAGTGGCCAACAGTCCAGCTAAGTAACACTTGAAAGCAGGCATACAAGATGTTTACCAAAGAATACACAGGCTCCACGTGAAGTACAGCTCCTTACAGTGATCACCAGTCACTAGAGGGCATTTATGTCCATGAAGCTGTCAGACCCAATATTTTCGCTGAAGGTATGATTGGTTAAAAAGGCTTGACAGTTCCTAGAGGTCAGCTAAGTAGCTGAACATAATCATGTGAAAGCATACATGTAAGCACAATTAACAGAGCTCCTCACAGACTTTTGGAAATGTTGACAGTGAGTTACGAGAGCAAGCCTGGCTTTTCTTTGTGGTGTAGCCTAAAGGTGAGAAAACCCAAAAGGTTTCATGGTCCCAGGGCAGAATTAGTGAAGATTCAGCTCCCCTAGTATGAAAGCATAAGAACAGACATTCAGCACATCTACAAATATGACCTCAAGGGATGACAAGATCCTGACTCAGAAACAGCAGCCTAATGTGAAGAGAAATAGCCTTTTGGGCCCCAATGGGTACAAACTGGTCAATGTGGGCCTCATCAGGTCAGAGATTCATCAGGACCTTACATGAATGTTCTGTGGTGTTATGACTTGGATGTAAACGCTTCTTGTATGAATAGGATTGTATTTAATAACAGGCTAGGCTGCAAGTAAACAAATAAGAGGTTAAGAACTGCCTTGAATAATGTGAAAGAAGCTCAAAAAAGCATGCCAAAGCTATTACTTGTTTAAATTGTATTCTCATTCCATCCAGTCTGCAAGTCTGTTTTTTTAGTAAATGTTAATGCCCAGGTGGTTAAAAGAATAAAAGCAATCAAACTAGATCACTGACACCATCTGAGACATGAAGAAATTAGATATAATAAGAATAATTGATGCAGAGCTAGATAATAACATTTTTTCCTTAAAAAAACCCCCTTTTCTCTAAGCATTGTCTTCCCACCATTAAGATAAACAATGGTCTTGTTTTCAACACTTCAGTGACAGATTCCAAAAGGTTACAAAACACAGGTTGTTCTTCTATACCAATACAGATGGTGAAATGAGTATTGTAAGTGAGAGCCTAAGCCACAGAACTGCAGGGACTAATTCAGAAAATGAGCCTTAAGGTAGTGGGCAGAGAAGATGCTGCCCTTTAAAGAGAGGAAAACTGTTAACATAGCCTCACAGAAAATGGAGTGACTGAGCACATCTCTATTGAACACTCCAGCATTTTTGCCTTTTGTGTTGGAAATACAATTGCTTAAGTTAACAAAAACATTAAATATTTTGAATACAATACAATCAATGTTTTAAATTAGTTCTCACTCTTAAACTTGTTTATCTGTTATTTGTTCAATTGATATATATTCTGAGTAGGGGGAAAAAAATCAACAACTGAATCATGGAGAAAATTGGAGCAAAACTCCTATGGTCTTCAAAGTCACATCCTAACTCATGAACAAAATAAGTAAGGTCCTGTTAATGAAGAAGAATTAGCATCATTGTACTCCTGCTAGTGTAAGAACACAAACAAGACAGTAGCAGTAATGAAGTAAGTTACCTTATATTAAGACAAATGGGTTTGCCACTCCTTGTAGACCTTGCTACTTACTACCAGACTACTTGGGCAGACTTGGCTACACCATGGAAAGTAAAGTTCACCATTTGAAAGAGTGACTACCAGACATGAGATGGATTAACAGCAACATCTTTTATAGCTGGTTTACTAAAAATCTTTAGTTACTCCCGCAAACTGTGTCTCCATAATAAAACAATGTCATCTTCCCCAGCTGGGTAGTTTAGTACACATATCCCACAGCCAAAGCAAAGGAAGGGAAGTTTGGGATTCTGGATTCCTTGCCTAGCTCTGAAGCTGTCTATATAAAAAAAAATCCAGTACAGAGAAGAGAAGGTTTTACTGTCATCTAAGAACAGCTGAAAATGCACAAAGGCTATTCAGCATTCAGTGGCCAAGAAGGTCCATGCAAGTATAAAACAGAACCAAATATCAGTAAGACATTTCAATATGGGGAAACAAATTAGAGACTTAAGGCCTGATGAAAGTTCCTGGGTAAAATGATAATTTGAAGGTTTATAACTAAGAAAAAAGAAAGAAAATTCACACTGCACATCAGTGAAGTGGAAGAAAAATCTGGTTATCTACATTTGCAGGGAAATGGTAATTAATGAAGATTGCTCACATTCTCTGTCTTCTGCCAGCAATGGTTGACAAGCTAAAATTGGCACAGAGTGATAGGCCAAAAAATGCTGCATGTATTGGCAGCTCTTACTTTTCCTCCCGGTATCCCCCAGCTGCTGAATTTATTTTTAGTTTGAGAGATTTTGGATTTCTCCACCAATCTCCTGTTGTTGTTTTGGTACTACAGCACGGTGGGGTCCTCGCCTAAGTTCCCAGGCACTTAAAAAATGAATAAATAGAATTAGTTGTAGCTGTAGTGGGAGGGCTAATTCAGAGTAGCTATTCATGCTTGCTCCTGACGACAGCTGGACTTGCTTAAGCAGTCATTTTAAGCATGGTGAGACAAGTTGGAGCTAGCTCCACAAAGAAAATTGAGTCTTGGAGCTGCAGCTTTTAAATTCTTAACCATCATCAGCTGGACTCAATCTTAAGGGTCCTTTCCAGCCTATATGATTCTCTGATCTAAGGAAGGCAGTAATCCAGAGTTATGGCTGCAGAAAACACTACCCACCTGAACGTATGAACCATAAAAACCAGGGCTATGGTCATGAGTTGGTAGCAAGTGCTGAGGAAATGTGCAGGAACCCTATGTAAAACCAGTAAAGTGTAGTGAGTATTTCAGAAAAGTATTTTATGTAGCTACTGAAGAAGGAGCTTCTGGTCAGGCTTCCCTACTCTTTCTGTCTGCACACTCTGTATCTTTCCTACCCTACATACCTGTATAGACCATTTTCCATGCCACATAGCTGCTGGAAGCTGCTCTTCCTAAGAACACTTGCTGATGTGATGGTACAAAACTTCATTAATTGGTTCAAATCAGAGCCACAAATATAACTTCCTTAAAGGAAGCCTGTGTATGGTGTAACAGAGCCAAATTTGCCTATTAACATCCGTAAAATGCCCTGGAACATGCAGATAAAAGGCTTTACTGAAGTTGACAGAGTGATAATTAAAGCTGACTGCTCCTATTTCAGCCAAAGACACCCTGACCTTTAAGTTCAGGCATGGAAAAGCTGGTAGTGAACTCACACCTAGATAGGTGCTGCACTAACAGTGAAGCTACAGCAACGTAGTACAACAGCAAAGCCCACAGTGGGATTCAAAGGCTTCTCCTTCCACCACATGGTGCAACGTAAAGCACATGGAGCTGGAAAACCAGCCACCGTGCTCGTGCTGAAGACCTGAAAGGTCAGTGACAAATCACCACACAGGATACAGCTCCGGTCTCTCTGCTTTTGTTTTGTTTTCCAGAGCACACTGAAAAGAAATCAGTGAACCTACAAATGTGCTGATACGACCTCTTACATTTTTCCCTTGGGCTTAGACACCAGTGCTGCTATGAAGCAGCTCTATACTTGGAATCACATTGGGGCATTGACATGCAAATGAGTAAAGCCAGCAGAGTACCTTCCAGTTCTCATGAATGCCTATTTTTTGTATAGATGAGTTGTGTTTGCTTTTTTTTGGTGCTTTCATAGTTCCCCAGAATAACTTAGATGTATTCCTACTTTGACTGCTACAATTTTTTTCCCCAACAGACTTAGAACCTTAGTGTGTGTTTGTTTATATATACATGTAGATGTGTGGAAATTCAGCTTACTTTAGGAACAGGAATATTTTAAGCATTTTAACCACAAGAAAAAGCATATGATGATTCTTTGAAATTCCTTAGTGTAAAACAACTGCAGCTTCCTTGCTTTAAAATCATCAGAAAATCTGAGACTTAACACCCAGGAATAAGTATTCAGCTCCTATGAACTGACAGACTGTGTAGCATTCAGGAGAGAAAAACCTCCTTTACCCCCTCCTGCTTTGGCTCATCAGGATTGAGCCAAAACTCAACAAGAAAAACCTTGACTGAAACTTTTACTGCAAAATTGGTCCAGAAATGCATTTTTTGCATAGTTTAATTGTCTGGGCTTAGATCCCCCAGAGCTGAAAAGAACTCCCCTGACCCCTCCTAGCAGACATCTGTTAAAAAAACACTGACATCTTCAGTGGGTTTAACTGACAATGAAGAGAGAGAGCAGGGTTTACTCAGTCTTCCACATAGTTAAATCCAGAGTTCTGGCCGATGTCTGAAGAGATGCTGAAGTTCAGGGTGCAGTTTACCTTAGAGATGCACAGTGCACAACTACATCTTTTGCATATAGGCTACAGGAGAATCAACACAACATTCATCTAGTTTGGTTGAGTAAAAAAATTGTGAGCAAATATTTTCCCCCCCTACATTTAACACCAGGTGACATCATAACAATGAAAGCCACAGCAAGGCTCTCCTGCTGAAACAGCTCACTCCTTTTCAGATGCCACAGAGATGTAGGTTGCTGTGAGATATGATGAATGCTGTTGGTTACTGGCTCAAAGAGAAATTACATTTGTACCCTCCCAGATGCTTGCTGAGTGCCATTTCTACTTTCTTCCACCAATACCTGCCCAAACTTTTTTTACACTTGTCTCAATTATCAAAAGTGAAACCTGACATTGTAATGAGCTCTGGGCCAGATTTCTCACAGAATCTATTCTTTGTACAAAACTAAGGAAGCATTTTTAGAATTTGGCAAGCTAAAGGACCTCGTGACTAAGACATGTCTTTTAAAGCTTCTCTGTGCACGTTTGTTTTTTGTATCTATATAGTAATGAATATTAAACACTCAAAATAGCTGAAAACTCTACCATTGCTTAATAATAGCACTTATTTTAACATCCTTGGCTATATATAGGATCTTGAGGTTCACATCCAGAGGGAGGGTTTGTTTTGTCTGAACCACAGAACTGTGGTGCAGTGGTCCAGACTGTCCTAATTTTATTTAGCTACGGAAAAAAAACAGGAGGCAAAGTGTTGTTTTCATCTCAAAACATCTTCAATAAACCCATGGTTTACTGCTAATACCAGACTTCTGTGAATCTCATCCCCAGGCCCAGTATTGCCATTGATTACCTCGAGGTTTTCAACAAGCTGGCAGCCCATGATTCCTCCAGAGGATGAGAACAGACAAAAATAAGGTGGGTGGGGTAAAGAGGAAGGGGATGTTTCAATTCAGAGGATGTTCTAACTAGGCATAAATTTGCTTTAAAGAACAGGAACGTAAACAACACGCCACCCTTGGCAATGAGCAAGTTCACAAACAAAAATACCCCAGGACTTTTTGCAATGGTGGCTTATAAATATCAGAACAACCCTAGATTTCATTTAAATGTAAGAACTGAATTTGGATCTGAAAACAAAGGATAAACATATTTCTTCTGACATTTAATGTTGTCTGATGACACACAATTTCATTGCTTTTTCTTTATGATGTAATTTTTGTAAGTGATACCAGTTGTCATCAAACGTCATAAAAGCCAGACTTGCCTCAAGTCATCAATATTTATTGTTCTCTTATAACAGAGCCTGTTTTGAGTTTGGTGTGCATGGCTTTAATTGTTTAATGGAAGAGTTAAGCCCAGCCTTTCCCAGTATAAAATATCAGGCTGAGGTGGACCTGTTGACATGATGCAATTGAGATGTTCTGGCAGCTGGTGCAGCAAATGCCCTCTAAGGAGGGGGGAAAAGAGGGAAGAGATGGGGATCTGACTGGATTAGTAACAGGATACTGAGCCTTTTGCCTCTGGGTCAATCATTCAAATCCTCCCTGGGTGAGGAGCGCTCACCAGCTCCCTGCCACCACAGGGCCATTGGGCTCCCATGGACTGGACCAGCAGGTGTCCCCAGCATTACAGGTGGTGCTAATGCACACCACGGTTCAGGGGTGAAGCCAGGAGAGACCAGTGGGAAAAAACCCCTTCCCTGGAGGGGCAAATGTGTTGAAGGCCCAGATCAGCCTGAGCAATTTCTATGCATGCCATGATCAGGGAGAGACATCCAGCTCCCGGAAAGAGCAGGCCCTCCAGGCAGACCCCTGCTCCTTCACCCTCTATTTTGGGCCTCAAATGCTATGTGACTGGGCCATAGAGAACAAACACAACTACAAAACCCAAAACAAACCCTGCACCCTCTCTTTGCTGCTTCTTATTTTTTTACCATTGTCCAAACCACACGTTACAAGAAGTCATGCCTCATCCCTCAGAGGCACTATGAGAAGCATCACATCCTATAAACACCCATAGCAACTGTCCTCCCACAGACCTATCCTGTTGGTTTATTCTCTCTTTTAGGAGATTTCTAAGTCTGTGTCTCTCTCCTTTTATCAAAGGGGAGCAGTTTAACTTCACAGCTATTTCAGAGCTGACTGGAGGGAAAACTTTTGACTACGAAGAGTCCCTAACACAAAAATGAACAGATAAAGCCCATTTAAAAGAGATGTGGACTGTGACAGTGAAAGTTTGACAGGGAGAGGGATGTAACAGAGAGGGCAAAGATAAAGTTTTTGGAAGGAATGTTCTGAGCTTGAGCAGCTCTGGAGAGCTGCATAAAATTCACTGGAGCTGCTGAAAGCAAGGAATAAAATTTACCTGACCCATTAGGAGAGCACTGTTCACAAACCCCTGCTAATCTGGCTCTTAAAGCACTCAGACTATCTCACATATGCACAGGTACAGATGGAGACACTTCTGCTCTCTTACCACCTTTAGTTTAGCTGGATGGGTTTTGTTTTATTTATTTATTTATCTCTGCCCACACAGCTGGTACAGGGAGCCTGTAGGAGCTTCAGCTCACATTTGTCTTTGTGAATATTTTATTTTACCACCCAGGATATCAGTACCAGATCACCAAACCACAGTGCAGCACAGGCGCAGTACGGCTCAGATGTGCCCAGGATTACACATCCTAAAAAACAACACTAAAACAAGGAAAATAAAAATTGAAATTTCAAGACTTTGCTTACAGCTCTAATTGGCTCTCCAAGTCTCCCCACACAAGGCATGAGGCAGACTGGATTTTGCTCACAGGCTATCAACAGAGGGCTGTTTGGTCAGGATCTATTAAAACCTATTTTCATCATATGCACAGCTTCCTTTAGCAGTGCTCTGAGACTCCATGGTTTTATTTGTTTGCTATTTTGCATTTTTCTACACTGGGTCCTTCATGCACATTCATTAAGGAGATCTCACAGCTTGTCTGTGAAATGTGTTACTACTTCTGCTCATTACATTTCACATACAGGTAAACCAAGCTGAGCAACAGCTCTGGATGCTTGGGAAGATTTCTGACAGCCATGTAAGGTGCCTCCAAGAGGGACACCAGGACACAGTGAGAAGTTCAGCCTTTTTAGAGTAGGCTTTAGGGAGAACACAGAGGCTGTAACAGTCACCCAGGTGCCACCTTCCTATCTGTAGTCAGAGTACTACCCTGCCAGTAGGATCTACTTAAGCTGCTGTGTTGCTTGTTGTCAGCTTTCCATCTGTTCCTGTAAACCCCATCAGGGGTATGGTGGAGCAGGTCTGTGTTGATCTGAAGTGGGGACCACAGAGGACGAGCCCTGCCAACAGGCAGCCACTGGAAAGAGAGCAAGGCTGAGCCAGGATGTCGGTGTGCTAGTGGGGTGCAGGATAGACAGTGCTCAGCTCAGACATAATCAGCCTGGTGACTTTTGTGGGCACAAACACATGCAGACCAGTTGCTTTCACCAACATAGGGCTGCTCTGTGCAAAAGGAGGGAAACCCAGAGCCCCAGGGAACGGCAAGGGGGTTGCCAAGCTGGTTATTTAATGCAGCAGAGCTGTACACGTGCTTCGACATCTCCTGGGGGTTTGGTAGGCAGCAATGATCTATTAGAGTCTCACACAGGTTCAGGGAAGAGAGCACCATGGCCACTCAACTGTAAGGCCCGTGGCAAGGCTTTTCTCCATAGCAGGAACCACAAAACAAACAAATCCAACAGAAGAAAGAAAAAGCATACACTTCATTAGGCCATGGGCCACTACCTAATCTGTGAAACTCCCCTTCCTTGCCCAGCCAAGAGCAAGTCCTCAGCTCAGGATCCAAGACCACCAGCTCAGGGTACAACCTAGCATAATTCCAACAAAATCTGTACCAGGAAAACCTAAACCCCCAACAACTGAGCCAAAAAGCTTCTTACCCTTAGAAGCAATGCACTCTGAAGTCATTCTCCAGCAGCAGCAGCTCAGCTTCCTCTCAGGCTCTCCTATTTGCCTTCTCTGGAGCTCTGCCTCATTCTAGATGAGCAGCACCTGCCTGAGGGTTGTACCTATCCCAGGTGGGGTCTATGTCAGCCTACTGGCTGGGGCTGCATGAGGTCCAGTTGCTCCTTTCCCTTTTCTGCTTATCATGGTGGTCTTTGATGATTTCTACTTGCTTCATGATATTTAGGTTACACTGTTGGGGAATAATCTATCTCTAGCCTTGTCCTAACTCTGTGATAAGGGTTTGCCTCCAATAAATTTACAGGCAGATGAAAACTGAGTGCAGAGGTGTGAGTACTTGCTCTGTTGGGACACCAAGGTAATGTATAGTTTTCACTCGGCTCGAGCCTGGGTGCAATAACCTTGCATCTCCTTTTAGGAACCATCCAGCAGCTCTTCCATCTACTCTCTTTTTCAAGTATGGCTTGAGAATCCAGCTTTTTTCTCACTAAGAAGTGCTGCTGCAGAAGTAAAAATATATATATTTATGTTCCTGACTTCACATTTGCACATTTTAACAGAAAAATATTGAGTAAAGAATGTGGATTTTGCTAGATCCTTTGCCCAGAAGATGCTGTAGCAATACAGTTTTATTTAAGTACTAGGAAGCTTAAATGTGGCCCCTTAAATATGAATTTCGGCTAAAACGTTTCAATTTTCCATTTCATTGCCAAACAGAAGTTATGCAAGCATAGAGGGAGAGAAAAAACAGCCCCTTTCTGGTGCATAGGATTTTTCATTTAATTTTCAGACTCCAGGTGTCTCTCTCTGTTCTCTGTACAGCTCTGTCACCTGGGAGAATGCTCTTTCCATGACGTGGGAAGACAGCCCCAGTGAAGAAAGGACTTAATAAATAGCATGGAAGAGATCAGATGAGAAGTTTTAAACATGCGGGAAGGTCTTTAATGTGAGTTTGGAAAAAAAGCCTGAATTGGAGGGTTGTGTGAATATTGGCTGCTACAGTGTATTTGCCTGTCCTAATGCCACCGTTCATCTGGTTTAATTCAGCAGTTCTAATGGTGGGTGGTCATTATGCAGATTTCTGGTAGCTACTGAAGCATCACCCAGTAGAGGCAATGTCTGATGAACTCTTATTTCTTGTTCAGATCTAGGTGTGCAGAACAGCACGTTGAGTTTTGGGTGACTGTCATATAAAGTAAAGACTCCTTGATCTGATCTGTGTTTAGGGACTGGGAAACTGCAGAGCACAAAGAGAAGAAAACTACATTGACTACTTTTACTTGCCAATGGAAATCAATATTTTCCTTCCTGTTCAGAAATTGTGGCAGTGCAGACAATGCAAGTAGATGTTAAAAATGTACCCCCAGGTGCATTCAGTCATTTGGATTGAGGGTGTTTTCTTCATGAGAAGAAAACTCATACTTACACAAACCTATTCAACAAAACACCCTCCAGCAGGTACAAAGAAACTTGTTTTCAAACAGGTTTTTCATCTCTTTAAGCAAAATTAGCTGTCACCTGTGTGTGAGGAGACAGGCTGCAGTGCCCATGGGGAGATGATGCAACATCTTGGGATGATAATTGGCCTTTGAAAAAGCCTTTGCTTAAAAACTGTACCTATCCAGTGTTGGATTAATATTCCTTGCCTAAGAGCACCAAAACCAGTGGTGTTTAATGAGGCTAAAGGGCTGTTTAAACATACTTGTGACTGGAGTACAGTACAACAAGGCCAGCCAGCATGGAGAAAGCAGGGTCATGGAGTGTGTCAGCTGGGTTAAGAAGCAAACACTCCCTTCTGCTCCATACTTGCAGTTTAGGGCTGAGCTGAGGGTCATTTAACTCCTGATGTAGCAGCACTTTTGCAGCTGGGTCCTGTGGGCTAATTCCCAGCTGAGCACTGGAAGGTTTAGTTTGTATTGGCAAATGCTGGCTCCAAAAGGTAAACCGTGTGCCCAGCCTGCTTTAATAAAACAGACCTGTCTGTGTGCACATAACCCTCCCAGCTTCTTCAGATCCTTTCAGTTCCTTGGGTGAGACTGGATCAATGCCAGACCCCCACTGCCCAATGAGCTTGTGGCTAAACCCACAGGAGAAACGAGAGCACCTTGCAGTGTTGCTAAAGCCAGTTCTGCTGAAACATCACTGAGCTGGGCCAAAAATACCATTAGCTCTTCCATTCATTATCCCTAATATGCACACAATGAACAGAAGTGAAATATGATGTTAAAAAAGATTTTATTCCAGAAAGGATTTACTCTTGGCAGGGCTTGCTCTTGTCATATTCATCTCCTGTTTTGAGGATTTGGCCCTGCAGAGCACCTGGCTCATGCTCATCAGCACTTTTGGCTGTGAAGTTTAAATTAGCCAATGAAATAAATAAATCCCCAACAATATTTCTTTAATCTTAAAACCATTGGTAATGTGGTTTAATATTCTCTTTGGAGAGATATGGCACTGGAAGGTCACCAGATAAGAGCTCAGGAGCCTCCAGTTTAGGCTCGGATGCCCAGTGCCCATGGCCATGGTGCTTTGTCCCTGCCTTGGTGCCCTGCAAGGGAAGGGGAGACTATTGCAACATCACAGGCAGCATTTCTCAGGCAGCCATGCAGGGTGCTGAGAGCTATTGCAGTCTCATGTTAGTGACTGCCACTGTGACCCAGAGCAGCTGCCCCTTCAGTGGTGGAACCACCTACTCAGGTGTGCAAATGTAGACTTCTAGGTGCACAGCAGAGATGAGTCCATGGGTGCTCCTCAATACTAAATGCAAACACAATTCCAAGTAATTTATGACAATATCCACCTTGGATAATCAATACACAGTATAGTGCAGCGTTCCTGTAAACTCCTTGGTCACATAATTGCTGCAGCTTCTTGTCAATAGTCCAAAGAAAGGATCAAAAGTTCCTCCATGAAGAGAAGCAGGAGACACAAACCTTCAAGCAGATACTTCTTTCTCCTTATTCTTTTCCCCCCTTCTGTTTTCCAACAATGAGATTCTTTTAGAAGGATAGGAAAGGTGTTGTTTGAGAATGTATTTGCTGCTTTATTTATTTATTTATTTATTTATTTATTAAATGTCTATGTAATTTCACAATTAGCCTACAGCAAAAATTAGCCCTTCATGTAGATTCACACACAAAAAAAAATAGGCTGTTTTTGCTGGGACTGTAGTAAACATTTCCAAAACAGACGTAGCCTGAGGTGAAGCTATTCTTGTACCTGTGATTAGAAAGTGAGGGATAAAAAATATGAAATGAATCATTCCTGAGTGGATTAAAACTGTAAATGCCTGTTAAAAACACAACCTCTGTTCATGTGGGCAGATGGTGCATCCTGCTCTATAACATTGCTACCTGGCAAAATGAAGTGCAATTTAATTGACAGACATTTTTAAATCTACAGTAATAAACCTTACAATGAGTGAGTCAAAGCCTGACTCTGTAGCTCTTATTCTCTGGAGTAATCTTTACTCACCAGAGCAGTCTACTGGTTTCACCTTTTACCAGCTTTAAACTAGGGGGAAAGTAAAGAATATCCATAGATAAGTTTTTATCTTTGTTAAGATGACACATTCTCTTCACCCATTCAAGAAATATCATCCTCTCTTATCACCCTCTCAAGGTCTTCAAGTACCTACATGGGGAAGAGATTTCTGATGGAAGAAGGGTCTTTAATCTAGCAGGAAAAGGCATAATGAGATCCAGTGATTGAAAGCTGAAGTTAGACAAATTCAAACTATCTTATCTAGGAGCTTGGTAGATTCCCCATCACTTTTGAAGTCTTTAAGAAGATATCCAGTCTTGATGTAAAAGATATGCTCTAGATCAAACAGAAGTTATGGGTTTGATGCGAAAATTATTGGGTGAGGTTCTGCAGTCTGTGTTATGCAGGAGGTCAGGCAAGGGAATTGTAATAGTCCCTTCTGGCTTTAAAATCTGTGAAGCCCAAACACAACTTCAATAAGGAAAAAGCAAGCCACCCTGACGACCTCTTCTGCCCACAGAACTTTAATTTTGGAAACAGAGGCTGGTTAAAGCAGTTCATCAGCCCTACCTGGACTCTGCTTAGCAGAGTATTCTTAACACCTCAGGTTTTTTCAAAGGAAGAAATTTGAAGACAGTCTACTTTCTCTTTAATAAAAGTAGTTGGAAAACGCTGACTGGTTTCTCAACCAGCACACAGCTATTTCTTTTCAAAATATAACAACTTTTTTATTTTAAATTTTCACAGCAAGTCTTCTACATTGTTTCTTACAATTTTCATCATCTATTTATTTGATATTCCTTATGTCATATGCCTGCAAATGAAGAGAATTGAACTAATTAGGTAAGATTCCTATTTTTAATAACATTTATATAGCTGCTAACTGGGAAATAATTAATGCTTTATAATCGTATTATTTTTATTGCTTTTCTGCTGTGTGGCTAAGTTAAGAAACATCTTTAAAACTGAGTTCCAACAACACCAGCTTTCACAGCTTTATCTTGAGTCTCATAATTTTCCTTAAATTGCCAACTCTGGGAGTCATGTGAGTATATGAAAACCTTGACACTTCTTTTCAAGAAAATAGTCACTCATACTGGTTTCCAATAAAGTTTAAAAACATGATACTCACTCCTCAAAAATCCTAAGTAAATTGCTAAATAAATAAACACATCCATTCTCTTTTTCCTCTTATAATTTTAAAGCAAAATCCCCAGATTTTGGAATTTAAACATCTGGGGTTGGCAATTGCCAGGTGTGTTGAGACCGAACTCCGACGTGGACGAAAAAACTGACTGGGGGAGAAAGGGCCGTCTCAGTTTGCATGGCAGTGGCAGAGGCTAAAAAGTCCTTATTTTTGGTAAACAAACCCTCAAAATTCAAGTGCCAACAAAGAGCAAAGACCTGGACATGAGATGCTGATGGCCTGGTGGCTGCTGAATTGACCCTTTGAGTTGTGAAGAATATTTGGGTGAGGATACAGTAGCACACACCATGGTGCTTTCCCCTTTTCCTGCACTGCCTGCAGTAAATATTCACTTCAGCAGCAGCAGCCAGATGTTTCCTGCACTGTTGGTGTTGGAGAGACTAAAACCAGTTTTGTACAACACAGAAAAGATTTATTTGTGTGGGGCTGCTGCCACACTCCGTGCAGCTTTTGGGCAAGGGATTTGTTACCTGTGCTACTCCTGGAGGTGCCCATGGGGGCTCAAGGACTTGGAGGGATTGCCCCGAAAGCCCTGGTGCTAGTGGAGTTGTCACCAGCTGGGCAGGGGCCTGTGTGGGACAGAAGAGTCTGGATGGGGTGGGAGGGGATGGGAAGGGGACAGTCCCCTCAGCAGGGCTGGGTGGCCGTGCCTTGCTGGCACACACAGCCACTGGTGCAGGAAGGTGTGCAAGGGTGTAGCGTGGGTGCCAGGGGACCAAGGGCAGCTGTGGGCAGGGCAATCAGTCAACCTGTTGTGCACTACCCTCAGGCTGTCACTTTGTCCTTGGCCAACAAGCACCCCCAGCTAGGAATTTCATAGCCAAATGAGAGTGAGCAAACCAGCTGGCTTTGCACTGGGATGGAAAAGGAGCATTCACATCGTTACATCTCAGCACAAATTTTGAAGAAATCTGACACTTACCTTTCCCCTGTCTGAGATTTGCTGTCATTCATCCACATCTCATGTAGATGGGAGCTCAACCTTCCTCTAGAAGGATTTATCTGCTTAGATGCTGTGTCAAGCCTTGGACTGTCACACCTTCATTTGAAGGGTAACAGTATGGGTCAGCAGCAAGGTGGGCAGAAACTCAGGGCTTAAATGCTCTTAGAAGACCATGCAGACCTGCTCACGTGGGCAGCAACAGGGTCCACAAACTGGCTGTGGTGCAGAAGGCATGTGAAAAATAGCAATAATATGTAAAAACCTCTTTTAAAGTTTCTAACCCCCAGGTTTTCCAGCTCTTTTCTGTTATCATCTCACTCCGAACTGTCACAAGATGTCAGTGTTTTCAGATACTCCTGCTATGGCTGAGCAAACAACCTCTCTACACCGTCTGGCTGGCTTTCAATGGCATAATATTCATCCATAAAATTGAGCCATAAGGTTCACAGCAGAGTGGTGATACCACAAAGAAATCTGGTATCACATCTGACACATCTGAGTTTCAGCCTCCAGCAGCAGGATCAAGTCACAGCCACTGGTTTCCCTTGGCCCTGGGGTAGATCTAAAGTATCCAGTGCTCAATATGAGGTGGATGATGCTTATTTAGAGCTTGGTGTTGGCATGAGAGTCCTCAGAGCACAAATTCAGCAGGGTGAACCCAGAGGAGGGGTTGTAGTAAAGCAGTAGACAACTTTGCTTTTCCATGCGAGGTTTGACATATGGTCTAGGATCAACCTTTTGGGAGGATCTTAGAGATTCAGAGATGGGTGACACTCTCATCACAGCATCCCCATGCTGGTCATGCAACAGACAGAGGGACACTGGTCTAGGGCCCAGCTTGCTCCTATCAGGCACAATGGAATGAGCAGAAATGAGCAGAAATGAAGCTCTTGGGAGAAAAGGTGGCTGAGATTGTTAATGTGATGTTATCTAGCAAAATGATGCCCTGGTGAGCCTCGGGGCTAAGGCGTAGGGTTTAGGCAGCCCTGATTTTGAAGCAGGTCTTAGCTGGATATTTTTTGGTTGTTTGTTCATTTGTTTTTCTTGACTAATCCTTTTGGAGTGCTCTGAGATGAGAAGTTTCTTATGGCTTGTAAATTCATTAGTCCTGGGTTTCCTTGCATGGCATGCCAGACACAATAGCCTCTGTGGGTAGTTCAATATCATTCTTATTGGTATTTTCTAAGGTCCTTCTACATCCAAATATCTTAATCCAAACCCCTCTTTACCCATGTACACACAGAATGATTTACAGGGACCAAATATCATCAGCTCTTCCCAGCAAATACAGAATATGTAAGTTCTTATCTGCTGCTGATCCTGCTACTCTGTGGCATGGGGGCAACAAAAAACGGTGAAGCTTTGTACTAACAGCCTGGATCTTCTCCTTGCAGCGACTTGTAATTCCTACTAATAGGAAATGCCACTTGTAAAATGGGGCACCTTAACATGAAAAGTATCTACATTTATAGGCCTGTCTTCAAGGTCCCTATAAAATCAATGCATTGGGTTATAAAATCAATACGAGAACCTACTTTGGAAGCTTAAATTGCCCTTTAATGGAATTAGTCTTTACCATTATCTAGATAAGAAGAATAATATCCTACCAGACAACTGATAGACTCCACAAGCTGGATATCACTGATGCCCACTTGTTCCACAGTACTTTCATGGCAGAATTCACTGGCCCTTCCAATGGAGACAAATGGTGCTGTTTAAGATTTTCCCCTCATCTTTTATATGGCAGATTTGTCCTCTTCAAGGCCTAGATTATTTTTTTTTTACAGAGACCTTTACAACATCTGCCTGGGAGGCTGTGAAGATTAACATGACTTCAGACGACGATATGTTACTGCAGAAGAAAGTGGTCCCATTACAAAGAGAACTTCTGGGAAAAATAAATACGCTATAGTAATGTTTGTAACTCAAACAACTCCGAGTTGAGCCTTTTCTTTTTAATTCCTAGATATTTATTTCGGAGAGATGCTCTAGGTTGGATATTTCTGTATGAGAGGACAGCTGATTTACACTGTGATTGTTTGCCATCGAGCTGTCCTGCTGCCTTGCAAGCTGCACCCTTTGCTGCCATCCTAAGGCTTAGATTTGATTTCCCTTGAGAAAGCTTGTGTTCACCTTCCCCACCCACCTGCGCTGCCTCAATACACCATTGTATGAGTCCTTCTTTTTTTTTCCTTCCCCCACCCTGAATTTGCTCTCATTGAGTGGCATGAAGGAAAAAAAAAAAGAAAAAAAACATCCCACCTCCTACTAAGAGGACTAAGACCTGGGGAGCCAGCGAAGAGGAGAGGCCGCTGCCTCTAAAGTTCAGAAATAAAAAAAATGACTCGTTCTTTTGAGCTTGCTGTTCCCTGATGTGACACTGTGATCAGTATCAAATGCTTAGTGGCAAGGATTTTTGTCAAGCTTTCCCAGCTAAAATAGATTTAACCTACCAGTTGCTCTTTGTGGGTTTAACAATGTCTGTGACAATAAAGAGCTGCTGCCGCTGCATTGTTAATACATGAATAGTCCCCGTTCTCTGTATTTACTATTGTGCACCGCAGATTTCCAGGAAGGAGTGTTTGGCTCTGGCTATTGATACAGGTCCTGTTTTGCAGAGAGAGCTGAATCAGCCCCTCATGATTAGCCAATGCGGAGGCGCAGTTAGGATTTAATTGAAATTAAGGAACGCACACGATTGTCTTTGAACTCTTTGCTGAGCTTTCTCCCCTGCTCAGAGATGATGTGCCTGGGTTCCACACTTTGCTGTCGCTGCCTGGGGAGGAGAGGAGTTCACCCTGCGGGCAGAAAACTTGCAAAATGCCAAAATCAAGAAAGAAATCTGCTCCTTGATAACAATTTGTGGTCTGCTTTTTGCTGGGGCTGGTCAATAGCGTGGTGGACAAGAATAACAGGCAACGAGAAGAGAGCTGATACACGCTGGTCTCCTGGAAAAGCACAGTCAGAGGGTTCTGAATGAGGCAGGGGGCTGCCCTGCAGAGGTTCCTGGTGACTCCTTGGCACATTATTTATTATCACTTTATGTCACACGACATTGTGAGCAACCTGCCAGGACCAGGCTGCCTGGGGCAGATGGGAACAGTGAAGGCAGGATGACTGGGTAGTGTGAAACAGGGTGCTGGCAGCATCCCTGCAAGTCCAACATGGGAGGGACTGATCCTGCATCCTGTTGGAGGTGTGCCCCTAATGCTTTGTCCTGCTTTGCCCACGCAAAATACCGCTGCATCCTCAGTGGGGCAAGGGGGCTGCCAATGAACCTTGTCCCCCCAGGAGGAAATCTCAGCTATGCCTTTGCTCCACTGAGTGCCCTTCTGGGCAGTGCCCTTGATGGGAGCAGAATCTGGCTCTCCTCTGCATGGCAAGAGGTTCCAGTGGTATCAGGTGACCCAGAGTCGGCTGCCTGAGTGGGAAAGGAAAGTTGTTCTCAGATGCTGGAAAAATAGAAGGAAAAACCCCAAAGGGTCAAATACCCCTCCATCCTGGAAGCAATTCTTGCTGATGTTTCTTTTCATTTCATTTCCTTAACATTTATTATTAAATCAGAGCTGCTGGGGAAATGGAGTTAAATTAAGGGAGATCAGAGGCAGGAACGGAAGCAACGTCTATATAAATATCTGCCTATATTATATAGAGAACTGTAGTTAATCAATCCTGAGAACAAAGAGCTTGGCTTGAACCAAGAAGCAGCCCCAGCCAAGTGAAGGAGCCCTGCTGTGGTAAGCAAGCAAACAGCACTATCGACAAGGAAAATGTTTCTAAAGGCCTCTCTCCCACTGAAGGAGTTGAAAAACAAGGGTTTTCAGCTCCTGGGGCAAGCGCTGGTCCCCTGGCTCTTTGGGCGAGTGTTCCTCTGAAGGCTGGGAAGCGCGGGAGCCAGATGAGGGGACAGCAGCTTCTCTTAACTCAGGCAAAAAACTTATTGATTATACGTTCAATAAAAGGTCAAAACTCCCTTTGAGGGTCACTGCAGTTACAGGAAAGCTCTTCCCAGCCCCAGTTCCTCTCCCTGTCTGCTGAGTGTTTCGTGCCAGTCTCTCCAGGTGGACACCTGGGGTAAAAGTGAGCTGCAAATGAGCTAATCATCATTAATGTGTCGGTAGAACCTGCCAGCCTGACATCCCTCCTAATGGCTGACAAATGTCAGGGTGACTTGTATGCTTTTTTTGTTAATTGAATTGGTTAATTAGGTCCCAGAGGCCTGGCTGCTAATTATGAGCTGCAGTGGAATATGGGTTTAAAAAAAAAAAAAACAAAAAAAAAAGCCACAACAAAAAAAAAGCCAAACCCCCATAAAATCCGATGCAAGGAAGTTAAAACAAAAGGGAGCGATGGGAAAAACAGCACCCCCCACTCACTCATTCACACACACGCATACACAAAACCTCCTTTGTGTTCTTCACAATCTGTACAGTTACCTTCACTTAATTTCTGACCTGCCACATGCTACTGCCTTCTTGATGTGTTTTTAAAAGGAGGGTTAGAGAAATTCCAAATCTGCCTTTTTTGACAGGAGCATCTGCTCAGTCAGAAACACAGTCATTAATTTTCTGCCAATTAGCAAAAAAAAAAAAAAAAGAGAGAGAAAGGGAGAGAGAAAAAAAAGAAGAGGGGGAAAAAACCCCTCCAGATTTGCATCTTAATTTGTTACTTTGTAAAGATGTTATTTTTTTTTAAAAGTTAAATACTCCCTCCGGTTTGCCAGTCATAGAAAGTGAAGAGATGATAGCAACTTCCCACCAAGAAAAGGCAATTAATCATTATATTTTGCACTTCTATAGCAGCTTTCATCCCCTGATCTCAAAGCGCTTTGTGAAATTATTGTATTAAGTCTCCTGCCAAGCCCCGGCGAGGGTGGCAGTGTACCAGGAAACTCCTTGGGGCCAAGGTGGTCTTAATCTGTGTCTGCTGAAGTGTGCCAAGGACACTAATAAACTTTATAACAAACGATTACAAGTCTACCTGTTTCAGGGAGGGGCACACAGGGGCGCAGGGAGCGCTCAGGGGCTTTCTGCAGCAATATGACCTGGGAGATGGAGGGAACACCTCAAAACACCTTCCTCTGGTCTCACCATTCCTGCTCCGTCTTTAATAACAGCTTCAGCTGGCAGCAACATGCAGAAAGATCTCTGGCGTTGCAGTAATTGAACATATTAGAGGTAGAGCTGGTTGGGAACCATCCTTTCTACTGTTCAAAATACCTCACAGACTATGAAAACTGCAGCCGCTCTGTCCCGAACAATATCTTGGGAATTCAAATATTTCCTTCCAGGCAAAAGTTGAAACACAGATGTCCAATCACTTGAAACATCTTTTTATCAACCATACCACTTTTCACCTTGTCTCAGCACTGTAAATTCCTCTGTTCATTTCTACCTTCCTTATCTTCCTATAAGAAAACATATTTTGCTTCAAAAATCCAAACTTTCTTCTGAATGGCATGAGGAGTTTTTTGTTGTTTAAAGAAAAAAAAATAGATGCCTCCCTCCAGAACTGGTTTGTGCAATTTTAAAGCAACACGTCAAAATCCATATATTTCCAAAGAAAAGGGGGAAAGGTTCAATTAACCTGGAATGACTACTTACAACAGCCTCTTACTGCATCACTACTGGCAGGGGACTCTCAGCCACTTGCCTGCTTCCATGTGTAATTTGGATTGCTGGGAATTTTACTTCCGGAGGGATCCCATTGACTCAGAATGTGGAAACCCAGGTGATTGAAGCCTAGTGTTACTCCTGCTGAAGATTTCTTGCAGCAGCACGAGTCACTGCCTCAGTTTTCCCTTTCTCCCTTTGGCTGGGGATAGGTGGTGCTCCCAGGGGTGACCCATGCCCTTGCTCCCCATCTCTCCTCGCCCCAAACTCTTATGGGCACTGCAGGGCTGTCAGGAGGGTAAATCTCTGGATGCTGATGACGGATTTGCAGCCCTCAGGTGAAGATAAAATACGACGATTATCCTGCTTTCTTCCCCACCCCCTTTCCCATCGGATAGCAAAGTTGCCTTTCGAGTTAAAATAAATTGCCTCGCGCTCCCCACTGAAAGCATTTTGACTTTGTCTTGAATCGTGTATTCCAGTAGTCATTATACTTCAGCTGCTTCTTCTTCTTCTTCTTAGCATATGACATATATAGCAGTTCAAAAGTTGCAGCGAGCTGCTGCCAGGTCACATTCAAAGGAAAGTATCTGGGAAGCTGGCAGCTAAAAGTATCTGATAAGTTGGCACTGTTACTGCTCAGCAGGAGGAGGGAGAAGTGAAGGAAGGAAGGGGAGGGGGAACCAGGCATGGGGGAGCGGGGAAGGGGAGAGATTCAAAGAGCTTTTGTTTCTGGATCAGATTCTTCCAGACTCTGAAACTTTTACAGAGATGTATGTGCCAGGGATTTTCTTTTTTCCCCCCCTTGTCTTCCTCCTCTCCATAGTTTAATGCATTAAAACAACCTATTAAAAGGCCTATATTTGCTTTCAAGCAGACTCTGAAAGGCGCTCAAGATGTCACTATTAAAAATGGCTCTGTGCTTTGCAGGCGGAGGCTCTGTGGCTAGGAGAATAAAGCAGAATTGATCAGCTGCTCTGACTTTGCCAGTCTCACAAAGGCTGTGGTGTGCCACAAGTTGCTAGAGAACAGATCAGCAGCTTCCAACCAGCCCGACTGCATACAAGGGCGCGTCGCTTCGAAATCCAGCTTGGTTTTGCAAAGCCTGATGTTGGTCCGGCATTCCCACACTATCCCCACAATTCCCCATTCCTGATGTCCTATTCTGCGAATCACTTGGGAAGAGTCCAAATTAAACCATCATTAAATTCTGTCTGAACCCAGAGAACAAAATACCCCCCTGGGAGGCTACGGAGGGTGTTCGATCTGAGGAGGCCACGAAACCCTAATACAAAGACTGCAGATACTGCCCCAAGAGGCTTGTTCCTGGCTACATAATCGACAATGAATATTACAACAAACAGCCTGGAAAATGTCAGCAAAACCTATAAATGGCCAGAAATATAAAGCCAAGAGACAAAGGTAAAGAGAGGATTGGAATCCTTTACCTTCTGCATAGAAATGATCTACTCTGCACCTTTGAAATTAAGGAACGGAGTTAGTGTCATGCCGTGCATCAATCTGACAATCCACCCCTGAGTAGTCATTGTCATTATACCACGGGTCACATGTGTTACAACTCTATTAATGTGTATGAAGTTACTCCCAGTCTAACACTGGTCTAAGAAAATCAGGCTTAATTAGATTCTCCTTGTAATTAAATGCAATTTATTCTTATGCTTTGTGTTATGCTTCTGGCTTGCCAATAACTATTGTCTGCTGATTATTAGAAATGTATTTTGGGGAGGTGTAACAACTGTGTAAGAGCTGTGTTTATAGCAAACATACAATTATCTAAGCTTGTACCATTCCCAGCACAGCAGGGGCTTGGTCCCTGAATGCAGCTCATGATGGGACTACTCAGCAAATAAATAGTAGACACAGGCGAGCCTGATCTCATTTGCCTTGGTAGGTTAAATTTATATCACATAAATCAGGTAAAGGCTCTGTGTTCCACATTTATACCTACAATTCTTCCTGAGAAATGCTCCCACTAGCCATGACTAGTGACTTACTGACACCTTTGGCTCTGCTCTTTCAGAGATTTGCCCATGATTAACCCGACGTGTTAAAAACTGGGCCACTGACTTTAACAGAGGCTACATCTAGAGCAACAAGATAAGCTTATGTTAGTCCCTGAAGTCTCTGACCCTATGTTATTCATACCTGTGCAACCCAGGCAGAAAACACCATTTTCTCCCTATGCAGTCATGCCAAAGCTGCCCAAGGTACAAGCAGAAGAGGAAGTCCAAGGAAAGACAAGGCTACAGGAGTGGGCTTGCATCAAGAGCTGTTCCCCTTGCATGCCATCACTAAAAATTATCAGCCATTGGGGTTTCCTACTTTATTATCAATGAATTATTTTCTGAATGTTCTTCTATGCCTATTGAAGTCAATAGAATAAGTGGAAAATAATCCAATACCTTCAGAAATTTCAATTTAAATCAACAATAAACTAGGTGCTGAGAGCAAGCCAGGTCTTCCTTGTTGCTACTTACTATATCTTAATAGAGGGAAACACCTTTGCCATTGAGCTGAGTCAGAGAGGGTGAGAGTCCAGGGCAGATTGTAGGAAGAATTATTTTCTCCACCACCATGCACGTTCTTGAATAACCTGATTATTACCATTAGAACTCCATTTGGAAAGTTGCAACTAAATGAAAGGAAGCAGGGGTGGGAGCGGGTAGTAAATCCTCCATATATGAATACGATGAGGAGTTCAGGCAGCTCCCTCCCACTCCCACTAAAAAAAAGTTTTAATCTTGGCTGCTCCGTGAATATTGACTGGCTGCATATTGACATGCCACCTGCTGGGGCTGCTTCAGCTATTGATAACCAATGCCATCACGTCTAAAGTTCAAAAACCGACAGGCGGCTTTCATGTTTGTAAACAGTATTGATCTGCATAACTAAGCTTGCCATTAGACTGCTGGATTAAACAAGGACGAAGATAGAACATTTGTGAGATTAAATCCGGAAACAGTTAATTAAAAGCTGAGCAATAAACCCAAGCTGTAAACAGCAGCCAATTAATTCAAGCGTCTGTAGATCTATGAACAGACCTTCCGTGCGTTCCCAGCCGTGCCCCGCATTAGTCTCCTGTCCCCTGACCTGCTGCCCAGCACCAGCACCCTGCTGAGCTTTACCTGCTCTCCTACACCTACCACCAGGCCCCGTGCTGGGCTGCTCCCTCACCACAATGCTGCAGAAGGGGCCCTGGAAAGAAATTTTCAGATGTAGGGGCACTTTTTTTTTTTGTGAGGAGAGGAAGAGGGAAGACATCTGGGCACTTGCAGCCTGGGGCACACCAAAGGAACCATGAGCAGCAGGTTGAGGGAAGTGGTTCAGGCTGAGGGAGGTGATTCAGGCTGAGGGAGGTGGTTCTGCCCCTCTACTCTGTTTTCGTGAGACCCCACCTGGAGTCTTGTGTTCAGTTCTGGAGTCCTTAGCACAGGAAGGACATGGAGCTGTTACAGCAATTCCAGAGGAAGCCTATGACTCCACGATTGGTTGTGCATAACCTGCTACGGTAGAAAACCTCACGTAGGTTCCTTGTGAAAAGCAGTGGTGTACATCTGAGTGAGGACCCAGAGATTCCTTTGATCTAAATATCTCTTCTGACTTTGATCTAAATAACTCTTCTGTCACCAGCCCCCACTTTGTAGCCTCAGAGTCATCACTTCAGAGCTTCGCTTCAATTTTCACAATTGTAAAGGGAGAAGACAGGCCTTGGCATGTTTGGCCTCTTCAATCCAGCCATACCTTCCAGTGACAAATAAGCCATTTAATGATATAGAAATTACTATTTTTTACATAAATTTTCATTTTTGAAACAACTACCCCCAAAGATCTCAAAAAAGCAAGCAGCAAGATTTGAATATTTTTGGCATTTTACTGTTCCTTCCCTGTGTACATCCTTTTCCTCCCTTCCTTCACTTTTTCTAATTATATGTGAGAAAGAGGAAAGAAGAGGATAAAAGCTGCTTGAAGAAAGAAAGAAAAGTTTACTTAATTAAAAACAAAGAAGCAAATTCAGGAAAATATGTCAAAAAATTTTATTAAATTTTCCCTTGAAAATATTCCCATATTTTCTAACCAGTTCTCTTTGCTACAGGTCCTCAATCCACGCGTTATAGAATTACAGTTAAGTTGGATGCATTTCAGATGATTTAATGGTTATTTTATACTGCATGTGGAGACCTTGCAGGCTCTAGAAGGCACTGTAGTGCAACTGAGTCTGTAACCGTGTGGAATTTATAGAGCCCCTGCCCTCACCACATTTAAGAAGGATGTGCAATCCCTTACCAACTCCACTTTCAGAAGTGGAGAACTGAGGTTCAGATATATTACGGAAAACTGGGAATCAAACCCAAACCTCTCCAAACCTCGTCCAACACCATGAGAACTGAGCTATTGCAAGCCAGGGGTTTCTCCAGCAGGCAGTGTGAACCGTCAGAAAATCTGCATTATCCCCAAAGGCTGTTCTGGTTGGCTTTTTCTCTCCTGCCTCTCCCTCCAGATTTTAAGCTGATTTCACTGAGTTGAACTGTATTTGTAGATGGACAGACTGTGTGGTTTAATGAACATTTTCTTATAGCTGTACTCCTACTTGTGGTCCCATTGTATTGTAACTGACAACAGTGGATGACAGAAACATCTTAACTTCCCCAGAGGTGGATTACTGATGGTACCAAAGCCAAGACTTCAGCCCAGACGAAGTGTCATGTATCAATTCTGGAATATGGTGTGCTCTGCTAGATAAAATACCTGTAGCTTAGATCCTCCATTCATTTCTCAGGCTTAATCTTAAGTTATAACAAGCTGATCCCCTTGGAGTATTCCACTTACATAATTTTCTCTCTTGTGGGAAGAGCGCAAGAAAAGATATCTGATGAACAGCACTGGAAATTAAATGCCTGTCACTCATCTTTTCGCAGCAGTGTTCTGATATTATGTCCTCCACTCTGAACAAGGTCTGACAATGGCAAGAAAACAGGAAGCACCTAGAGGTAGTGGTTGCTTATCAAGCATGTAAGCAAATAACACACAAAAGGAAGATTGCATAGAAACGTGGGTGACAGTCCTCTGAAGCCCAATATCAGGAATTGGTATTAGCAGGCGAGTAGTTTTAAACTGGTGAACTGCAGACTTTTAAGAGACTATTGATCCCTGCTAAGAGTTAATTTTTGTAATAAATTTAAGATGTTCCCCACGTACAAAAATCATCTCACTTTAGTAAGCAATGCTCATGCTACCAACATCTTGCCTAGTTTGCTGAAATGCTATGAACTAAAATCAAACCAAACCAAACTAAAATTTTGTTTGTTTTGGAAAGTTTAAAGGTACTAACTGCAATAACCCAGTTTGCAGCCCAATGCTCAGCTGCTTCACTGGCATAACTGAGGAACTATGAAATCATGGGTGAAATCATGCGGCACCTGCAGAACGGTCAGGAGATCAGGCCCAGCCAGCATGGGTTTAGGAGGGGCAGGTCCTGCCTGACCAACCTGATCTCCTTTTATGACCATGTGACTCGCCTGGTGGATGAGAGGAAGGCTGTGGATGTGGTATACCTGGACTTTAGCAAGGCCTTTGACACTGTCCCCCACAGTAGACTCCTAGGGAAGCTGTCAGCCCGTGGCTTAGATGCGAGCACTCTGTGCTGGGTTAGGAATTGGCTGGATGGCCGAGCCCAGAGAGTGGTGGTGAACGGTGTCTCATCCAGTTGGCGGCCAGTCACCAGTGGTGTCCCCCAGGGATCGGTGTTGGGTCCGGTCCTGTTTAATATCTTTATAGATGATCTGGATGAGGGGATTGAGTCCATCATCAGCAAGTTTGCTGATGATACCAAACTGGGAAGAAGGGTTGATCTGTTAGAGGGTAGGATGGCCCTGCAGAGGGACCTGGACAGATTGGAGAGATGGGCCGATTCCAATGGGATGATGTTTAATAAGTCCAAATGTCGGGTACTTCATTTTGGACACAACAATTCCATGCAGAGCTACAGACTGGGGACAGAGTGGCTGCAGAGTAGTGAGGCAGAAAGGGACCTGGGAGTGCTGGTTGACAGGAAGCTCAACATGAGCCAGCAGTGTGCCCAGGTGGCCAAGAAGGCCAATGGCATTCTGGCCTGCATCAGGAATAGTGTGGTGAGCAGAACCAGAGAAGTTATCGTCCCCCTGTACTCGGCACTAGTCAGACCTCATCTGGAATACTGTGTACAGTTCTGGGCCCCCCAGTTTGGGAAAGATGTCAGGATACTGGAATGTGTTCAGAGGAGGGCAACGAAGATGGTAAAGGGGCTGGAGCATAAGCCCTATGAGGAGCGACTGAGGGAGTTGGGGCTGTTTAGTCTAAAGAAGAGGAGGCTCAGGGGAGACCTCATTGCTCTCTACAGCTACCTGAAAGGAGGTTGTAGTCGGTCAGGGGTTGGTCTCTTCTCTCAGGTGACCAGTGACAGAACTAGAGGGCATGGACTCAAGCTACGTCAGGGAAAGTTTAGGCTTGATGTGAGGAAGAAGTTCTTTACTGAAAGGGTGATTGGCCATTGGAATGCGTTGCCCAGGGAGGTGGTGGAGTCGCTGACCCTGGAGGTGTTTAAGGGGAGATTGGATGTGGCACTGAGTGCCATGGTTTAGATGATGGTTGGTGTTAGTGTTGGGTTATAGGTTGGACTTGAAGATCTCAGAGGTCCTTTCCAACCTTGTCATACTGTGATACTGTGATACTGTGAGTGTGAAGTAGAGAAACAGCACCATTAAAAGAAACAGAGTGGTTGCAGCGGAGTAGCTGGAAATACCTTCAATGTTTTGAACAGGAGTTTTGCTACTGCTGCTAATTTGTGTGGCTCCACCCAGGGGTGCAAGCCTTGACAGTCACCAAGAGCTCTGCCTGCAGTGCTGTGAGTGCAGGGGAGTGATGCTGGGGCTGCTGCTGTTCAAAGTAAACCTCTGGATACCAGCAAGAACATTCATCACGTGTACTGGTAAGGCTAGTGGATGTTGTCACAACGTACAGCACTCTGGGGCAATTATCAAAGCTAACAGAAAATAAGCAGTAAAACCCACTAGATTTCTCTTACTATTTGAGGTTCTTTCCCCCTATTTTAAAGAAATTATCTAAAATCTCATAAATCCCTCCCTGCAGTGGCTTGGAAAACCATCAATGGGAGTGGATTCGTCGCTAGAAAGGATGCACCTGTCCTGCTTTGCATCCTCATTCCTCAGAGAGCAAAGCTCACCTTGAAGATCCCGGCTGGAAGTCAGAGGTTCAGCCCCTGGTGACTCCTTCCTTCAGTTAACCTCACGGAAGGGTGTCCCCAGGCCGTGTAGGGGTGCGAGTTATTTATTCAATGAACAAAACCCCACGTGCTGGGAAATTAACTTTTACAAGTCTGCACGTTGACAAATGTGGTACAAGTTGCTGTTGTCAGCAGTGATGGCTCCTCCTGTTGGCTTTGACTGAGGGCATCGGCTGGAGGGAGAAGCCAGGGCAAGGCTTGGATTGAGACTAACAAGCCAAACCAGTCACTGCCTTTGCTTTGGGCACCCCTGAGTCGGGGGGCGCTTTGGAAATGTAAGCATACAGCTGAATCAAGAGGTGATTTCAAAATGACCTCTGAAAGCCCCTAAACTTGGTCCCCAGGGAAGTTATGGGTGCCCCACCCGTGAAGGTGTCCAAGGCCAGGTTGGATGGCGCTTTGAGCACCCTGATCCAGTGGGAGGTGTCCCTGCTTGGAACTGGATGGACTTTGAGGTCCTTTCTAACACAAACTATTCGGTGATTCTATGATAATACCTGGCACTGTCCTGGGTGGGTAGAAGGATTTTGTATCAGGCAGGAGGGGTAGGCATAGAGGCTAAGCAAGGCACAGAATTTTCTCCCTCCTCATCTCACCCTTGGGTGCTGCAGGCCCACATTAAGAAAGAGGCTCTATTTTTTGACACCTCTCCACTTTACTTAGTGTTGAAAGCCATGTACAATTCAGGACCAAGAGAGCAGGGAGCAACATAGCCTTTGAAGACCCTTCTACTTGGCCTCCCTCCAAGGTTTTATTACTATTTAATACCTCATTATGTTATTACTGTTATTTAATGGCCTCAAGTTTCGCCAAGGGTGGTTTAGATTGGATATTCGGAAAAATTTCTTTACTGAAAGAGTGGTGAGGCATTGGCAGAGGCTGTCCAGGGAAGTGGTGGTGTTCCCATCCCTGGAGGTGTTAAAAAAGTGTGTAGATGTGGCACTTTGGGACATGGTTTAGTGATGCATTGGTGTTGTCTTGATGGTTGGACTTGATGATCTTAGAGTTCTTTTTCAACCTTCATGATTCTATGATTCTATAATGATCCTATTTTTCCACTATAGTTGTACGTCAGACCTCTGCCATGAACCAAGATGCTACAGTACTAAATGCTGTACAGCTCCACAGGAAAAAAAGAAGGCATCTCTTATACCTAAAGCCCACAACCTAAATGCAGCACAGCATTAAGGCATTTTCCCTTCATTCAGAGCCCTGTTTTTATCTTCCTGGATTCAGCTTGTAAATTGCTGTGAAGCACTGGGTTTTTTCTTATAAGAAGTCAATTACCATCAGTGACAACCAGGAATAATTTCTCTGGTATTATCTCTCTGCTGACTGTGATGCCCAGTGGAACACAGTCACGTTCACCCATAGCAGAGCAAGACCTCTGAAATCAATAGATGTTTTTTTCCCTGGATTGGGTCAGGCTTGGGATAGCGTGGTTCAAGAAAATTTTGGATGCGTGGGAGACATCAGAGAGATAAGGACACTGCTGCTCCCCAAAGGCCATGGGTAAATTAATTCCTCTCCAGCTGGAGACTCTTATAAAGGGCCTTCAGTCCAAAGTACCAGATCTATTTAAATTACAACAATGCATGTGTCACAGTATGTAAGAACCTGTTCGGATCATATGGAAATAACTATTCTTGGAACACCCATGCCTCCTGACATCACTTCCTTCAGAAATAGATCAAATTACTTCCACTGAGAGACCAAAAAATGAGGAGAGGGGGGAAAGAGGAGGAGGAAAAGAAAAGCCTTGTCAGTAGAAGGTCAAAAAAACTCTGCAGGTGGAAACACTCTCTTTTTTTTTTCTTTTCAGAATTGTTTCAATTCTTCAGCATAGAGGAAGGAAGGATGGTCTGGTGGATAAAGGTAGAGGTTCTGTTGACAGTTCAGAGAGTTGGCCTCTGCTCCAGCTCTGCTGCAGACATCCTGCGCAACCCTGAGCAAGTCATCACCTCTCTAAAATGGGGGTAAAACCATGTTTACTTTCCTTTTTGGGGGGACACGTGGTTTAGGGCCTTTTCCCTCCCAGATTTTGGAAGGGTCTTGCAGAGAGGGAAGAGAAAAACTCTGGGATCCAAACAGCCATCCGCCAAACGTCCAAGCTGCCATGTACCCTGTGAGGGGAGCAGAGCCTCCTTGCACCAGCTGAAGAGCTGAGCTCTTGCTTTCAGCCAGCATCTTGGGGTTCAGCTTCAGCTTGGGTGCTCGTGGAGGTGACGTGGTGTGCTTTGGGTTTTGGTAGTTGTGTTCAGCAAGATAAAAGATGGATTAAGGCAAAATACATACAGTGAAAACTATATGCTCGAGCAGCATTGAAGCACAAAATTTTCTGAACAAGACAGGATTTTGTGTACCTCTCCACAAAGTAAATACTACCACATGTGCATTAAAAGGCTCCTATTATTTACAGAGTGCTGACATGAAACCCCCTGAAAGAGTTAGTATTTTGTTAGGTAAACGTTTTTCCCTCTGAGCGTTTTCCTCTTCTCCCTCTCCCCTCCCCCTCATCCAATAACTTACAGATGTTAGAACAATAAATTGAATGAATAGTTTCCCACACTGGAATGCCTGCATGCTGAAGAATGCAGAAATGATTTCTGGCCAGTTTCTGACACTGATCTACAACTACACTTCGCATATTCTGTGGCTCTTGTATCAAGTCTTGAGCCGTTCCCTGCCAAGAATTAAGTGCTTGTTCCATAAACCTGGTGTAGATTATCACTTAGCTGTATAGATGTATCTAATAGAATTAAATAGTTTGGCTCCTGACCAGTAACAGATGTGCTACATATAATGCAATAATAATGAGACTGAAAGCACCATGTTATGCCAAGGGAACACTGTGAGATAGCTCACATTTCTTCTGTTGCCCAGTCAATGCTCTATGAAAAGTAAATCGAAAGTCCCATGTTTATATGGATAAAACAAGCTTTGGCTTGCCTTCTTTTTTCATTTGAATCTTACAATGAGTTTGTCATCCAGCCCATGCACAAAGGCGAGTGCGGGGTCAGCTTTCCTTTCTGTGGAACAATGGATTTGCTTTACCATAGTTTTATTTTTCACTTAAGTTCTCCTGTAACTTAAATGGTTATAATGAAATAATGTTGAACCAAGTCATAACTATCTGCCTGGGACATGTGAACCTCTGTAACTTGACCCACTGGGGCCAGAATGGGTTGGGTAGAAGGAGGAGAAGCTCAGCTTTACACATAAGCTGATCTTATGTTTTCAAAAATAAAACCAAAACCAATAACTAAGCCAGGCCATAGTCCTGTGATGAACTATATTTCCTGCAAGGCACCCAAGTCGTCCCTTCTGTTGTAAGGGAGGTTCTCAGTCCTCTAGCAACAAGGATTTTTATAAATTCTGCAGGGAAGGGAGGAAACCCTGAGAGATCAGCCACAGATTACAGCAGGGCCAGGGGCAGAGCCACGCTCCCACATCACCACTGCCTCACTCCAGGTCATGACAGAGGCTCAAAGAAGAGTGGTGGCATTGGTGGTGGGGAGGTGACCTGCCCACCAGCTGAACTGAACCTGCATTATGGCTTTTATTTAGTGCTGAAGCTACCCAGTGCCAGGGCTTGGGGGGAGAAACAACTCCACCTGAAATAGGAACAGCTGGTGGGTGCAGGATATCTCTGGGAAGTGCGGAAAATGTGTCCAAACAATCTATGACTGGATGCTGACAATCTGGCTGCGTCGTTTCTGTTCTTCTAGTGTGGGCATGGTTAATGAGAAAGTTGAGAAGGGAAGCAAATTCCCCAAGTACCTGACAGTCTCAGCCTTTCTTGACCTGTATCGGTCTGGGTAAAGACAGAGTACAGCACAGAGACTGCACTACACGGGCAGTCCAGGTTACAGATGAATATCAGGGCTCCAAGATGTTATTGTTAGATCTATCAGCTGTCTTTGATGCCCTGAGGTATTGTTGAGTTGCTTTTGATCCTTGGCAGGAATAGATGGGACTGTGTTCTGCTCACTTTTCCCTGAGCTTTCAGAGAGATCTCAGAAGGTAATTTTGGATAGCTGCCCTAATTTATTGACCTTCAGGGAATGCTGCCTGATATTTCACCAGCGACATACACAAAATCAGTGGAGTTGATTAATGAATTGATACTTTTTTTGAAATTCACTTGGACTGAAAGTGCTATTATTAGCATTGGACAAGTACCTCTGAATATATTCTGTGGCCATCCATTCAAACACAACATGGAAAGGCCAGACAGTCGTAGCGCTATTCAGGCACAACCAGTCTCTCCAGCTCTCATGAAAAGACCACATAGGAGAATGCTAAGAGGGCTGGTGCTGTAACAGAGAGGAGTTAGATCTTTGGGAGAAGAAACTGAGTGGTGCTCACTGATTGCTAAAGCTCGGATTCAAGATCTGGAGATGATCCACTTCCGTGGACCGCTGTAACTCCTCTTTTCTCTGCTTTCCCCTTTTGAAGAGAAATGCTCTAAGTCACAGAAACATGAATGTGACCATTCTTTTAAGAAATGGTTATGGAAAAGTCACGCAAAACTGGATCCCCAGAGTTATGACTGACAGCTACAATGGGGCCAGGGCCATGTGACCTCATCACATGCCTGATTAAAGTGAAACAGCTCCCCTTGAATTGCCAGGATCAAATGGCTGTAATGCATTGTACAGACCAAGAACTGATATTCTGTGACGAGAAATTTTGGACCAAGAAACAGATCCAAACTATGATTACAGATCATTCTGAGGCATAAGAAGCAGCAGCATCTAAATTTGGCAAGTAAATTATTCAACCTGCTCTAATAAAAGCAAAAGAAAAGGATATAAAATAGCCATCTGGGAAACAAGGAAAACTCAAGACAATTATCCTCCTTACTGTACATCATCCTCTTGGTAATAGTCAGGGAGAATGTGACAATTGATTAAAACTAATTGGAGGTTAAATTAAATGATAATTAGCATTAATCAATAGCAGTGTTGGCACGCCAGCATATCCCTCCTTTAGGCAATTCACCTCCAATCCCCAACACACCAATAAGGCTGGTGATCTGCGAGCCCAGCATGTGCTCCTGCCATCAGTAAAGCAGCAAGTCCCAGCAGCATTGACCTGGAGGGTTGGAGGAAAGAGAGCATTTCAATGAAAGACAGACCTGCCATCACGAGAGATGGCTGCTACACTACTCCTGCAGCTAATTGCAGCCAACATCAAAGACTAGGGTGCCCTCAAATGATGGAGGCTGGTAACGACAACTCAATGCCCGTCTGCTTTCAAACAGCAGATCACAGAGAGCTTTGCCTTAGCATATTATTCTGCTTTTGTTAAGAACATTCGTTTCTCTTCCTCTCTCCTTTATTTATTTTTTCTTTTGGTAGTATGTTATTGTGTGGTCAGTGCACAAGGAATAGCCACATTGTACAGCCCCTGCTAAGGCAGTGTTGCCTTTTTGCAAAGGCCCAGTTTAGCCATGAATTTGGGGAGGAAGTTTGCTCCAAAGCGTCATGTCCAGACACACAAGTTAGCAAGCCTCTTACTCTGCTTTTAATGTTGAGTCCTGATTCGTGGTTCTGTTTAAGGGCAGATTAAGTGACAATTATTCATTAACCCAGAGCCTGGCTCTGCTTGAATAAATAAAACACAGACACTTTTTATGAGCACTTGAACAGTCCATAATACCCTGTGGACATCCACCAGCTCTTCAGCCCTCGACTGCCAACGACTGGTTGAGAGTCACAGTCTGAGGAAGGAGGATCTGGGATCAGCCACATGGGCTCATTGAACTTCCACGTGCTTCAACCAAGAGCTGTCAGTTACCTGTGCAGTACTGAAAACATTTTAACCTCAGGAAGCTTAGAGACAGGAACTGTCTAAAAACATTGTCACAACATTTGGATGCCAAATCTGACAGTTCTTGGACAACTGGAACAGGCTGCCCAGTGAGGACATGGATGCCCCATCCCAGAAAGTGATCAAGGCCAAGTTGAATGAGTCTTTGAGAAACTTGGTCTGGTGGAAGCTGTCCCTGTACATGTTAGGACTGTTGGAAGTGGATGATCTTTGAGGTCCCTTCCATCCCAAACCGTGCTATGATTCTATGACTTTTGGCCTCTCATTATTCCCCGAGTAACTCCAGTCAGATCCTGCACGCACAAGGCTTTACTGAGAAGACCCTCATAGGAAGAAGAAAGATGAAAGTGTTTTATCGCTACTCAGATCTTGGTCAGTGCTTTTTGGGGTCTGTGAGGGATTGGATATGCTATACTGTCAGAGGAACTCTGTTGCCTTTAAAACATCATTTATCCTGGGTGGATTTGCCAGCGCAGTGTTCCTAATTTTACCTTTTCAGTACACTTAAATATGAACATATTTATGACTGTAACCCTTGTCCTCTCTTTGTGTCCTGTCTCCCCAGTTGGAGGCCATAACCTATCTTGTTCTACATCTCTAGGCAGCACACCTTGGCAAATTCTTCCCAAGGTCTGAATATCTGAAGGAACCTAATTCTGATCCATAACCTGGGGATTTACGTCATCACACTGCAGTCCTTGAGCCAGTAAGTCATTTGCTGGGAAGAGACTTACCAGCTCCAGCAAACTCCTATGTTACTCACTCAGGTTCCAGTTCAGAGCCATCCTACATCTGAGCTGCTTAGAGAACACACAACAAGTGGCAGATCTACAGGAACACCAATCATTTCTTCACTGCTCCATCAGCATGAAAAGGAAGGGGCTGTGTAAGTAACAAGATATTTAGATTGCACCCAAGATAATGGGAAGAAGACAAAGAGAAACATATCTCCAGCCTAGAGGAAAACATGGCTTTCCTTGCACTGACCACACACATTAAGAATCTTTGATCAGGGGAAAAGCAGGTGGTAAAAGACAGCATAGAAAAAGCTTGGTCATGCCTAACGTCCTTTTCCAGATCAATATATTCTTGTGAAGATCTAATCTTCCTGCTGTAATGCTGACAGGTTAATGACAGCATGAGTTATCCACTATCTAAATGCCCACATCAGTACCTGAGTTAGATTAACGCTTGACAGACGTAACTACTCGTGCATGTGACTTCATAACCTGCCATTGCAGCCCCCTCACCAGTGACTTTTTCTGCAATTTATTTATTAAATCATCGTGCTGGGGGCTTTCACCTTCCCCTACCTGTGTGATGCTGGCTGTTGAAGGTTGTGCTTGCAGCCAGAGAGCCCCTCCATCTCCTCCAAGCTGCAGCCTGGGCAGGTCTGTCTGCAAGGTGACTCTGTCGGTGCAGGTACATTGCTGGGTAGGAAGGATTCTCTTTGCCATGGGGAGGGATGGAAAAGTGGAGATACCTGCCCTTTCAGTGCAACTAGAAGTGGAATAAAAACTAGTGACTTGTTCCTATGATTCCTCCAGCATGTGGTTATGTAAATTTGGAGTGGATCATTTATTTTTTAAATTAAAAATAACATTTGTGTCTTTCTATTTGCTGGGTTTGGCTTTCATGCACAGTACAGTCCTTCTCACAAAAAAAAGGAAAAAAATGATCCAGACACCATGCTGTAATGAGGCACCAGGTTGGAAGAAGATCCTACCCTGGCTTCGGCCCCAAATTTGCAAAATGGATTACTACAACATGTAGCTGGGGTCAGGGTTCAGTAGCATTTGCAATGAGTGGTCTGCACTGTAGTTGGCCTGGGACTCTGGGGATTTAGGCTCTAATTCTGCTTCTGGTCTTGACCTCCTGGATAACCTGGAAGCAAAAGGCGGAGAGTGTAAAGTTTTAAAAAGGGAATTCGAATCTGTTTGTTTACATTTCAATTGAAGAGCCTTGCCACACTCCCATCAGAGTGCCGGAGAAATGCTACTATTGCTTCCAATTTACCTCCTTTCCCTCATTTATAAATCAGAGATGAATCTATCAAGCCACTTGGCTGCTCGATCTCTAGACCTGAGCACACCCACTGCACTCCTACAACAAAAAAAAGACAAAGAGGACAAGTTTGGATGGGCAGAGTGCAAATATCTGCTTCTCCTGCCTGCTGCATTTGGGCTGGAAAGCGTTCACTCTGTTGCCTGGGAATATTAGTAGTTTAACATGTAACTGCATTAGTGGAGAGAGAAATCAAATCACAAGTGACTGAGTCTTCTGACAGAAGGAGCTTTGATGTCCTTCTGGTTGGGTTTGCCTGCTTCTCAGCCCAGCCACCCCCCACCTGCACCCCACCCCACCCTGTCAATAAACTGTTTGTTTAGCCTTGCACAGATTATTCATTTCTTGGCACGGAGCTCTCGGCTCCAAAGAATTAACATTTGGATTGTATTTACTGGCTAGCAAAGTGCCAGCAATACAGCTGGGATTCGTTGCACAAACTATTTTGATGGGGAAAATCAATGACAAACTGAGAAGAGGAGGATCAAACCACGAACTCTTTTGCAATCGTTGTTTGAAAACATTGTGTTGGTGATATTTGGAGTTTCTAAAATAGGGGTGGGTGGTAAATGGGGTGGAGTAGCTTTCACCAGAGTCCTCTTGCTGACTCCCACACACAACAACCTGACCCCATCCCAGTCCTAGAGTAGGTTAGTCACAGGATATTTCTATTTAAACCCAAGCTCATGGATTTTTTCCTACAGGAGAGGAGACTCTCTGGATGTTTATTGCTATTTTGCTGGAATTTCTTTTTGGTTGGAGAGGGATTTGAAAACTAAATACATTTCCTGTTGGAGGCCGAGGGCTGTGAGCTGCAAGGAGAAGCATAGCCTTTGGCTTGGTTCAGCAGTAAATAATCACTTGTGTTCCAAAAAGTCATTCGCATTGGCAAGGGCTCCCAGCACCTGCAGATAGAAGCGCCCGGGGCAAGTCCAAGCACTTCATTTAGACTGTCCCTTATTACGATCAATCAGACCCCATTCCTCTGAGCCACAGGAAATTCTAGGCTTAACCCACATGCACTTGAAAATTAAAAAGGTAGAAAGACACACGCTAAAATATATGGAAAAAAGAGACATGGGAACGGAGAAGGGCTTTTACATGTTTGCACCAGCGACTTTCTTTTTCACTTCCACCCTCCATGTAAAATGTAAGCACATGAAATCTTCATCTTACCAATATTTTGATGCTTGGAAAAGTCTAGCAGTTTTCCCTCACCCCCATTCTAGTTGTAATGCCTTTTGTGTCACCTTGTTTTCCACATACAGAGGAAATTGTGTATCTTTGTCTTCTTATTTTTATTCTGTTAAGCTTTTAATGTTGGTTGGTTTTACCATTTTGGCAAATTCTCTGGGAATAAGCAGTGTCAGAGTCCAATAGGGAGTGTAATGGTCCTTAGTTCTCTGGCCAACAAGCTAACACAGCAGGACTATCCTCTTCTGGGGAAAAATAGTGTAAATAGTAAAATAAATTAAGTCCTTTACCCCCCAAACTTACAGAAATACGCTCTGAGTTCTCTTCAATAGACCTTGGATCAGGACCTGACAGCAAATCTATGAGATGTGTGGATGTGGATTACTGCACGAGCAGGGTTGGGGTCACGTCTGGCTACGCTCAGGATACGCTCCCGTTTCCTCACATCCAAACAGAGTTTAATTTCACACAATGTATTTCCTAGCCCAGGTGTCATAAAACAACAAGTATTGCCAGCAGAGGCTTTGGGCTCTTTATAATGTTAAAGCTGTTGCTAGGAAAGACAACATTTTTTGAGGCATCAGTGTGAATTACTTGCATGGAAAGCCCTCAGGTCTTCAACATTGCAAGGCTGAACCCTCTTCTCCTCTTAACCACAGTGCTACAGAGTAAAAAATGGGTGTGGGCTTCGCTCTGGCCCAGATGGATGTTTCATTGGTCTGGGAGCTTCCAACTCTGGCTGTGTTTGGGACATCCCAGGGCTATTTTTACCTATTTAGTAGGAACATTGAGTTCAGACTTGCACTGCCACCAGCCAAAGAGAAGCTGGTAGTGCCTTTGGGAGCATGACTCAAAGCAGCTATCTCAGCACTGTGGTGTCTCTGAGTACCAAAATAAACATGGATGTAGGAACAACCCAGGCTGAAGCAGGGAGGCATGACTCACTGAGATCACACAGTGTCAGGTTGCTTTGCTGTGTGAAGATGGTTTACAGGACAATAAAATAACATCTGCTCCTCCCCCCTCTGGAAATACTAAAGATCTTAAGCCCTAGGACTTCAGCCTCACTTAATCTGCTGCTGGATTTTATACTAATGCAGACCTGTCGCTTCATGCACTGCATCACAGCAAAAGTTCACTTCAACAAGCCATTGCCATCAGCATTCAGGCTGGAGCAAAGCTCAGTCTCCATCTGAAATGCAATGAAAACACTGGAAAAGCAGCACTGGGTCCCACTTGGACAGACTCCACAGGTTCTTCTTTAACCAAAGCCAGGTAAGTGGAGGCTGCCACCACCCCTGCTGCTCTGTGGGCGTTGGGGGCACCATCCATCAAAGTAACACCTGAAGAACAGCCCTGTGTCAGTGCCAGCTGCCAGGACGAAGGAAACTATCGTCTGCTGCTCAACAATATAAAGGGCTTCTTTCCTCCTCCTCCACTAAGTAAACTGTTAAAGACCATGACCCCTGGAAAACATAACAAGAGCAGAGAAATTTACAGTCGCATGTTGCAGGTCAAGGCATCGAGCGTTTCACAACCTTGTGATTCCAGCCAAAAGCTTCTCTGTATGTCTACTCTGTGCAAATGCAGGTCCCATCCTCACGTACACACACACGAGTACAACGGATTTGCATGGTAAAAATGGTAAATGAAGGCCCAGCTTTTGGGTTTTTTTGACCTTCCTGCTATAATGAACAGTGGTGAAGACGTTAGCAGCAGGGCAGCTTCTTCACAGAGTCCTGAAAAATATTCAGCGGGCATTTGTGACCACGAACATCCATATCTCACCAAGCAGTGCCTAAACACAGATTACAATGAAGGTAATGTTAAGATTCAGTCTAAAACAGAATAGAAAATGGATGTTGTGTCTTCATTCAAGATGGGATGGAGAATTTCTTGGGGAGAGGTGGAGCATCAGATGAAGTGAGAGCCTGGTACAAACTAAACAGAAATGGCTGAGGAGTGCTTGGGAGTTTCCTCCTCATCTCAGTTCAAAGCACATCACAGAGCAGAGCTGGGCTTTCCAGCTGAGCCAGACACCTTCTCCCTGGAGGGGATTCCAGGGGTCTCAAATCTTGGGGCACAGCAGCCTTTGTTAGCAGCGTGAACGTGACAGGATGCAGGGTTCAGACCCGGGCTTCAACTTACATTAACAAACCCTAAAAGGGAGGCTTGATTAGAAGAAGCACTGTGAACAAGTTCCAAGGTTTTTGCTTATTTGGGCAGGACTATTTCATTTAAATGTATTACAAGCATTTGGGAGACAGTACTTCTGTGCTAAGGAATGATAAGCATAATCACACTACCAGAATTCTTCTTAACTGGCTTAGAAAGATGAGGTGTTCCCAGTACTGTGAGAGCTAAAAAGTGAACTGCAAGCATTCCCTTGACATAACAAAACCTTGTTTTCTCTCTACACAGTGAAAAAAAAAGAAAAATCTTTAACCTCTCAATTAAAAACATATATATGTATATATATTAAGTCCTACTCACTCAACTTCTAGAATTCAAAGGAGTGCTGCTGTATGATTTTGTCAAACTGTTGTGAAAGTCTCATGCTGACATTGAACACTTAAGACATAGCCACATCTGGATTTCAGACTGAGATCTGGATTCAAACACATCTAGGTGAGAAGGGACCAGCTTTTCCCTGAGGATGAACAGTGAGTACTCTTGGAGGTATTTAAGACCTGCGTGATCCACCTGTTGCCTGTCACATCACCAAAACTCAACCATTCCCTCTCCCAGGATGAGCCTGTGAAGGGCCAGCACTGGGGTATGAAAGCAGACCCAGCATGTGATGTGAGTAGATAAAGGCTGATGCTGATCAGCAGATTCCTACAGCCAAATTACCCAACAAACTACAAACTGCCTTTGCCCAGGCCTATCGTGACAAAATAAATGAAAGCTGGTAGCAAGAGCCCATGTTTTTGTCCTTCTTATAACTCCAGCATCTCCATCTAACAATCTCCAGTAAAAAAAGTTTAGCTGCAGCCAAATAAGAGACCATTGTTGGCATAAAGCAAAGAGGAAGCAGAGCCTGTTCTCACAATACAGAGTCTGCGGGACCACTTGCCAAAGTCCTCAGAGGAAATGTGCTGGCAACATCTCAAGGGTGGAAAATAACTCCATCCTTTACCTGCTTCCCACCTTCCTCTGCAGACTCTTCCACACATACATAGAGCTGGAAAGAGAGGGGCAACTTTGAAGAAAACTGGCACCACTTACAAACTAGAGAAGGCAATCTCATGTTTTGGAACAGCTGTGTGTGACTCCTTAACATGGCCACAGTTCTACAAATATCACATCAATTATCCATTCAAAGGGTAATTACTATGAAAGGTGCTGGGGTGGTCACCATGCAATGGGAAGTCTTTTCTTCCAGAGTATAAGCTACTGTAGCTCTTCTCATCTGAGCTTCTCCGTCCCAGGGTCACCCCCCTACCAGTCCAGGCATTTTTTGCTGCCAGCATGGGATAACAACTATTTTCAGTTTCACCAGTGGTTTGTGTGATGCAGGCACTTTGATGCTAATATCCAAAAGGGACACTCTAAGCACTTGCTTTGAGCAGATGCTGGGTAGAAATCACACCCTCCCTTCAGGTGCTCAGCTGAGTCCTGACCTACCAAGTTTGGGTCCTCTCAGGAGCCCACGACTCAGGACAGTGTGGAGGCCATAGAGGTGTGACATGCGCAGCAGCAAACCGGGGTGGTGATGGGTGCTGCTCCAGGCATGGCTTGCACACATCATTTACAAGATAAGAGGGAAAGGCTTTGGATACCTTTGGGCACCTTCTTTTTCGGGATCCAAACAGTCAGGGAAAAGAGTGAGGTGCCCATCACCTGAAAGATCACTAGCAGAAACGTGGCATTATATCCCAGCTCTAAGACCAGCCTCCCTTCTCAGTATTTGTTTTAGGGCACCTCCAAATCAAATTTTCCTCCAATTTCACCTCCTGCTTGCCCCAGACCTTTTAACATGCATTGTAATCCAAAATCTAAGAAAACAAGTGAGACCCAGAAGCACCTCTTGGATGGTGAGAGGTGTCATGTTTTATTTTCCCGGTTAAAAACAGGAAAGTTAAATATTTAACATTGTCAGATTGATCCTTTCCTCTGTTTCTCTGCTTTTATAAACAACTGCTGCAAAGGGAGAAGGCCAAAAGAAGAATACCAATTGTCTTTTACAGCACAGAGACCTATTCAGAAAAGAATCCCTGTTCTGCAAGAGCCTAAAGTCTTTTTCAAACACTTCTGGCAGAGGAAGAGTGCAGAAACCATCCAGGACTGCTCTTTATCTGGTGAGATGGGAAGGGAAGGCTGCTGTTAAAATTTCTTCATTTCTTTTCTTTCCTGTGACTTTTCTGATAGTTAAATTAGAAGAAGTAAGAAAAACAATACCCAGGGTATGGTGTAATGCAGTCACAGGGTTACTGCTCTAAAGCTTTCTAGAGGTCTTCATCTTCCAGGCTGTCTTGGACTGCAGTTGGAAGTACCTCTATGAATCTTGAAAGACTTTTGGTGAAACAGGGTTTCTTTTCTCCTTAATAGAAAAGAATGAACTAGTCTCTTTTCTTTAAATGATCTAAGCAGCAATTTTTATTTCTTCACTTAAAGAAGTAGAGAAGTTTGCGTCAATTTTCATTCTTTTTTGTTATTTTTTTAAAGAAAATCTAAGGGGGAAGTTTCTTGCAGTATATTACAAGCAAGGTCCTTTGTCTCCCAATGATAATTCTGTAGCAATAAATAACAGAGTTTTCTGGTGTTATAATGAGGAATTTTCAAGGAAAATCAAGTGATTTGATTTAAATCTCAGCACAGATTCTGCCCCTCTGCTCTGCTCTCGTGAAACCTCACCCAGGGCCCTGCATTCAGTTCTGGAGTTCTCAGCAAAGGAAGGACATGGATCTGTTACAGAGAATCCAGAGGAGGCCACAGAGATGATCTGAGAACTGGAGCGCCTCTCATATGAGGACAGACTGAGAGAGTTGGATTTGTTCAGCCTGGAGAAGGGAAAGCTGTGGGGAAACCTTAGAGCAGCATTCCAGTGCTTAAAGAGGCTAAAGGAAAGCTGGGGAGGGGCTCTTTATCAATGGGTGCAGGGATAGGATGAGGGGGAATGGTTTTAAGCTGAAAGAGGGGATGTTTAGATTAGATATAAGGAAGAATTTTTTTTTTCTGTGAGGGTGGGGAGGCCCTGTCCCAGGTTGCCCAGGGAAGTCGTGGCTGCCTCATCCCTGGAGGTGTTCAAGGCCAGGTTGGATGGAACTTTGAGCCCTCTGATCCAGTGGGAGGTGTCCCTGCCCATGGCAGGGGGGTGGGAACTGGATGGGTTTTAAGGTCTCTTCCAACCCAAACCATTCTATGTTTCCATGATTCTATAATTGGAACTTTTTAAGTCAATCCAGGGAAATTTTCCAACAAAAGAGACAATCTTGCCCCCTTTCCTGCTCCCGCTGCTTTCATCAAGAATGATCTGATGCTAGTGTTCAAAACCTGACGATCAGAGAGAATCGACAGTTTTCTGGTGGATCAGCAAAGTGCAGAACATTGTAGGTACTTCCCCCTATGCACTTGTGCATATGGAGATGCTGCAGATGGGTGGCCCTGAGGCTGTGAGTGCCAGGGCACTTGTCACCTGCTGCAGGGATGGCACAGCAGAGACCTGTGCCTTGGACTTCTACACCACATGTCGGGTCTGCAGTCTCTGAGATCTTCAACCTAAACTGCTGATGGTTCTTCACACATCTCTCTGCCAGCCTCATAGATTTTATGTGTTGTGGTCTTTATTCATTGGGCAGGCGAGCAGTGTTGTGGGACTCTAGTGAGGAGAGAAATGAAGAGCAAGAGGAAGATCTTCTGCCTCCAAAAGATTCTCCTCTTTGGTTTAGTGTGCACAGGGGCCAAAGTGTGTTTTTCTCCAGATTTCAGGGAGCTTTGGATCAAGCCCAAGGTGCATCATTACCCCATGACAGAATAAAGACACATACTCATTTTTATGAGTGAAAACTATTCTTTCTCTGCAGTGAATGGCTGAGATCTGAACACAGCTGCTATTTTGCTCTGGGCAGTGAATCACTTCTGATTCTTAAGCACTGAAACAGTGACACGCGTTCTCCCCGCCTAACATGGGGACATTTCTCCATCATTGTACCATGAGAAGAATATAGGAATTCATGCTGTCTCTATTTTTTTAGTTTTGTTATTGCTGGGACTCTTTTCACTTCAGGCTGAAAAGCAGGCAACTGGGGCAGAAAGGGACACTGACATTATCTTAAAATGGCATTATCTTAAAATGTGTCATTTCTGAAAATGGGAGAGCTCCAAAAGAGCTGGAGTACTCAAATGTCTCTTCCTCAGCTAGTAAGCTGGAAATGCAGGAGTGGCTTTGCAAAGAGATGTCATGAAATAAAAATCCACTTTTATTAGTTGTTAGGTTGTGGTAGGATTTCCTCTAAACGTAGATTGACTGTTTTGCTGGCAGAACTGGCTGTGCCAGTATCTTGGATGCTTGTATCCCTTCTTCTCATCCTGGCACATGCCAGAGACTTGAGTGTGTCTGGTGAGGGTGCACCTCGATTCCTTTGTTCAGTTTTGGGCCCCTCAGTACAAGAAGGACATTGATGTGCTGGAACTTGTGCAGAGAAAGGCAATGAAGCTGGTGAAGGGTCTGGAGCAGAAGTCTTATGAGGAACAGTTGAGGGAACTGGAATTGTTTAGCCTGGAGAACAGGAAGCTGAGGGGAGACCTTATCACTGTCTACAATCACCTAAAAGGAGGTTGTAGCGGGATGAGTGTTGAGGTCTTCTCCCAAGTAACAAGTGATAGGGCGAGATGAAATGGCCTCAAGTTGCACCAGGGCAGGTTTATATTGGATATTAGAAAAAAATTCTTTACTGAAAGAGTGGTGAAGCATTGGCAGAGGCTGCCCAGGGTAGTGGTGGAGTCTTCATCCCTGGAGTTGTTCAAAAATCATGTAGGTGTGGCACTTCAGGACGTGGTTTAGTAGGCACGGTGGTGTTGGGCTGACAGTTGGACTTGATGATCTTGGAGGTTTTTTCCAATCTTCATGATTCTAGGATGCTACCCAATAATCCTTAATGTCACACTGCAAGGAGGAAGTGTGGCAATCATAAGGCATTTAGGAAAGATAAACAGGAATGATCAGAGGCTTGGGAAAAACAGAAGATACAAGGAGGGACTGAAAGAATGAGGCTCATTCAATCTAGAGAAATGGAGGTATAAGGGAGGCAATCACAGAAAAATAAGTCTAAGAGGGATCTCTGGAGGTTATGCAATCCATTCTTCTCCCCTGAAAAAAATCTCAGCGATATCCAAATCATTTGTGATAGATACTGCTTTGACCTGTTCATAGAGATCTCTACTGGTGCACTCTCTACAAGCTCCAAAGGCAAAATGCCTTACTGCTTTATCAGCCTCACTATTAAAATATTTTATCAGCTTATTCTGAATCATTCTTACTTCAGTTTAAAACCTATTGTCTTATCAGCCATGGTCAACTCCCTCCAAAAAAATTGAACTTTAATTTCTGTACACCACACCTATGCTAAAGGAAATAAGATGACGTGATTTTTTGCTTGACAAACTCACAGTGGATACTATTCCTTTCATTTTTCCAGATGTTTCCAAACAGCTAAATTGCTTGGTATATCCTGGAGCTGAAAATATAGATGAACTGGTCTTTAATTCTCATGCTCCTCTGTTTTCTGTATGAAGATGGGTACCACATTTGCCCTTTTCTGATTTTCTGGTGTCTTGCTTAGCTTTTCCTAGCTTCTCAAAGATAACCACAGGTATCTAAGATCATTTCAGTCCAATTTCAAAATATTCTAGGATGAAGTTCATCAGGTTCAGCCAATTATAAAACACGAAGCTTATCTAATTTTCTCACTTCTTTCCTTATTCTGTGCTGAACTCCCATCCTTTTGCGATTCAGTTTCCAACCCCGTTAGCCTCCTGCTCTCAACTGATCTTTTAAATGAACACTGATACAAGAAAAAGCTTTAAACACTTCACCCCCTTGGTATCACCCAGTGCTACCTTTCTCTTTTCATCTTATGATAAATGTATTTGTAGAACAATTTCTTGGCACTCACTCTTCGCATATGTAAAAGAGATCTGCAAAGAGAAAAGGAACATGCTTTTCCTCACAGCCACCAAGGGCAGGAGAAGAAATAATGAGCTTCAAGTGAAGGTTAAACATTAGGAGAAGTATTTTACCTGTTAGAACAGGAAAGACCAGGAATGCATTATCTTGGGAGTTTGCAAGATTTTCTATAATTTCCAGACTTTAAGCATAAGTTACACAATTTTTAGCCGTTTTGAGTTTGAGAACTCCTGGTGTTGTTCCTCACAGGGCTTCGTATAGAGCTGGTTTAACCCAATGTTAATGGGATTTCTATTGTTTGGGTTTGCCTGAGACACCTCTTCCCTCCCAGATGTGCTCCACAATAATGCAGAAGTCTGTGGGCTGCGCTTTAGGAATCCACAGATTAGACAAAGATTTGTCAGGAATTGGGTCAGAGGTTCCTGCCCACCTGCTTTTCTGCAATTCTGTGATCCCCAAGTTCCCAGGTACTATAGCTACATCCTCTAAATTTGTGAGATCTCAGAAGTTAAATGAATGTTGCTCTTTGCAGTTTCCTTGCTTCCTTTCACTGAACAGTAGCTCTGAAATTATCTGTGCTTTTTAACAAACTTGATGATAGTTTTTTCATCTGCCCTACAGACCAATTAATTAGAAATTATTAAAGTCTAGCCTATTACATCCACTTTATAGTGCTGCAGGTCATACAATGATGCTGTAGCAAAGCAGAGACAAAATCTGAATTGCCTTCTCCTCCTCCAATCTCCAGATCAATGTCCTTTCTTTAAATCTCATCCATCTGTATATAGGGACAACTAAACTGATGTTTGAATAATTTGCATACGCAGATATAAACTAAAGAGAAACCCTCACGGCTACTGCATAGAAGCTTCTGTTAAATGTTATAAATTGAAATGCTTTTCTCCCCAAGCTAAAATAAAAAGTGCCCTGGAGGGTGTATTTCTGAAGGGTTTGTGACTAACCTGATTAGTCACCCTAAATTGTGATAGATGGAAGGAAAAAGCAGTTGTCAAACAAGGAGGAAATTCCAATAGAAGAGTAAATTTAAGGATGACAGTGATGATAAATTCTTACAAGCCTTAGAAAAGATCAGCCTTTTGTGTAGCTCTCATAAGGACCATTGAGTGCTCACTATATAATGGGCTGTTGTTTGGAGAACTATAGGAATGTGGTGATCAGTTTTAAAAAGGACAAAAAAATCACCTCATGTTGAAGCTGATCTGAGTTTAATTTAAGGTACTAAAACTTGTAACTAAATTTTTAAGAACTCCTGTTCCTCACTGCTCCTGCAGGTCAGCTTGAGACTGCCAGGCCAGGGGAATGTCCTGCAAGAGAAAAATAACACTCTGCTTACACACCTTCAGATTAAAGCCCAGCACGAATTGTTAACAGTCAGTACTGGGAAAACTCAGCAAAGTTTCTGCTTCAGTTTCATCACTAGTAATTTCTAAAAGTAAGTCAGATTTTTTTAACATATATGTTATATTTGCAGTGGGAACTAAATCAGTGAAGAGCAAAGACAATCACAATGAACTTGTCCAAGTTGATTACTGCTGCTTGCTTTCTTCCACTCTGAGATATGTAAGAAATGATCACCTTAAATCCAATATAAGAAGGCAACCGGTTTTCTGTTCCTCTCAGAACAAACCTGATCCTTTATAATCAGTTTAGCAGGAGACAGAGGAAGGGAAACTAAAGCATTTCCCCTCCTCTATCCAGAAATGGTTAGCAGTTCTTCAGCTGGCTGAAAATTGAAGGGAAAACAGCAATAATTTTTAATCACCTTTTTCAGGATTTCAGATTTTCAAGTATTACCAAAACTTAACAATTCCAGCTATTTCTAAGATCAATATGACATGGTGAATGCACAGGCTTAACATTCCTAGAGTTCAATCATATCTTAGAATCATAGAATGGCTTGAGTTGGAATGGATCTTAAAGCCCATCCAGTTCCACTCCCCCTGCCATGGGCAGGGACACTTCCCACTTGATGGATCAGGTTGCTCAAAGTTCCATCCAACCTGGCCTTGAACACCTCCAGGGATAGGGCAGCCATGACTTCTCTGGGCAACCTGGGACAGGGTCTCTCCACCCTCATAATAAAAAATTTCTTCTTAATATCTAGTCTATATCTCTCCTCTTTCAGCTTAAAACTGTTCCACCTCATCCTATCCCTGCACCCATTGATAAAGAGCCACTCCCCAGCTTTCCTGTAGCCCCTTTAAGCACTGGGAGGCTGCTCTAAGGCTTCCCCACAGCTTTCCCTTCTCCAGGCTGAACAAGCCCAACTCTCTCAGCCTGTCCTCGTATTGGAGGTGCTCCAGCCCTCGGATCACTTTTGTGCAGTTGATAGTTTGGGACAAATATAAAAGAAGTGAATGCAGAGTCAATCTTTTCTGGTTTTTGATTAATTTCTTTGCTTTGGCATTCAATTCCTTACCATTATATGCAGAGTAATAACACCTAGGGGCTTCAGTCATGGAACAGAATGAAGTTGTGCTGCAAAAGAAGCAGTCCATGCACTGAAGATCCTGCGTGGCTGTCGTTCACGTTGACACCAACTCTTAATGGTTCTGGTTAGTTCCTGGCTATGAATTATATGAAACTTCAGCCAAAGAAAGCCTGAAGTTTTCCTCAGTCATGATTCTTCCTCTCAACATTTTAACTCTATATCTCTAGTAATGTAGTCATTTCTGATCAATGAGGTCAGAACTAGTGATTTCTCCCATCTGTGATAAACGACTTGGGGACTTAGTCTGAAGCGGGAAGCAGATCAAACCTTAGAAGAAAAGCCTGGTTTTGTGAGATTTCAACCCAAAACCCTGCAGTTTTAAGAGGTATGTGTGCCCTCAGTTACACTTTCAGAGAAGCTTATCATATTATCAGCCATTTACTGGACTAATCGAGAATTCTGAAGAATTCTCCTGGCTCTTGGCTAGATGGGATAATTGCTCTTCTCCTGCCACTGCATGTGCATTTTTGGACAGAGAATTAAAACAGCACGAATCCCACTCCATCCAAGATTTGGCAATATCCCTCCAGAACAGTAGATTAAATCAGCATTTCCCAGACTTCCTGCTAGATTTATCCTTCTCTAACAAAATCTTTTCTATTTGTTTATTGTCTTAGATCATTTCCACTAAGAAAAATCTCTTCTGTCTAATCATAAATCTTCCAGGACTATAGTGTGAAGATCCTATGTATACACAGGAGAAATTTTTCTCATGTTTAATGTGACAACATTGAACAGAAATTATAAAACAGGATCCATGGGACTTCCTTCTATTTTCAAGGACTGGCAGTGTTGTCTTTTCCCAAGAAAAATTCCCACTGAAGCAAAATATTTTAGTGAGAAGACCAGTGAAAACCAAGGTCATCTTGGTTTATGTGAGCATTGCTATATCAGATACAGGAATGGCCATCCTGGGTAAAACCACATTGCAGGTGTTATCTGCAGAAATACGTACAGTTCTCAGCAGGACATTTTTGTTTCTTCTGATATGAAAGGCCAGGCAAAATTCTCTGTGATATATTTGTTGGGAAGAGGAAGAACAGACAAAGTTTTAAGGAACATTTAAAATCCCACGCATCTAAATAGACATGGTATTATTTTGAGCTCACGAGTTCAAAACCAAGTCCTTTCCACCAGTATCCGGCCTGAAAGTTCATGCTATTTGCATTGTTAATAGGCAAAGTTATTTGCACTGCTGGATTTCTTCCTGTCTCTCTTATTCTCCAGTGCAGACACGCTCTCCTCCACTGAACAGCTGGCAGTAAAGTCTTTATCCCCTGACTCAAGTACCTGTGCAGCAGTTAAAGACCTGTGTTTTGGCTGAATTCCTGTCGTTCCTGCCAAGTGGTCCACAGCCTACTTCCTTCAGCTATGTGAGAGGAGTGGTGGCGGTTACACTCTGCAGCTACAATGAGGTGTGACCCATCTAAACACAATATAAATGATTTCCTCATCTACAGAGTTTCCATTACTCCAAGGGTAAGACAAAGTTTGGACACAGAAGCCATCTAGAGTTTCACTACTGACCAAATCTGGGCCAGGCATGGTGGAAGGCATCACTCCAGCCTCTCAGATACTGGTTTCTAGATTAACTGTGGCCACTTTGGAAGATGACCAGGGCACCACTGCATAAAGTCAAGTGGAAACTTCTGCTCCCTGTGCAGCGGAGAGGAGAAAATACACTTCTTACATATAGAAGCCATGAAAGTTTAATATATAAACACATGACAAAATGCCTTCAACAAGACAACTGAAGTGTTTCAGGCTTGTTGGATTGCTTTTTTAAGTCATAGAATAGCCCTCTAAACTTTCATATATATCTTTTAGACTATTAAATATCCTTCTCCCACAGGAGTACAATATGAATTGCACATGGTGGCAGATAAAACAGCAGCAGTTACATCTTTGGTAAGTACCCAAGATAGTCTCATCTGTTCTGAAAAGTCAGTCTTTTGCTAAATGTATTGATTCCAATATGTTTGTAAACTTTTCCCTGGAAGGTTATTGGTGTACAGAGAGGGAGGATTGCTGCATGTGCTGAGACCCTAAGACCTCCAGATGGATCTTTGCCTGACAAATAGTGAATCCACCCTACTGAGTGTGCAGGAGAGATGATACATCCTCAAACAGCACATTGTTACAACAACATGTCATAAAAGTTAATATTGCCTTTAGCGGTGCATGCATTAGAAATATGATAGTTGATATGCTAAGTGATTTTTTAATAGACCTTGTTAAACATGTTAGCTTCAGAAACCTCAAGCTATCTATCACTAGAGTGAGCCTTTGTTCTTTCTTTTTTAAGGCTTAGCAATTTGACTGGTTTTTGCCCATAAACTTACCCTACAAATTTATTTTCAATAATATCAGGCCCTCTGAAGGGATATCCTGTCTACGGTCCTCCTCTGCGTGAGTGGGAACTCTCAAACATATCACCTGCAATTGTAACTCCAGCCATGATGGGAGATGGCAGAGCATGTAGTGTGCCAGCTAAATTAGGGAAACTAAATCTAGGAAAGGATGAGCACAATCCAGAGAGTTAGGAGTTTGACAGCAGCTGAAAAAAATGGAAGACAGAGGAAAATACAGTCTGCTTTCCTTCTTATGAGTGAATACCACTATCACCTTCCCCATTCGTCTTGATTTAAAGACCCCTTCTTTAGGGTCTGTTAATAGCACATCACTTCTACTGAGGCTGAAGCACCCCCCTACTTGTATCAGCACAGTAAAAATGAGGAATGGATATGTCTTTCCAATTCCAAAACTCGTAACGTGTTACTGGAAACGTGGTGGGATGAGCGAAATTGGATCTACACTACGGTTTTGCAGCTAAAATCAGTGTTGAATTCTCAGTGTGGGCTAGTTCTGAGTCAACAGAAAATTATTCTTGAGGGAAGGAGAACAGCCAAGAAATTCAGGACACTTCTCCTCTAGGGGCAACTGCACTGGATGTTTCTAGGGCAATAAGCCCACAAAGTACAGGATCCTCGGCTTTTCTAGCAAAAAAAGGCCTTAGAAATTAAAGTGGGAACAGTCTTTAAACTAAATAAATCCACTGGATTGCAATACAAACACTTAAGTAGGGTTAGGAGAGAGGATTTACTTCTGGTCCCTGGACCTGACAATATGTCCCGAAACTATGTCATGAAATGAGAGGAAAAGATGCATTTTCCCTGTTACTGCTAACACATAATTAATATAAAATAAGGAGGCTGTTTGGTGTTTGTTCGAAGTGATCCATCCCCACCGACACAATGAGAGCTAATGAACTAAATCTGAAAGCATCAGCGTAAGATTTTGACAAATGCGCTGTTTGCCTATTGAGAGGGTAGAAAATGATTATAAATGACAAGCTGGGCTCGTTTTCAGGCATGGACACTCCAGGAGCAGTGGAGTTATGGCCTCAGTTGGCTCTTCCCTGTGTAAATGATTTCACACTTCTGCTACTGAATCAATTGGGTGTTTCTCCATTTAAGAATTGCTGAAATAAAATATCTCCTGCTCCACAGTCAAGGCATGTTCTTCGCTCCCAGGGAGGAGAAAGGGTTTAAATGAATCTGGGTTTTCTATTTAAAAATGAATGTTGGTCTCAGTGTAGTGCTGTCTCACAATTCAGGATTCATGGAGATAGTGAAGATTTTAAGCAAATTATTAATAAGCATGATGAAAACACAGAATACTCTTCCAGAAAATTGAAAAAACAAAGTTGTAGTTCATGTCTTTTTGTTCTGGGGGAAAGTGAGAAGATGTTTCACTTTTGGCTAAAGAAGAAGTCCAGAGACCAAACTAAAGTTAAGACTCTGGCATAATCTACAGGTCATGTAATAGTAAAATGTAAATTAAATTCTGAAATACCTTGTTCCAAAGGTGATAATGACCTAAGTTGACATCTCACAACCTAACTCTGGTTCTTTTCTCTCTGGTCAGCCAGTTCTTGGGCAGAGATTCTCACAGTTTAAATTCCCCAATGAGGTAGAATATGTGATAGAAAGAGCAGGAATGAGAAGAGTTTTGGCTGATTTGCTGCTCCCCATTGCTCAGTTCTGCACACATCTGTGCCATTATAAACATAATGAATAATAAATCCAAGCTCATTTTTAGGGCTGTGTCCATTGCAAGTATAAATACACAAAGGCAAAGGATTTCTCCTTGAGAACTCAGTGAGAGGGAGTTTTATGTAATCCTTCTGAGACAATGAAATGCTGAAGATGAAACAATTCCTATTTCGCCTTCATGGAAGCAGACTTAAGTGAAATGGTACCTTTCATTGCTTTTTACAGAAGGAGGTTCAGAGCATCAGCAGGTGGGGAGGTTTAAATCAATGAAGTGCAAACCTCACAAAGACTGGTGTCTAGACTCAGTACAGGGAAGCCACATGAAGTTTAGATGGTCTTACAAAGCTCCAAACTGCCTATTATGAAGCAAGGAGGTGTCCTACAGGTTTGCCTAATCTCCACACTCTCAGGGGCTGAATCCCAGTTTGTGGACTCCTCTGGGTTGTGTAGACTCAGCAAAGACAACCTTCAGCTCTGACCCCAGGTGTGGGGCTGCATGAGTCTCTCCAGCAGCATGGGGAAGCTGTAGAGTCAGCAGGAGCCCCTCTGATATCAAACGTCTCACCAATCCCCGTTGCTGAAGAAAAGCTGATGGGCTCCATTCTGCAGAGTGTGGCAGCTGGACCACCTCCACCCTACCTGGAGTTGCCAAATAACTAAATGTTTCTGTTTGGTAAACTTCCAAAAGCATTTTGGGAAAAAAGATGATTCGGGTTCGTTGAAGAGTGAATGTGTATGTGTTTTCCATGAAGGCTTTCAACTGCACCCAAGTTAATGTGAAGATCCCACATGTTGCTCGCACATCAGTGACGTAAAAATCAGTCACTTGCTCCGGAGTCTTCCCACTCAGTTTCACTCTATGGTTCAGGCCTTATTTCCAATTAACCAATTAATAATTATTTAAAATACACTTAAATATTAGGTTCAATGAAATAATGACATTGTTTATAAAACTTTTTAATATATTCACTCTTGGACTTTTCCTAATCTCATAATTTCTACCTTTACAATCGGTATTTTATTATTGTTTTGGGACTGATTTTTTTTTTTTACAGCTTGAGGTCCGTTTCATTTTTTCCTCTTTTGAGGAGAATGATTTTACCCTTGAGTATGGAAAATAAGACAGGTGCCCAAACCCTACTGAAGTCTGTGTGCCTAATTATCCTCAGATTCCTTTGCAAAGCTTACTGTTAATGTTTATAACATTTCTGTACGGGCACTCATCACTGTATTTTCTTCATGGCCTCAAAGCCCTCTGCTAAATGAAGTTATAGCATTATTTTTTATTTCTCATGCAAAGAAACATAACAGCAAAGAAACTTAAGAAGAAGAGATCCACCTTTCCTGCAGCCCTGGCTTCTGCTCAACACTTCTGTCCATAGATTTTTCTACCTTTGACATGTATTTTGCTATCTGTTTCACAAGGAGGTCTGTCATCTACATCTGTCACTAATTTTTCCTCAAAGAACACCTTTCCATAACTTCTGTAACTGTTTGCTCAGGGTTACGTTTAGCAGAAACAGGTAGGACTTTGCAATTAATTAAATGGGGATAAGGGGCTTCTGGGAGGAGGAAGTCCATGTAAAGTCAAAGGAGTCCAAAGCTGGCTACCAAATGGTTGTGATGTTAGTAAAAAGTCTTTCTAAAAAACCTTTGTAACTAGTCTTGCACTCTGGAAGCCACCACTAAAACAGGCCTGGAGAAGAGGTAGGTTCATCTTCCAGAGGTCCTTCTAAACCAGAATGCTGAGTTACATAAGGAATATCCTTCTTCATAGCTCCTACTTGGTACTCTGTGTTTCTGGCAAGACCAGCAACTTCTGTTTGCTCCCCAGAAGCAGCACAGAGTAACATCCAATATGCAAGCTAAAAAATACTGGGTTTGCTTAGCTTTAGGTATTACAAGTTCAAATGAAGTTGCTAATACATCATTTATGGGAGAATCAGCAGAATAACCTACTGAGAAGGTTTGTCAGGACTTTGACACATTCCAGAAATCCAGTGAGTTTGATGCAAGTTTTCCTCCTCCCTGCAGTGTGTTCTCAAAGGAGTGGTGTCACCCAGAAGAACAGAGGTGGAAATCTCTTGGCTTGACCCTCAGACATAATCCTACAGTCCCCAGGCCAAACTTTATCCTAACAAAGATGAAATAGAGGGAAGATTTTTTTTCCTACAAACTTCAGGCTGTTTCCTACTGTTGTCTATTGTCTCAAGTTCTGACACGGAGTCCATTTTCTTACCCCCTCTTTCAGCCATGCAAATCAGGCAGAGCAAAGCGCTCAATGAAACGTTAGCATCTTTTCAGATCAGCAGTTCTGAGCCCCCTTGAGAAATCCATAAAGGCCCTCCCTGGAGTATTTAGCAGATAATGCTCTCTCTTTCTGCCTGCAGTGTTTTGAAAAATGTAGCCTATAAAATGTGTCTGACATTGTACAGCGAGCCCAGCTTCCCTGCGAATGCCGTGGCCTCCTCGGGGTGAACACGGTTCCCATTGTTAGCCCTGGACTTGCTGAATGCAGCGAGGCCAGATGAGATTTCTATGCCCTGCACAGCAATAGCACATGACTTGGAAGGGAACTTCTCGAGGAAAGTATATTTGATCAGTCATAAGAACCTTCCTGGAGATACATGCTGTACTCTGTGTGTGTGTATTATAGCTGGCACTGTTAACAACACCTATTGCTAAGCTTGCATGATGCTTTCCCACACAAGACCTGGTTTGGTTGCTTATAGCCTACTTGATCAGACTTTAACAGTTTGGGCTGATTTTTTTTCCATACAGAATAGTTGCTTCAGGAAGAATATATATTGGAAATTTGTGCCAAGACAGACTGGTCCTTTTTTAGAGTGAGTTTACAGGAAAATATATTATTTTTGCCCCTGTTAAATCTTACAAGGATTTTATTGAAAACCTCTTCTTTTTTACCTCATTGCTGTGGTATTTGTAGGGAAGGTTTCTGTTCTAGAGATATGCCTTTTTCAATATTGCTGTTAACCCTCTCTTCCTCCCTCTCATGCTTGGGCCAAATTGCAAGCTTATTAAAAAAAGAGCAATATCTTCAGACATGCTAGAGTTTGGCAAAGGATGCCTTGGAGGTTGGACAGGATTTTCCCTGTAAATATATCAGCTGAGATGTTCCTGCACATGAATGCAGAGAGCTGGGAATACAAAGTTCCACTTTCTGCTGCCCAGGCAAGGGTGGTCCCCAAAGGATAACTGGAGAGGTGATTTGGGAAGAAATTGCAGCTTTCACTCAGAGAAATCCTTCTCTGCTCTCTCTCTGAGAGGGAGGACATCCATGTACAGAGCAGAGAGGTTTATTGTGTCCTTCTCCCAACCACACCTCCCCCTCTCCCATCCCCAGTTCTCAACCTGGAACACGCAGGAGCGTAAGATGAGCTGGTGAGGGTCAGGGCTAGCCTTTGTTTCACCTCCCATCCATTACTTCACTTCCCCTGTTTCTCGAGTCCATAACCTTTATCAGCCATGGAACAAATCGCATGAGAAAGTTCAGGGGATGGCAGGAACATCTGGGCCACATACTGTACGTGCCACTGTAAGTTAACCTCTCGCACGCTGTCGGATGCTGTGCGAAAGTATGTCAGGGACACAGCTGTGCACAGGGCTTCACACGCACGCACGGCCCCAGTGGGTAGGAGGCACCTCATGATGGAAATAAAACAGAGAAAAAAAGAGAGCAAAGAAAGAGGGAGAAGAGGATGGGAGACAGGAAATGGGAGGAAGGCAAGGCAAGGCAAGACACGATGAATTTTTTTGGCTAAGGGGTGATGCATTGCAGCCTGTGAATGCAATGAATCCACAGAGGAACCTCTCTTGCACGTGGAGTCCACTGGTGCTACTCTTTGTGAGCCAGATTTGGTTTAAACGGAGACAAAAGGCAAGATGCAGTTGGAAATGGGAGGGAGGGAAAGGGAAGTGCAAAGGGAAAGAGACTCTCAGAGCACTGATTTTTTTTGCAGGATCTCCCCGACCCACATAATCAGCAGGGCTCAAGCTGACAGCAGGGGATTTAAACACTTATAGGGGGAGCTCAGCTGGGCATCTCAAGGGAAAAAGGATTGGGAAACATGCTTCTGTAGAGAAGACAGAGAGAGAGAAAAGAGCTGTTAAGCGGTGAGAGAGACATCTGCAGCATAGCTGCTCATTTTGGTTCCTCTCTGCTCTGAGCTGGCAATGGAAATGAATGAGCAAATGTCTTCAGCACCTTGATTCCCTCAAAAAAAGACAAAGGGAAGAGTCCAACGAAAGAGTGCAAATCAGGCAGCTTGGGGCACCAGGAGCCCAAGTCCTGCACTGATCTCTGGTACCAGAGATGATGCCTTGCGGGAAGGGACCTCCTCAGCTCTGCAAACTGGTTAAAGATGCTGCCCACGGGACAACATCCCTGCTTTAGTTGTCCATGCCTTTAAGGGCCAACACGTGACACACAGGGCCTGGAGAGAAGCAGAGAGGCAAAAAACAGGGTACAGCTCCTTAGAAGGAACTCCAAAACAAGGCCACTCAGTGGTGGGTCACTAGAGTTTGTCACTGGGAAGAGAAATGGTCTGTCTTCCAGCCAGCCAGCTACCAGGAGATGAGAGGCCTTTTTGTGGCAGAGCTCCGTAATAAAACTAAGTCACATGAATTTTGACAGCTAAGTGCATGTTTCTGTGAAGACTTAATAGATAAATAGGCCTGCAGATGTATTCTGAGCAAATGGACATGTCTGCAAAGAAGAGAAAATACTTGCAGGAACTCTGAAAAGGACCTTGAAATTACCTCCTGGCTGAAAAGAAATGCCCAGCTCTCTTGGCAGCAATGGCAATAGGGGATACTCATTGTTCTCCTACCCTGCCCACTACCATTTACATACTATTCAGCATCCTCTACATTTTGATGTATTCTGGATTCACTTGCTTTGCAAAAAACAGGGTTGAATAACAGGTAAAGAATGGAGATGGCAATACTGGGAAATTTTTCACACAACTCACTTTTTATTTCAAAAGTCTTTGGGTTTTATGGAGCTCTAAATCTTTGAAATCACATATCACTTAAAATACATTGAAAGGAATGCTATTATCCCCTTAAGCATGTCTTTAAAAGATATGCCTTCAGAAGACTGCATGCTCGTGTGTTATTCAGGATCCACTATGCAAGTGGATCCAGGAATGGGCAGCAGTGTGCTAAATGCAAACTTTGCACCAGCACTAGACAAAGACAGCACCAGAAGAATTTACCCACACATGTACACAATTAATTTCCTGCTTGCAAAGCAAACGAATGCTTTACTCCTTGTCCTTTCTGTAGCACAAATAACTCTATAATGCTTATTAAAACTGACTTTTTTTTACCTTTTAAAGCAACAAAACAAAAGTGCATAGTGAGCATAGACTGTTAAAGGAGAACAAGAGCAGCATTTGGATATTGATATGCAGTAGGCTTAGAGCACACAAGCAAGCTAGGGCATCCCATTTTTTCCAGTCTTGCCATGTTTTCAGGGAGGACCAGGGCCTGCAGTCGATGGGATGCTCCTCTCTGCCCTTGCTGGGTTTGGGTCAGCTGCTGCTTTGTGTTTTCAGAAGAGGTGCATGGCTCACCCCTGGGGCTTGCTGAACACCCTGTAAACCTGACCTACACTGCTGCTGCTTTCTTCTAGGCACATATCTTTAAAGAGACATTTACGAAGTTCAAATTTGCCTAAAAGTTCTTGCAAACAAGGCTTCCACCTGCCTAAAGCACCAGGGATCAGGCCCCGGCATTCCTCCTCCCTGCACCACCTATGACCTAACCCAGGCTTTGCTGACTCCCTTTTGGGGGCAGGGGCTCACCACTGCTGTAAATGTGGTTTTGCCTGTCGGTGGGGTCAGCCAGTTTTCGTGCCACAAGATGGGAAGTAATCCATTTAACAAAAGTGACACATTTTCATAGCTTCTGGAATCACTTCCTTTGCAAAAACAATGGGATGAAGGAGCAGGAGGAGGCAGTCCTAAGACATTTTACAAGCAGTGGATCTTTTCTTTCAGTAGGGCTTTAGGAGTTTATAGGACTTAAGTCTTCAAACACTAAATAACCCAAAATATTTTAAAATATATTACATACTAGTTAGGATTTATATTTTTCTATTTGCTTAAGTTGTTTGCACTGCTTGCTATTGATGCAATGTGGACTCCATTCCCTGCCAGGAGAGCCCCAAAAAGAATTACTATGGCCTTGGCACTGCTAATCCCTGTGCAATATCTTTTCATGCCCTAGAATGGTTAGGGTAATCATGTAGATTACCTCTTTGTCTTAAGAATTATTTTATATTATAATGATAGAGGCAGTAACTTCCTTACCCCTGGCGGTGGTATAGGAGCCTGTTGGCACCAGAGTCACCACACTTTGGAGCAAGTTTCTTGGCCCTGCTCTCCTGCTCCCCTACCCTGAAGATACAGGTTTCTTTGAGCTGCTGTGGTTTATTAGGACCTCTTAGCACTCTCGAGTCTCTCTCAACCCCTACAAACATCACCATGACTCACCTCCATGGGTATTCCTCCTCAGCATCCCTCCACTTGTAGGTTTGTTCATTTTTTTCCTTTCCTAGGTCCTTCTGCACAAACCAGAACATCCATTTTGCTCATGACAGCTGGGAAATAGCTTTGCTGGTACCCATTCTCCATCCTCCATGGCTGGCTCCTAGCACAGACCCAGCCTCACCAAAGCCTGACGGCTGCCACCGCCTGTGTCATGTGTGTGTCCCTTGTGCTGAACAGGTCACTTTACCCCTGTGATAATATGTGTTGCTGGTGCAGGAACTGATGCCCAGGATGATGTTTCTCGCCAAGCCAGCTGCTCTTGGGCCAGGGGAAGGCTCTCCATGTGCCCTGAAGATACCATGCAAAGCAGGGAGGTGGCACCTTACCTTGGATGAGCAACGCCAGAAGACTTCTTAGTGGTGAGCTGCCACTGTGATGGAGATGGAGATGGGCATGGAGACTGCAGAAGAGACCTGGGCTTAGTGGCTTTTATTGGTCCAAGGAACCTTGCTGGAAGACATGCATTAGTCCCTGCTACAGCCTCACTAGTTCTGGCTATGACAGGGCTGAAGGGACTGGTCCTCAGCACAGGGGTCAGTGAGGACACTCACTCCAGCACAGGGTGACAGATAGCCTAACACTCAGGATGGAAACAATGTGCAAGGAGTGGTAATAAAATTAAGCTCTCATTAACTTAACCTTCATAAATGTTTCCACCCGACATAGGAAATAATGTGCAGAAGGTGAGGGGAAAATGTTCCCACTAATGTAAACCAGACTGTGTCCACCGAGGGCTTTTCTCATCTATACCCAATCTGTTTATGACAGTATCCATACAAGAGTTATGCTAAATGGTTTAAACCAGATTAAACCCAGGTTGCCCCATTCCAAATTATCACTACTTCTTTTTACCACTGACTTTAAAACCCCTTACTCTGAAACTGCATGGTCTAGGCTAAGAGATTTGGCATAACACAGTCTTATTCTGGGATATGGGAGCATACACACAAGGAATTAATTAATCAGTAGTTAGTCTGGAATGATGCCACATGTAGGCAACTCCCCTTTCCGAGACTGTGCTAAATATGGGGGAGAGGGAAGAAGAGTCTGACAAGTATCTTTAATTCCTTTTTCTCCTACTCACTCCCTTTATTCTGCTGCAGCTCTGTCCTGTCCTTCATGGAAGTGAAAGGGAGCTTTAAAAAAACACATATCCTCCAGTACCAAATATGTTCTGCAAAAGAGACCATAACCACATTTCCTGGCAATCTGGGGAGGAGGAGGAGGGCTAAGGCAGAGGTCCTGCAGGGAAAAAAACTGCGGTGAGTCGGAAGGTTTCAGGGCAGCCTTTGCAAGAAGCATGCTCAGGGGCTGCTTTCTGCTGCCAGAGAGCTACAGGGAGGGCCCCAGCGTAACCAAGAGCTGCCTCTGATTTTCCAACCGGGTGGTGGTTCACGGCACGTTGCTTGAAACGGCCACTGGAGCCTTCGCCTGGCGGAGGAACAGGCCAGTTGTTAGAGGGAGAGGTTTTTTCCAGTGTCTGAAGCATGCTGGGTTCATCTGCTCCTGGACAGTGGAGCTTGGGAGGCTGGTTTTATTCCTTCCCTGCCCTGCCTGCTTTGGAGGAGTCCCAGGAAGAAACAAAACTGCTGGTGTGCAGGCAGCCAGCTCTATCTCTGTTTACAAGTCGAGGGGGGCTTTTGTGCAAAGCTACCTACCTCCCTGCAAGGGAAGGCTGCTCCTACAATGGGAACCTAACAGGCTGCATCTGTTTTGTCTTAGTCTAAAGCATTCCTTTCTGGTGCTAACTGGGAACAATTTAGCTGGAATTTCCAATTGAAATGAGCTTTTTAAGTTCTATATTGAGTATTTAAGTTGTTCTCAGGCAGGGGATCTGCGGTGTATTTTACAAATAGACCAAGCCAATGTTTTTACAAGGTTTTACTCAAACTAAATCTATTTACTTTTTTTTTTAAAGTACTGTTCTTTTACTAAAATAAGGATTTCAAAGCAATGACACAGAGGGTACCTGGTAACAGTGCACACTGCAACAATTGGGATTTCAGTCAGCTTGAAGGATGTGGGCACAGCAATAGTCCTGGAAAATCTTGCTGGAGGGAATTGTTTAGCTGCATCTACAGTTATGTGCCACATAGCCTAAACAAAGAATGGAACTTTGATGAGCATTTATATAAGACCAACCAGACTAGATGTCCTTGTCTAACAGGGAGTCTCACACTCTGGGAAAGCATACAAAGTAACAGGGCAGGATTTCTCCTATGTGTTCTCCTTCCCCTGTAGGCTTTTCCAGCACTCACTGCTTGTGGCATTTCCACCTGTAGGATATGATGCCTGCTAGCACCCCTTGATCCTTCCCTCCATGCCTTCCTCTAATCCCTTTTCCTCATCCATCTCCCCAACCCCTGCAGCAGTCAGCTCCTCTATTTAAATGTGTACCTGTGCAGGCTACAAAGATTTCCATGCACCCCATGGATGGCCAACGACCCAAGGACCCTTCCATCTCAAAGCTCAGGGGCCCTCAGGGCTGCATTGCAGGGATCTAGCTGGGATGGGGCAGAGGGAAAAAACCCCTCCAACTACTGTTGATTCCTGTCATCTTAGGAGAGGCTCAAACACTGCAGAGCACCTTGTCTGTTTAGAGTCTCTTTGCAGGATCAGGCCCCTGCCAACAAGAAGCACTATCCTTAAAACTGAATTGGAGCAAAATCAGGGCTGAAAATTGGAGCTTTCCTTATGGCCATGAGTTCAATAAACTTGTTGAGCAAGGCGCTAAATCTTTGCAGATGGGTAGCTAAGAGTATGGCCCAATTTGTATGTGACAGACAAGGAATGGACACAGCAGAAGGAAGCCAGGTTGTGGCTAGGGCACAGCCAAATTAGAATAGAATCCAGGTCTCCTAATCTCCATCCCAGCCTTAAAGTGATCTGTGATGTATCAGGCTGGGTAAAAAAGGGACAAGCAGTCTTGTAAGAATAAAGGCTTGGAGGTGCCTTGGCACACATAACTTGGAAAAATAATACAAGGTTAGAAGACCAAAGCTCCTGTGCAAGAGAGGAACAAGAGGAGAAAATAGACCACAGAGGCAGGAGGAGTAAAAGAGAAAGGAGGAGGGTGGACATCCCTTAAGTGATTCAAAAAGCTTCAGGTGTCCTTCACGACACCAGCCCTGCAGGTGCTCCCTCCCTGTGCAGGAACTGATGACAATCTGCAAAGTCTCTGTTTGTTCATTAAGGATCTGCGTGTCAAGTGCTTGATAAAGCTGTTCCTCGAAACCAAAGAAACCAAACGGTTTGAAGGGCTTCCCTCTCTGTGCTCTGCAATGCTTCTCTGGTCCTGTGACCCTTACAGTGTGTTTCCTCCTTGCTTTAATGTTGATTTTGTCATAGGGGGAAACCAGCTGCTGCTCTGCTGCTGCTCTGTGCTCCCTGCTCGGTGTAGACTGTTGGCAGTTGAGATTGCTGCTGAAAACCAGTGAGCCCAAAGGGTCACATTCCCCCCTAGTCTTGCACCAGGACCTTGCTCCAATGAATTCTGCAGCTGTGCCAGGAAGTCCCAGGCTCCTGCCTAATTCACTGCTTACATGTGCAGGGAGAAAAAACCCCAACACTTCCCCTTGCCAAAAAAATTAAGTAAGTCACAGGCATCAATCACTCCCTAACATGCACATTTTTGTTCTCAAACAGCTTCATTTAGAGTGTTTTAATATAGAACAGCCTGACAGAAACAATGCCTCCTAAATAGCTGTATGGGACTCTTTAGTCAATAGTACATACAGTAAATATTTATTATAACGTAACACAGGTTCTGTTTGTTTCTGTTTGTTTTTGCTTTTTATACTTTGCATTTGATGTGAGTGGGAGACACACCAAATATTGTAAATATTTATAAAGTATTCAGATTTCATATTATTTGCTCAGGTACAAATGGCTCCAGTTACTAGACTGTCACAAATGAGAAAACCACACATACAGAGCAGCGCTGAATGAAAACACAGTGGAAACATGACACAACCACATCTACGGACTGCAGTAAACATTCCTCACAAGAAGGAACTAAATAAAGGTGCAAATATCTTTTTAAAGAGCTGTTTTGGCAGGTATTTTAGAGACATCAATTTAGAGGCAGAGTTTTTGTTTCCCATCTTCTAAGCATCACGAAAATAACTAAAGTCTAAACTTACATGCAATTAGCTTTTGGCTATTTTGTTTTTAAAGAAAGCCTCACCACAGAGAGTGCAGATAGATGGATAGGATGAGGTGGGTTCTTTTTTTCAGACATTCAGTCTTGCTTTGCAAAATAAACATCCCTTTAGATAGGTCACCTGAAGAGTTATTTGTTTAAGACAGACCATCAGGAGGGGCATGGAACTGCTGTCATTCCCAGTTCACTTGTGGGGGCACTACTAGACCAGTCCTGCCAGTCAGCAATGTTTGGTTGCCTTAGCGATTTACTCCACCTCTGATGTCAGTAAATCTTCTACTATTTCAGGTGAAAGCTCTTTAGGTTGGGGATAAATCAGAGAGTCTGGCACCAAGCTCTCTTGTGCAACGCCGGTTTGGCTGTGTTGGAAGAGCCCCCACACTCCCATCCCCTTGGCTTTGCACTCTCTGCTCCACAGCACTGATCTTCAAAGACATTGACCCCAGTGAAGCCAAACCCCTCATCTGCCACCAGGCAACAGGACACAGCAGATTTGTGCAAGAATTTGGCTGCCGCAGCTTGGATGGGGGGATTCCCTCTTCTCCCCAGCCCCCAATACAGCAGCACTGAAATCCAGCACTGCAGTTCTGTTGTGGTCTTGGTTTCCCAATCCATCACAATTACTTTTGTCCACAGTTTTCATCGAACACAATATTCGGAAGGGTGGTGGATGGGTTGGTTTGACTCTTAACCAAGGAGCTGAACTGCAGACAAAGCTTCAGGCTGGTTTGTGTTTTATCCTGAGCTATTTGCCCAGTGCTAGTTTCTCTTTTAAACTTACTACAATCAATATTTTTTCCTCACTGATCGCACTTGGTATATCATTTATTTCCGTGGAATAACCCCTCTGGATAAAGCATGATGAAGTAAACACCAGAGACAAACACAGAAGACATCTGGAATGTGTTTTTCTCTCCAGCTGATTCATTATTTCAAAATGTATCTTAAGCTGAACTGGTAGCCCAAACAGGACTAGGTTTTGATCTTTTTCCCCTCATTTTCTCTTATTATTCTTTTTTTTTATATAATAAAGTTCTCTTTTCCCTGTCACAAGAAACTCTCCTCTTGTTTTACAGTTTTCCCTGTGACATAGTAACAGCAATGTATTATTGAAATAGCCTATAGTTCAAGGTCATTGGCATTTCTTTTTTCAAATGTATCCCTTACAAGGTCCCAAAAAGAAGTTAATAACAACATTAAAACCACCTGTGAATGGTCATTTAAATGCCACCTTTAAATTAATGATAAGTAATCTACACCTTCCCAAAATCCTGACTGATGGGTGGGTTTGCTTTCTCCGCTTCCAATGTATGGGCTAGGTACTAAAAGTAAAGTGAAATAACACTCAGGTGTTAAACAGATTATGACACACAGCTGGAGGCAAAGAAATTGCAACTCTATCCCAATTACACTAATTTAATAGAGTGTTAAAAAAATCCTGGGTTCCCAACAGTAGTAGCCAAGGTGAGGTCTAAAAAGCAAGGGAACCGTCTCTTTTTTAATTTTTATTTTTATTTAAAAGGTTTTTGTGCTGCTGGGAGAAATCTCCACCCAGGCATAAGTTCTTTCATGTGAAATTAGTTCTCAACAATAATGTTTCTCTAAACAGCAGAGCAATGCCTTCATGTGGGAAGTGAACCTGAAGCCCCATTTGGCACCTGTGTTCCTGCTACTGCTGTGGGCAGAGGCTCTGTGCTAGAAAAAGGAGGTCAGGATACCACCAGTTTATCCCCTCCATCCTCTGGGTCCCCAGTGCTGGAAAGGACTCTTGGTATGAGGAACAAGGGTTTTTTTGATAGTCTTTACCACCTTTGGGCATGGGGACATTGGTGCTTTCTCATCCTGCTCAGAAAATGAGGATGACAGAACTGGACAGAGTCCCAGTATCCAAAGGAGATGCGCTCATCCATGCTGGGCAGCACACGTGCTCATCTCCAGCCCATCCTAAAAGAGCCTGCAGCAAGCAGTGAGCCTTGTCACAGCCCCAAAGGGGCCATGAGAACCTTTAAACCCACCCAGCATGTGGGCGCTGCATGTTGTTGTGGCCGGAGACAGCAGTGCATAACCCTGCTGGCCTGGGGAGCTGAGGAGCAGAGAGCTGAAGGCAGGATGCGCTCTCCTGCTGGGTGGAAGAAAAGGGAATTACTTCCTCCCTGGGAATACCCTCCTGAGGCTTTTTCCTTCCCCTTTGGTAAAGATGAAAGAAACATGATCCACCTCCTGTGCAGAAGAGTTCCTGTTCCTCCCCAGCCCTCTTCTCCCACTCTTTTCCGCTCAGCCTCCCGAAAGCAAAGAGCTGCTGGCAAGAGGAGTCAATAAGTAAATAGCAAAGGCTATAGTAAGGGAGACTGTGCTTTTGCAGAGCACCTGGAGTGAGGCCACCGGGGATCAGCCAGGAGAGCAATCCATGGGGAGCCCCCTCCATGTCTGGCATCCCTCCTTGCTGAGCACCTCCGCACTTGCAGAGCAGCCTGCCCCATGGTGGGGCATCACCTGGGGAGCCCCCACAAGCATCACCCACCTTGGGTTGGGGGGGGGGGGGAGGAGTGTTTTTAAGGGATATCCTCTCAAAAAATAATAAGCAAAGGATGGCCGGCCTCTAACTTAACGGGTTTTGGCACCAGGGGAACGTGATTCTCTTTGCCTTTGGTTTCTGGAGATTGAGGCTGCTCGTCTCCTGCAGCAGCGCGGCTGTGCCGCTGCCTCGTAGCCGCAGCGTCCTTTTAAACAGCCTCTTCTCTGTGATCTGCGCATCGAAGGGAAGCCTTCGCTCAGCAGTCGAAGTTGCAGCCTGTGTTGTGACAATTTCCATTGTGCCAGATTCTTCTTCAGTCTGGGGTTTAGATTTAGTGAAAAGGAAGAACCCAAAACGCATTAATTCTTTTAGGCTATAAATACCAGCGATCAAACTTTCTGTATCAGTATCTAAAGGGAATAAATAGCTTCAGGCCAAATATTTTAAAACCCCTTCAAATGAGAATTACTTTAAGAAAAAGAAAACAAACAACCACACAAACCATGATACAGCTTATGCACATATTCTGGTAACAAATGCTTTGTAAAGGGGCTGTCAGTACAGAAACTGAATTATAGCAATGAAAGCTCATGAAGCCCTATGAATCCATCTCCCGACACTGGTGGCTTGTCCCTCACGCTGGCGCATGGCACTAAGGACAGCTCGGAGTGTCCCCACGCTGCCTCCTGCACTTGGAGCTCTCAGGCAGCTTTTTTTCCCTTCGAGCCTTCCTGCTCTCAATTTCCTTTTATCAATTACGCAGAGATTTGATTTATGGACCGCAGCTGAGGTCCCCATCGGAGGAGCCGGGCAGCAGGGAGTGCATCCCGAGCGGGAGCGGCAGCATCTCGAGTGGGATGGTGGGAGTCTGTGAGGAGCCCATCCCAAGTGGGAGCGGCGGGGAGAGCATCCCGAACGGGATCGGTGGGAGCAGCGGGAGCGACGGGAAGCGCATCCCGAGCGAGAGCGACGGGGAGCGCATCCCGAACGGGATGGCGGGAGTCTGTGGGGAGAGCATCCCGAGTGGGAGCGGAGGGACAGGCAGGGAGAGCATCCCAAGCGGGATCTGAGGGAGCAGCGGGAACGGCGGGGAGCGCATCCCAAGCGGGACCAGCGGGGAGCGCATCCCGAGTGGGAGCGGCGGGACCGGATAGCGGGGAGCGCATCCCAAGCGGGATCCATGGGAGCGGCGGGAAGCGCATCCCGAGTGGGAAAAACGGGGCTGCATCCCGAGTGGGAGCGGCAGGGCCGGGCAGCAGGGAGGGCATCTCAAGCGGGGTCCGTGGGAGCGAAGGGGAGTGCATCCCGAGTGGAATGGTGGGAGTCTGTGGGAAGAGTGTCCCGAGAGAGAGCGGCGGGACCGGGCGGCGGGGCTGGGCGGAGAGAACGTCCCGAGCGGGATAGGATGGGAACGCATCCCGAGTGGGAGCAGCGGGGCCGGAGAATGTGGAGAGCATCCCGAATGGGAGCAGCGGGTAGAGCCATCCCGAGCGGGAGCGGCGTGTGGGGCCGGGCCGGGCGACAGAAGGTGGCAGTGCAGTCTAATGCAGCAGCCGCTGCAGCGCTTGTGCAGAGCTCAGGGTGGATGAAGTAGCGCACTTACCGCTTGTTTGTAATTCCTGAGGTCCGGGATAACAAGTTTAACCGTAAAAAAAAAAAAAAAAAAAAAAAAAGCCCTCTTATTCTGTTGTTTTCCTTTTTCAAAAACGCGCAGATCAAGCTAAAATTAAGGGAAAAGCAGGCAAAACATTTAAGCAAACAAGAGCGAGAAATATAAGTATAGACGTGGTCTGTTTCATGCACGCACACAAAACCTAAAGAAACAAGGAACCTTTTGTGGACATGAGCTGAAAATGTAAGAATTCCAGCATATTGTCAGATTCATTCACATAACCCTACACACACACACTGTTTTTTTCTGAACTACCCTAAAAATTATTTTAAAAATAGGAATAAAAAATTCCTTCAGGCTGCTTTCACATAGAAGTATTCCTTCCACATTTGTTTTTATTTACAAAGCTTATTCTATTCCCCCCCCCAAAACTATGTTACAACACCCTTATCTTTCCTTTCACAAATTCAGAAAAATGAAGGAAAACATTCTTTACTCCGTTTACTTCCTACTGTGAGCCAATTAAATAAATACATGACCCACCAGAAAGAGAACAATTTTTCATTAGTTTTTGACTTCCTAAAACTAAAATAATGCCTATATGCAAAAAAAAATTCTTATCCTTCACCAAAAAAAAACCAACCCCCCAAAAAATCAGATTTTTGCTTTGTGTTTTGTTTACAGCATTCAATATACATAAAATCTGCTTTAGAAATAAACCCGTGGGACATTAACTTTCTAAACTTAAAAGCATATATATATTATGCTTATTTTCCCACATTTTCCATTATTTGATCTATGAGAGATCATGAGGATAATAATTTTGGGCCCGATCCCATTAGTTTTTCCTCAGAGAAATAATACTATTACTTCAACGTTATTTTTTTTTTCCCTGAGCCTGAGGTATTTCCCAGGCTGAATATTTCAGGGACAGAGGAGCTGGGGTCAGGCTCAGTGTCCCCTGAGCTCTGAGTCTATTGACTCGGGGGGGGGGGTCAGTCCCTGAGTCCGGCTCGGCATTGTTTTCTGTACTCCCTCCTCGGGCAAGGCTCCCACTAAAGACACTGGGGGGATATTTATAGCACCCGTGGCAGTTTGGCCTGAGAAAAGGGAACGGACTCTGACTCAGGACCTCTGCATTCAGTGAGGCAAATCTTAAACTGGAATAAAGGCTCACTCTTTCCGGACCTGCTTCAGGAGGCTTCGCACTGAGCTAGATCCCAGTTTCTAAAAAATACATTAAATATACCCTCCAGAACATTTTGAAATAAAAAGGGAAAGTATTAAACATAGCTTTTAAAGTAAATTATAATCTTACATAAAAATGCTTTGTGGAGGTGGGGGAGAAAAAAAAGAGAAGGGTCTTAAGTGTGGATGTTTCTCCAAAGCTTAAAGTAAGTTGCTTTTCTGTATAAATTGCACCCTCTTGGCTGGAGATGTTATTTGTTTTAGGCTTTTTAACATGTTTTCTTGGAAATATAGAGGCTGCAGGAGGGAGGAGAAAACATCAAGAAATATCATGAGTGTGTGCGAGGTATGTGTGTGGGAGAAGACTGACAATAAAATAGTTCCCTCACTAAATGCATATTCTTCTATTTATGTATTTGATAATGAGGCAGAAATGCCCTTGGCACTCTGTAAACAACAGCTCCTTAACCAGGAGGGAAGGGCAGAATAATGCATACCTACTTTTCAGATTATAAACTATTTCAAGTGCTATTACCATACCAGCCTTTTAGATTATTGGGGACTTTCCTTTTATTTTAAGCTAATGTTTGCCAATCTGAAGTAATGTTGCTGTCTTACCTAATTGCTGGGTTTGCAGGTTTACAGGAAGATTGCTCCTTGTGAAGCTACTCTCCTACCAGAAGTTCCCCAGAAGAAAATTGATAGTTGATTTAAGTATAATGCCCATAAGAAAATTTTTAGCTTTGTGTCCATAGAGAAGAATGTTTATATAAACATATTTTACAACATAAGGCTAAATTTAAGGTTCAGTCACCATGATGAGCTGGCAACAAAATCCAGAGCTCCGTAACTTTCAGAAAAGGAGATGGGAAAAGTTCACATCCATAATAAAAAGATTTTTTTGCTTTGTTTTTAAAGATGCTCTTGTGCATTTTAAAATATCATTCCCTCATGATAACAAAAAGCATTTGTGCATAATGTGTCCTGTGTCAGATGGTATAACTCTATCATATGATTTAGAATTGAACAACATAATTATCATTTGGCAACCAATATTTAAAGCTGAAGTAACCTTTACTTCAGATATTATTTAGACTGTATTCAAAAATACAAACAAAAGCTGTATTTTCTTGTATGTTCACTTCAAAACCTTGAAACTGGAGTCTTCCTTTCTTTATTCTTTAATAAAAAAACCCTAGAAAACAAACTATGTATCTGTAAGAAAAATGGGTTTATGATATCTTGAAAAGCAAGGTTTTCTACAGCTGTGCAAGAATACTGTTGCACTGAGACTGGGAGTGGAGAGCTGCAGGAGAAGGTGGAATATCTCCAGTTTGATTTTAAACCCGAGTTTCGTCCTATATTCTGATCACTGGGTATGGAGATGAGAGCAGGGAACGACTGCTAACCACTGGGAACGAGCATTTCTTCAGCCATCCAATTCACAGTGTTTAACAGTTTCTAAAATTAACACAAACAACTATAAAAAACCACACTGACTCGCGTTACACAACGCATATAGACATCTGGTTTCTTTGAATGTGGCTCATTACCAAAATTTGCCACAGCTTTATCTTGGTCCTTCTCTGTTTCTTCCATTAATTAACCCAGCCATCATTATCTGCTAGTTACAACCAATTTTTTCCAAGATTATGTATATGTTGAATTTTACATATTTATTTTTAGCAGTCCATCACATCTAAGGGAAAAGAGATAAGCAGGATACGGAATTTCTCCTTGTAGCTGCAATCATTTTCTGAAGCTCAGACTACAGAAAACAAAGGCATTTTATTTCCACAAATCTAGTGCAGTCAAACTAGGAGTCAGAAAGGTATTTTAATTCAAAATATCTGCATAAATTTTGAAAATTATTTTCAGCTGGATGTGTAGAAATGCCCATTCTTCTATTTTCTTTGTTAGTGTTATGTTTAAGTCATGGGGTTTTTCTCTCTTTAATAAAGTATCATTTGTCTTATTCATTTCTAAGCAGTTTGATTTTGTTAAAATAATTGAGATCAAATTCTTCACTGCAGTTAGAGACTGAACTTTTTCTCCCTCTTTTCTAGAGTCATTTCAATCCATAAAGCGTATTGATAAGCAGAGCAAAAGCCAGCAGAGAGACGGTCCCCAGCAGCAAAGGCAGCGCTTCCAACCCTGCCTCGCTCTGCAGTGCACACAGGCTCCATCCTCAGCACAGCTCCCCAAAACTAAAACCACATCACTTACAATGCTCATCTCACATGGTAATTTGGGATAGAAAAGCACAGCTAAAAACATCTCATTAAGGGCTGAGAGGGAGGCAATTTTTATAGGGGGTACAAAAAAAGACAATAAAGGGACATTCTCACAATTCTTCTGGATGCTTGAAGACTGAGACCTTTTTGTTTTATTTTGTTAACCTTTTCTCCAATGTTCAGCATTTTCCAGCCCAAGCAAACAATTTTATTTCTATTTTACATTTTTTACTGCCTCATTGTGCCTATAATTGTTGAGTTATAGGGCTTTCATAATAATAAAAATATCAGCCAGAAACATCAGCACAGTGGAAATTTTACAAAATTCTTTTAATAATGGATTAAAATCTTCTGACGCAGACATTAAAATCAAGCAAGTTCAATTATGTCAAGCAATGTCACTTTCATGCTAACTTACCTACTGGGTAAGACTTAGTGTGCTCTCACTAAAAAGATCTCAGCTCAAGAATCTTTGCCTGCAAACCGCAGTGAGAAATAACGGACACCGAGTAATTTATATGACCAATATCTCTTCTCCATATTAAGCCAAGCTAGTGTGAAGCATTGCTATCTCATGGAGCTGACAGCTTTTTCAGTGAGTGTGTGAATCATAAAGCTGTGTTGCCATGAATGCATTTTGTTGCTTGAAGAGGGTATTTCCCAGCATTTGCTTAAACCTTAGAAAAACAGCCCTTCTCTTACAAATTGTCATTCAAGATTGTAACAGGGAACTAAGAGCGAGCAGGAGCACAGGAGAACAATATCACTGGGAAGGAGCCTTGAGGTGGGTTCAAAGGTAAATCTTTAGGAAAAATGCTGACAATATCTTCTTGTGGTTTTACTTTCTTATTCCCTGAAGTGCTCTACTTGTTTTAAGTTGCTGATCTGAGGTCTAAGGCCAGACAAGTCTTCAAGCTGTGGGTGGGAAGAAGAGGTTCCTCCTGGTCATCAACGTGGCGTTAGTTAACCAATGTTTGACGTTGCAGCCTGGCCAGATTGTGGAGCCAGGGTGCTGCCTGCTGGGGGCAAAAGAGCCCAACTTTGTGTCAACAGTCCCAGCTGGGTCACTATGGGGTGCCAACGACACCCAGCCCTACGAGGTGGGTACCTACAAGAAGTTTGCTTTTGAGACTTTCATAACTCATGTGGTGCTTGTGACCCCTTCCTCCTCTTCTCACCCCCAGCGCTATGACAAGGACGCCACCGAGTCTTCCTCGTCACTCCTAGCAGGATTTGTTCCTCCACTGGAATGCTGTGCTGAAGGGTCAGGACACAGCAAAGCCCATGCCAGACTCGGACCGCATCCTTGCTGTCCCTTGCTGTGAAGCAAAGGGGGTGGCTGTGTGCAGAGCCAGGGGGAGGAATGCAGGCTCCCACAGCCACTGCCTTGCATGCGCCAAGTAAGAGATGCTTTTCCCCTTTTCATTACACGAGTTTCTTAATAAAACTGAAAGAGCTTTTTTTTCCAGAAACACGAACCCCAGGGGCCCAATCAGTGAAATAGATTAACCTTTCAACTGTCAGCCCCCCTCCCCTGAAATTAAGCAATACCAGCCCTTGAAACGGCTAAATTACCTTCCTATTTTTAATTGTGTAATGATGGTCCAACAGAAAAAGAGCAACTCAGGACTAGTAAATATTCAATGAAGAAATTTACTGTAGTCCTTATAAAGGGAATACCCACAGCTTTCTTCACATGGACTTAAATCAGGCAGAAACTAGAGCGATAGGCATAAAATGAAATAATGGATGCATTATTTCTAGTGGGATTTACATCACCATTTGGTCTAATTATTCCTGATATTTCACCCATCATATTAGAAGCTTCTTCAGGGAAAGAAATAACAGTTTGTCTCCTTGAGAACAAAGAACAAAGTGTCTCTTTGCTCTCAAGAAGCTCAGCTATCATTATGAAGAGAAAGAATCTGTCCATTATCAAGAAATCCCACTAGAAATCTTGAATATCTTACCAAATAATTCCTGAGCACACTAAAAATACCAGCAAATGAAAGAAGTAGAAACTATTGGATCTTGGAAAATAAATAAATAAAGGAAGAATCAGGGATGCTCCACAACCCACTCATCTTTTTCTCACAGAATGGTATTAATCCAAAACCCAAACTGTGCTTGGCATGTACAGTTAATCTAAGCAAGATAGCCACCACTCTTTTCTATTCCTTGTTCAACAAGGCACACTTTCAGCTGTATCTGTGGTCCTGGATTAACTGGTGAGAATGCATTTGCATACATTTGCACGATGAGTAATTCACCATGAGTGATTCTGTATGGGACCCACTCACGGGATGTATGAACTTTTTTAGATTGGATTTAATGAGGGCTGGATGGTAAGCCTTAGAAGGAATTTAATACAGCTGTAGGACCATGCACAGCTTTGAAGAATATAGTTTCTTAGAACATGAGTAAGAGTTCTTTGTTCTGGATCTTGTATTTAATACTGCAGCATCTAGCAAAAAGCATTTTAAATGAGCGCATGGAGCCATAGGGTTCGGGCACGCGAATGTAGCATCTTTCTAAACAGGATCTTACTGGGTCAGCTCATGAACTGGGAATATCCCTGGGTCTGAGGGAAAGAGCAAGCATTTCCCAGCATCCTGCCGTGATCCTGTACTTGTGTAGGCAGTGGCACTTTGAAAAATGAACGAAAATAAAACCTCAACATGCAGAGATAAGAGGGCTCAAAATATCTGTTTTGTGGAGAACATATTTTACCTTTTTCCTAAAATAAAGGAACTTCCCCAAATCTTTCCAAAGGTCTTTTTCAATCCCTAAATACAGACATATGCTGTTCAGTCACTGCCAAAGGGAATATTAAGCGCATTTGATCTTGTATGTAAATGTTGTTTAAATACATGCAGCTTTATTGCTTGTGAAAATCATTGGTCCTTGAAAGTTCTTAAGTTTAGCAGCAGTGGCACAATTTATACTGATACACAGTGCCGAACATCTGGGAAACTCCAGTTAATCAGGGATGAAGTATGCAACAGCAGATCTCTGTTTCGGTGTGTGGGAGTGGGGTTTTGCCCCAGTAAAGGTTTTCATGGCAACATGCTGTTATGTTATGAAGAATTAAATACTCCCTCAGATAGTTTGCACAGTTCCTGTTGAAATCGACATCGAATCTGCTCTGATCTGTGAGAGAACATAGTATGGAGCTTGGATGTGGACTTTCTGTGGTTACTGTGGTCCTATAAAGCATCTGTAAAGGATTGAGTAGCTCAAGGAACGAGCTGCCCTTGCCTTCAATTGAAAGGAATTGCAAATGGGATGCATGCCCTAAGATGTGATGTTAGTGAAAGCTGAGCATAGTCCCAGATTGCAAAATCAGTCCAGAATGATGAAAACATTTGTATATGTGCTACCCTTTTATTTTCTTTGGCATGCTCTAAGTAACCTCTGACCTTCTCTTTCCCCATGAAAAGCTTCTCTTTGTTTGAATGGAAACAGAATGTGAAAATGATGACAACAGGATTTTTGAAACAAACACAATAGCAAAAAACCAAAAGCAAGTGAACTTTCACTGAAATCTAGTACCCTATCAAACTCTATGAAAAGAGCAAGGTTCAGGATTATGAGAGGATTTTTTACAAAGAAAAGCTCAGAAATATTCCTGGACTTGCGTGGGGTGAAAAGGAGCCATGCTAGTCCATGGTGGGGACACACGGACAGAGTGCCCATTTAGTCAGGTATTGATGGAGTACCTCCAGGCTAAACTATGTCTCTGGGAAGTCCTGTCATAGCCACCAAGAAAATCTTGTTAGATTGATAAACATGAATGGAATTTATCAGCAGGTCAAAGGAGCATTAAGAACACAAAGGTGTTTCCTGGGATCCCTCCAAAACTGTACCTGTCGTACACACATCAAGAGGAAAAGAAACAAAATTAATTCCAGTTCTGTTAAGATAGCTTTAGAAGAAGGACAGTTGAAATATTCACAACTGGTTTGAGGTACAGGACACCATCCTATGGGAAGTAAGAGACTGGTGGCATTTTCCTGTGGGTAACGCAGAGGAAAACACTGTCTCCAGAGCAGGGCATGGGGAAGGTCATGGGATATCCCCTACTTGGTGCCCTGCTCTGCTAGCAGGCACAGTTCACCGACTGCCAAGTAGAAACTCAACATTTGCAGGCATGAAAACCCTTTCCCAGCCACCAAGATGACAATTCCTCTCCTTTCCCCACAAGGAAATACAGTACTCTGCTCCTTCAGTTTAAAGTTTCTGTTCCAAAGCCAACTTCCCCTGGTGCTGCCTCAGCCACCCCTTCTCCCTCCCCTTGCACCCTCTCCTCTCCAGTCTGCCTCTTTTTAAAGGAGTGGGTTCAATATCTTTACTTTCTTATTCCTCTTCTAGAAAGTTTCCCTTGCTGCAAAGTGTTTTTGAAGAACACCTGAATCAACTGGACCCTTCCATCTCCTCTCCTTCTATTGAGCATAGAATGTGTTTAGCCAGACTCATCACTAAAGTATTAGCAACACCCTTGCTTGGTGATACAACCTCTTGCAGGCAAGGCACAGGACACGTAAAGGTCCTTGCCAGCTGGTGGCTGGTGGTTTTCTGCATTTAGTGAATATGATCAGAGTTCATTGATGTGTGTCTGAATCATCATAAACTTGAACAGCCTCGATGCTGTGTTTCAAATGCCTTGTGTGCTAGCTGAGTCTGTCTATAGCTAATATCCCAATGTCAAAAGGTCAGAATTGCCTCATCTCAGTTATTCCAACAGATTTTTTTTTTCCTTGGTGTGGGTTGCTGGGTGAGTCTTGCTTCTCTTGTAGCTGACCCATTTAGAAGAGCTGATTTTCTTGTTTCCAGGACCTGTTAGAAAAAAAATCAAGGGATGATATCCCACAGATCAATGCAGACTGCTGCCAAACTTCTATCCTCAAATACATTCATTGTTCTCAAAAAGTTACAGGAAGAATACAACGCCTTTTAAAGGTATTTTTGAAAATTGAACCACTGCATACAACACTTTTATTTAGAGTTCTTAAGTATGTTGATGGAGAGAGTACACATATGCATATCCATGCCCGCACTGACTCTCACTTCTATTTTAAAAAAACATAGTATTTAAAAGTGAATAAGGAGTCTAATTCTATATTTGCATATTCAGAATTTAACATACACTTAAAAAATCTGCCCCAGGTTCCAGACACTCTAGGCAATGTTAGAAATACAATCCATTAAAAAAAAAAGGCTCTGGAGGGTTCGAGGCCAAAACAAAATAGAAAAACAAGAGTCAGTTGCTTGGACCCCAGTCACTTCTCGTGGACTATGGATAGTCAGGATCAAAAGCATTAGCTGTGGAGGAACCTTTTTCAAATTAGAGGTGACTATCACACTCAGAATGAGCAGTTTGTGGGTCAGCAACAAATTTTGCTTCAAAATTATTGAAAATCACTAAGTTGGGATATGTGTATGCCATCTCTTGAGGTAACAAGAGTAAAACTTTACTGTCAGTATTTTAGCTCCAGCCAAGAAGAGGAGGTGCAGTGATCAGATGCAGACCAATTCTTTTAAGTAACGTGCTTCTGTTTCTTAGATTTAAAAAGCCAGAGAAACTTGGGAAAAGCTGAAAGAGTTCCTTCAGTAGGACATTTCTTGCTACAGAAGGTGAAGGAATCTGTCATTCAAATCAACAGCACTAAGAGCTGCCAGTGCTTCAGGAACTGGGGATTTTGTTTTGGCATCCTGAGAATTAGGTACCAAGGTTAAAGGATTTTCATATGGAAGCAAAAATGTAGGCTGAATTTCCAGCAGAACTGGCTATGCTGGGCAGATTGATATCTGCAGTACTCAATGGAAAGCTGAGCACTTCTGATATTGTTTTCCATCACACAGCACAGGCAGCCCTGAGATCTTCCCGTCGTTGGGTGACCATGTCTGTAACAGCATGGACCGAAGAGCAACATGAGAAAGCATCCTTTCCATACTGTCCTGCAGTCTGACAGGGCCATTCTATGAGGCAAAGTTAATGTGGTCCTTCAGCACAGTTACAGCAGCAATTCCCTTTCTTATTCATTGTGGTAAAACAGTAAGTCATAGCACAAAACTCAGAGCTATATAAGGCCTCATATCTCCACAGCAATAGGTATCTATTTTTTGCCTGATTTACATCATTTTAGGATAGAAGATAGGAATGCCTTAAGAGTTTATCACTTTCTAGGAAGCAAATATTTATTGAAAGCACAAGGGGAATTTACTTAAACAAAATGTAATATGCTAAATAGGACTCCGATCATGACATCTTCAATTTAGCAGAAAGCAGCACAAACACCTTAAATATTTAAATAGTAATGTTTTCAAAGTCCTATATATTAACCCATTAATATAAAGGATTGCTGCTCCCATTAATGGGAAAGGCAATGACACAGAAGCCAAAAGTAAGCACTGCTGAAACTTCCAGGTGAAACAAGAAGATTTTGGGTTTATGTGTCAATCATACTTAGCCTTCAGCACAAATTCTTCCACCTCTAAATGGACAGTTACACAGATATACACATATCTGAATTTCCACACTCACTTACTGCAGCCCTTTGGCATTATCTTGCCAGACTTCTGCACTTGGATGTGCTGCTGAGAACAAGCAACTCAATATGGTGTAACTGCAACCAAGATGCATAAAAATGACTGGGAGGCGGGATGACCATATTTATAGAATCACAGAACCATGGAAAGGATTGAGTTGGAAGGGATCTTAAAGCCCATCCATTTCCAACCCCCTGCCATGGCCAGGAACACCTTCCACTCAGGTTGCTCAAAGCCTCATCCATCCTGGTCTTGGACCACCTCCAGGGATGGGGAGGTGTATGTGATAATAATATGTTTCACGAAAAAATAGCATGTTTAGGTAGGATAGAGAAAAAGTGTAAGGACAGCTCCTGAATGGATCCTCCTATAACAAGTATTCCGTGAAATAAGATATATCCTGGCCCACCCTCATGAAATCCTGTCTTCACTGCAAGGAAAACAACTGAGTATCAGACCTGTTTATATCTAAAGTCTTGAAATTTTGTGACGATATTAGTGGCTGGACTCAGCCTTCCTCCTGGCCTTTAAAACACCTGTGAGTGGTTATCCACAGAGCTGGCAACAGCTCCTCAGGTTGTGCATCTTCTTTCCGTGTTACAAGGCTTCCTGTCCTATTTGTTCAACTCATCTTTTCCCTCTAAAGCTCCACAGTTCTGAGGATGTGATTGAAATTAAGCCTGCAGTGGAGTCTCTGTGCATTATTTACATTATTAATACACAGTTATCAAAGACTTTGCACCAACCCCTTCCAGAAAAAAAACAACCAAAACTGACAGCAGAGGAACTGTGAAAAACAGTGGAACTAAGAAAGCCCTGTTATTTTTGGGGTATGCCATGCTTAACTAAGGTTCTACCATGACCTCAAAATGCAGCTTCTGCTGAAATACAGAGAGCTGACACAGTGCCAGATGTATAGGCAACCTGTTTAGAAGTGTTCCTAGAATAAACATTTCCCTTGGGAAAAAGGAATCAGCGGACATTCATATGCGAATACAGCTATCAACTTATGGATGAGTAGAAATTATTCTAAACTGCATGGGCTGCCATGGTTACAACCAAAGAAGATTAAGCCACAGGCTTTCCCTTTGATCACAAACTTATTTCTGGCCAGGAACTTGACTGCTGCTGGCAAAGGGCTCACTGAAATGTGGTCCTCCATTGCCCATCTTTCAAGACTTTTCACTTGCTGGTGTCTCATTCAAGTAGAGATGAGAAATTCTTCTTCTCAAAGGGCTCCAAACTTCCTCATACCATAGTCCCAAGGAATAACTGCCTCTAGAGAGGCAGGAGTGACAAGGCCCACTGCAATCCTTTACAGCTGTATCCAGCCCATCTGTACCTAATTACCTCAATGCTGTAGTAAATGACATCTGGGAGGAAGAAGTATTGAAGACTTTGAAGGAGAATTCGTAATGGCTGGACTTCAATTTCTCCGCTCATAACAGAGTAGGAAGCCTGAAACTGTGCCTACTTCAAAAATAGTTATTTTAGGAGAGAGGGGGTAGGAAGAAGAGTGTTTCCACAGGCATTGCTGTGCTATCAGGAGAGCAGGAATCCCAGAGGGGTCACTGGAGTAAAGATTGCTCCTCAGCACGTCTCTCGCTTAGAAATCCTTAATGACAAGGTCCTGTGGATCTTCTCAGTTTCAGGTACTCAAATACTCCTCACCTGGAGTCCTGCATTCAGTTCAGGAGTCCTCAGCACAGGAGGAAAAGGTTCTGTTAAAGTGAGTCCAGAAGAGGCCACAAAGATGATCCAAGGGGTGGAGCACCTCTGCTAAGAGGACAGGCTGAAAGAGTTGGATTTGTTCAGTCTGGTGAAGAGAAGACTCCAGCAGCAGCCTTCCAGTACTTAAGGGGGACCTGCAAGAAATCTGGGGAGGGGCTCTTGATCAGGGAGTGCAAGGATAGGATGAGGGGGCATGGTTTTAAGCTGAAAGAAGAGAGATTTAGATTAGATCTTTGGAAGAAACATTGTCCTGTGAGGGTGGGGAGGCCTTGGCACAGGTTGCCCAGAGAAGCGGTGGCTGCCCCATCCTTGGAGGTGTTCAAGGCCAGGTTGGATGAGGCTTTGAGCAACCTGATCCAGTGGGAGGTGTCCCTGCCTGTGGCAGGGATTGGAACTGGATGATCTTTAATGTCCCTTCCAAACCAAACCATTCCATGATTCTATGATTCCATGCCTTTTCTCCACCGTATCGCTGTGGGCTGTAGCCAGGGTCACCCAGCGGACAATGCAAACCCATGTGTAATTACATGGGTAATTAGATATTACAGGTGTAATTAGAACACTTGGTACTATTTTATACATCTGCAGCTACTCATGCACCTAAGCACCATAAAATAAATGCTTAGAAAAACTTCAGGGAAAGAGTGATCAAACGAACCCCATCTGAGTTACCTCTTGGTCTTTCTGTTTCCCCTGGTTCCTTTGTTACACTTCTCGCATTTGTATACAGACAACTCAGAAACTTTCCTAGGCGACCTTTGAATCTCTGCCTTTGTTCCATTTCCTGAGTTTTTCACTTAATGTTCTCTCTGCACTTTTTTCCTTATCTGTGGGTCTTGCATTAGCTGTATCATACTTAAGGTTTTTCCCCTCTTGTCCAAGTATTTACCTCAGCAGGCTCTTCCTCTCTTGTGGTCTCTGGCCTTGATAAACAGTAACCCTGGCCTTGCCCTTCAGCCTATTTCTTTGAACACTTCACTCTTTCTCCATGGAGCTGTTTCTGGTGGTACATTTGTTTTCTTTCTGTTTGAATTAATTCCATCCTACCTCTTACTGACACGTTCCAAAATAAGCCCTGAATGTCCAATAAAAGAACCTCCTAAGTTAGGTCCTGCTCCAAAGCTGATGAAGTCAATGGAAAGACTCCATCAGCTTCCAACACTTGGTCTGATTTACGCAACTCTCTGATTTTTTCTTGTGCACATGCGCACAGCAGCTATTTATAAACTGTGGATTTCACATTGCAAAATATTTGGGACTCTTTTCTCACAACCTTGGAGAATTATAAAAGGAGGAAAAAAAAGGGGAATGGTCAAATTTTTTAAGATCAAAATGAAAACTGTAACCAAAAGTAGACTGGAATTTTTAACCAAGAATTTAAGTTTGAAGGTAAATGGTTTTGCTCTGGAAGACAGACTAGTTTCAGAAGGCTTCTGCCCTTGGGTATTTTCTCTTCCAAATGTAATGGCATTTTTCATTTGTTTTTCATAATCCTAATAAATTTAGAAGCATCCCTAGTGCCTTCTGAAAGAGATGTGACTTCTGCAGGTGCTGAGCACTTATTAAAAACTCCTAATGTGCTGAATATCTTGGTGCCCTGAACTAAAAGCATCCAAACCACTAATTGCTTTTGAAACTTTACACCAATGTAGTTCGTGCTTTAGTTCAAAAATAGTGATGATGTTATGAAAGTGGAAAATATTCTTATGATTAAAGTCTCCAAACCTTCAAGAAACCTCAGAAACATTTGAGAAAGTCAAAACCACTTCAGTCTGGGATGACAAAGTCTCTTGACATCTCATTGCAGTCCAGCAGTCTGGTGGCATCGGTTCATATTCATCATTTTGCTCTTTGCAGAAAGGAAAAGTCCAAAATTGATGAAGCACAGCAGCTTGAGAACCTGAAGCTCTCCTAAAATAACCAGAGAAGGCTTGTTCCTGCTAACCACCTGGTAGAAGCAGTGAGTTTTATCATAGTAATAGTGAAACATTCTTTATATGAAAATAAAGAAAAAGAATGTGGCATCTGAGTTACGAGGGAAATTTTACTTGCAAAGCAGAAGTCTAAGGGAGTAAAAAGAAATGACGTCTTCTTGCAGTGTGGCCTTTCTGCCACCATTTTATACACTGACTACTTTGTTAGTGACACCTGTATTATTATGTGACAAGAACCAAATCCTTCAGCTCTAATGAAGGCTCTGGAATAAATTCCCATTTGGAGGGAAAAGGTGTTTCAGCATATGGTATCTTAACCTCCTCAAGCTCTTAGGTAGAGATTCTTCAAGAATAGGACACGGTATATGTAATGAACCTTTTGATTTTTTTCTTCTTCTAAAGTGTAGAACTAAATAACAAAAACTTTTTTTGTATTATTTCTTGACAAAGACCAAATTCCTTCTTTTTTAACAGTCTGAGCCCTACGTAACACTTTTCAGTGTCTGATTCTGGCTAAAGTGGAAGCTGAATCAAGTCTATGTGGTTGTATTGATTTTAAGGTACTTCAACCCGGGTTTAATTTTATGTCTGTGAACAGTCATTGAACTTACAGGAAAACTCCTGGCCACAATCTGACATGTATTTATGAGCATTTTTCAAGGGCAAAGGAAAAGGCAAAAATCTCAAACACCTTTGAAAGAGAGACTTAGACACAGTAGGCCATATCACTGTTGCACTAAATAATGTAAGAACAGGTCTTCCACTGGTAGAAGTCTGGAAAGGTCCACTGAAGTCAAAGATATTGGGTTGACAGTATTTGCACACCTGTCCTGTTGTTATCACAATGTTACTAACAGGAGGTGAAAAAAGAAATGAAAGAAAAATTTACTCCCTTCGAAACCTCTTGAAGCTCTTCTCATTTCTTAAAGTCTGATTTGGAAGAAAAATGTTAACTTTCCAAAAGCCCCATTTTGTCATATTTTGTTTAGGGATTGGACAAGATGACATCCAGAAGTCCCTTCCAACCTCAGCCATTGAGTGATTGTTTTCTTCTTCTTAACCACCTTTGTAATTTTTAAAAGTTATTTCTCTGTCAGATACACAGCTGAAAAAAATACAAAGGAAAATGGGAGATGATAGGGAAACTGTAACCATTATCATAACAATAATGGTGTGAATCTGTACTACTTGGTAGTCAACAAGAAAAGAATACTGAATAAAAGTGGCAAAAATCAAAATCCCAGGTGTTTGTAATGCTCTGCTCTCAAAAACCAAAAGCAACATTATTTCTGTTGCATTTCACTTGAGACTGCTTTGGAAAAAAAGAATTAGAAAGATATTTTTAAAATATTAAATACCTGATTCAAAAAATGTTTTCATAAAGAATCCACTTTTTGTCAAGAAAATTGTAAAATATTCACTGACATATCTAATGTCAGTAACTGTGTTTTCTCTCATTTTTCTAGTCAGGATCAGAAACAAACCCAAACAAAACAGAACAAATTTTAAGAACTGTAATCTGTCTGACAACCTCTGACAGCCTGAAAGAGAATCCTGATAACCCTCCCACTGCTGAAGACCTTGTTTAGGTGCGAGAACTTAAAACTGAACTCAACAATCCTCACCTTGCGAACATGGATCAGCACCATCCCTATGGAACAATGACTGCAGCAATCACACTCGGGGAGCAGCTAACAGAATGTGCAGGCAACCAACCCAGTAACAGAGAAAAGAAGGAGCTTGAAAATGGGAATGGGAGAAGGGAGAATATTTTTTTGCATCTCTCCCCCTCTCTTTGTCTGCTTTGTCCCTTAAGGTTCAGCTTCGTGGGTTGTACCCTGTGAACTCATCTTTGATATCAACAGGGACATCTACTTAAAAACTGATGGCATGGTATGGCCCCAGGTATTTAAATTAACGAGATGTTAAATACTCTGTAGTTTTATCTATAATTAGATGACATGGACGCAACTTGATCCCAAGAGTGATTTGTAATACTCTGGATTGTCCACTTAGGGCCCAGTCCATCGTTTTCTGACATCTATATGAGTATTTCCTGTGACAGTGTTTGAAGTGAGGCCCCTGGCTCACTCACACAGCTCTCATTTATTTTTCTATCTGTTTATCGATGTCTGCATGCAGACGTCTGATCTCTGCTTTCCACTATCTCAAAATATTTGGGTTTTTCATCAGTGAATGTCCTTATTTTGGGGTAATTTCAATTAATTTTTAACTCCTTTTTTTCTCTGCAGTTATATTTTGCCTTCTTGTTCCTGGCTAATTTTCAGGTTTTGTTCAATATTTACGAGTTTTTCATTGAGCAGGATTTCTTATGCTAATCCTCTTCATCTAATATGCTCACTAGAGATGGCTGAAAAAAGTTGGAAGTTTTTAGAGAAAATATCTGAAACATCTCAAGTCTTTTCAGGCAATTTTGTACTAGAAAAGATCCATTTTTACCTTCCTACTGCCCAGCAGAAGTCAGTTTTAGTCTCAGTCCATACCCCAAGATCACCCACACAACTGCAGTGTTTAAACACAACGTGGTCACTGCTGCCTGTGCTTGACAGAACCCTTGGCAGGACTGTGGGTGCTGTGGTTCCAGGAAAATCCATGGCACAGTCTTGTCTATGGGTCAAACACATGTCAGTGTTGGAGCCAGGCATGGGAACTCTCTTTCAAACTTCTTGTCTGCTTGAACTAGATCTTGCTCTGAAGGAGAAGGGAAGGCAGAATGTGAGTTAGCACTGCTCTTATCACCCCATGCTCAATTTCACCACGCTTATCTCAAGCTGCCGCAATCCTTCCCTTGGCATCAAGATCAGAATGGATGTGGCTAGGAGGCTCGGAGCTCTGTGGCTGGGTGTGAAGGCCCTTCAGAGCAGATAAAAGGCATTAATATTATAGTATTAGGAAACTTCAAATTACGTGAACATTATGATTAAATAAGCAATTAGCCAACAAGGAGGGAAAGAGAAACAAAAGACAAGTGGGCTGATGCACATGAAGTATTGCCAGGATTGCTCCTACCAGGAGCACTCAGCTTATTCCCACTGGAAGATCCCAAGTGAAGAACCCTCTGCAGCTTCTTTGAGGACACTATTCCAGGGCTGACTGTTGTTTCATGGTCAAAATCAGAAGACCCTGGGATCGCATTTGCATCTCTCTTTACTCCATACCACCCCATTTCTCCGTAGAGGAGTCCCTTGGGTTTGCTGGAAAGGACTCCTCTCCCTCTGGTGTGCAGAGCCACTGCGAGAGGAGGGGGCTGCCTTATCACTTACCCAGTCTTTGCATATTTCAGTCTTTTAATCTTCCTCCCCAAGCCAGTCCTTGCAGACCGTTTGTTACTCTCACAGCCATTCCCAGCTCCTCCAATTTGCCTGCGGTAATGAGGTGCCCAGTGCCAAGCGTGGTGCTCCAGGTCCAGCACACATGTGCTCTGCACGGGGGAGCGGCTGCATTGCTGACACATCCTTGTCTTTTCTTTTCCCTTTTTTTTTCCTCTTCAGTGATCATCATTCAAAATTAAAATAACATGGAAAGGCAAAGCAACTGAAATCAAAATCTAATGCATAATTAGATACAGCATGAGACAACAAACACGTCTTTGCTATCTGCCTCTGTATTGTAAACAATGATTACTTTACATGTTCAATGTGCCATGAAAGAAGAAAGAGCCTCTTGTGATGTTTTGTGAGAGCTTTGACTACATTTGCCCACTTTTCAAACAACAAAAAAATAAACTCACACTAACAAGGTGTATGTTTTCAGTCCTAAAATATGGGGTCACTCTCTGTTAAGGGGTCCATTCAATGATGAAATGAGATCAAAATGGTTAAGGCCACTGAAAGAAAGCAAGAAGGATTTGTCTGAAGTTCTGGTATACTGGCTATTATTTCAACCAAATAAGGATGCCTGGCTTTATTCTTCATGCTCCCTTGCCCCTTTTGAAAAACTGAAAAGGGAAAGGAAATGGCTAAGTTGTATCATCTATTACCTTGATGAGTGCTTATAACTCTTGATTCAGAGTCAATCATTAATCCAGGGGTTTGTGGTGATTGTTTTAGCTGTGAAGATTCTGCATGAAATTCATGCAGCACATTGCATGGAAAAGAAAAAGCCAAATACAAAAATCAAATACAGCAATTAGAGAGGGTGGACGTGTGTGTGTGTAGAGATTTATGTATCCAGCGATTTTATTTTAATTTTACACATGAATATTTGTATATCTGTGTCAGAACTGCTGACCCTTAAATTGGAAGTGCTTTCCTGCTCAAAACCAGATTGCTTTGATCTATTATTTTTTAATGTATTTATTCATTTATTCTGTCCAGGCTGTGATGCTCCTACTTATTCTGAACAGTATTCTTAAATTGGGCAAAATATTGCTCTCTTAATCTCTTGTGTATTTAAAAAAAATTTTTTTACTCCCTTTGACAAAAAATGAAAAGCCTGAAAACTTCTGTAAAACAAAAAAATTGTATCACTTCAGGGCCGTGGAAACCTGTTTATGTTTTGATCATTTCGAGACACTTCATTTTAGTACAGGGATTGTTATTTTTGTATGCTAATTAACGTACATTTCAAACAATCTTGTTTTGAACTGAAAAACTGGAATTTTTTTGTTTTGAAACTTATGTTCCAACAATTAAAAAAACCTATTTAATTAAAAATGCAAAAACATAAACATTTTCCATAGAAAGCCTTGATGACAAGAAATCAGCACTTTTTGAAAAACAGGTTGGTTTAGTTTTTTAAGAAAAAACCTTGACTATCTCTATCAATAAAAATGTGGTGTAGAAGATGGGTGATGTTCAACTATTCCTGACACAGTATAACTGAATCTATTACAATTTCATATACCATCACTCACCCACTAAAGCACAATAAGATTTTATGTGAGGCATAAATACTATTAAAAGATAGAGTATTACATTCTGACCTCTGGAGAGCAATAAATGACACATTTGAAGAATCCACTTTATACATATGTTTGGGTGTGAGTGTTTACACATGTGTGTCCCTGAGCAATCCATATATATCTTATCTCTCTGTCCATCCATCCATCCATCCATCCATCCATCCATCCATCCACCCATCCATCCATTCATCCACTCACACATGGTCTTTACTCCAGTGCAAATAACTTTGTTTTGGAGGGATCTGCTCATCATATTCATTCAAGGAAATAATGATCTGCTGTTGTCTGTACTTCACCCATGCACACAGCTACGGTTCCATTACTATATTAATTAATTTTCCTAAAAAAGTTGCACCTCTTCTTTCTAGGTTGGTTGTTCTCATTTTCTATTATTTATCTTCAGTCTCACTAAACCATCACGTCTCGTTTTACTGACTCAGATCCTGAATCAAACATCTATTTCTTAAGGGTTTTACAGCAAGTATATTTCATCTGTGCTCTAAACTCTTGTGGTTAGATTTAGGTCTTGAATGATTATTATTCAGAAACAGCAAACTATTCAGCTTGAAACAAGAGCATGACTTTTTTTAGGTTTATTAAAATTGCATTAAGGGTTTGGGTTTTTTCTAAACCCAGTACTTAGAATGGCTGGAATTGTAATGTGTTTATATAAACTGTATTTCTGCAACGATTGACCAGGGCTATAAATAATTTAGTCAGTGTTTCTTTAAATACTATTTTGTTTGGTTTAAACCCAAGGTTAGACATATATATTTTAAAGCATTGCCTTTCTCTGCTATTTTTTGTATATATTAAAAAATTTTTAAAAGGTTATTATGGCAAAGAGAGACAAAAAAATCTTGACTTTTCATCTCCATTAGCTCATATGTTATGGTCACTTCAGTGGCTGCAAAATAAATGTTCTGAAGATTTTTAGTAAGAATTTAAAAATTCTTAGCTTAATTGATCATTATACTTATTTTGTGCATCTCCTTCCCTAGAGTAAAAGGAATGGATTCAAATAAACATGGCAATGGTCTGGGTACAATATGCTGACTATGAATAAAACACCTGGAAAGACTGGTATAGTTCCTGTTTAGTTCTGATAATTGTGAAGAAAAGCTTCTTATGCTGCACCAGGCTGAGATGGTGGGATGAGAACCAGGCTCAGGTCACACTCCCTTTCCAGCAGATGCTCTCTGATACCTGCATGACTGTCCCCATCATCTCTTCGGCTCCCCCAGGACAGCACAGCCTGGCTGAAGAAGTTCACTGCACACGGGTGCGTTCACTGCGAGAGCATTTTATGCAAGAACACTACAGCTTCTTGAAAAAAACTAATCCTGCCAAGGTGCTCCTGGGGTGTGGGATCTCTTCCTCCTCCCTGAACACACAGGTGGGTGCACACACACACACACTCCTGCCCTAACCCCTCAGCAGTCCCTGCATCCTTTCAACCACCTCTGCTGTCCTCTGCTCCCACCTGAATAGCATGGTCAATTAAGGGGAATTGATGGATCAAGGCAAAATGCCCAGCAGCTATAATTTTCCCATTCCACCCCAGGCAAAATTTTTCCTACATGAATGAAGCTGGGAAAAAAAGAAAAAAAAAAAGAGATTTTGACAATGGCCCCCAAGATAACTCGAAGAAGCTGGTACATCCATTTGATTAAACTGCACAGACACCACCAGCTCCAGGGTTTTCCTAGATTTGAATCTCTGAGTACTTCCCATCAGATTTAAAACCCCCATCCCTCAACATCTCTTTGCACTGAGCGTAACAGCGGTGAGAAAAATAAAACAACCAAGCCATTTCTTGAAACACTTTGAAACTCTTGCTTCTTTCTGCTGCTGCCTGTGCCGAGAAAATGCTTTCGTCCAGTGGGACCTTGAGGTTCGGTTTGGCCCCAGCCCGAGGAGAAAAGGGTGGGTGAGGGGACCACAGCTACCCCCAGCTCTCCCACAGCCCTGCTCACACTGTGCCAAACGGAGCTTTCCCGCTGCCTTCGCATGTCACGAACAATTGCTCTCATCGCTCATCATATTGAAGTTGTCAGGGCTCTCTGACACCAATAATTTGTGTGAGTCGATCATACTTTGGTAAACCAAGAGGTCGCGACCCCTGACCCGTCAGCCCGGTGGCTGGCTGGGAGCCACCTACAAATCTTGTGACGGGGACAACAAAGAGGCTGTGAAGCGCTCAAGCGCTCGTGTCTATCAGCTGCCACCGGAGAAGCCAGTCCCCTCTGCCCTTCGCTGCTGGAGATGTGCTTTACTGTGAGTGCAACCCCGCCTGCCAGTCCATCTTAATTTCTTCACATCTGTTTGGGTACCTACACGTGTGTGTGAACGTGAGCATTTTTTAAAATTTTTATTTTCACTGCAATCACTCAGAACAATCTTTAGCTGCCTCCATATGTTTTAAATAAAGGATCCCAGCTTGGAGATAAAAGGAACACTACTCGGGGTCCTCCTCCAGCACCAATGAATTGCGCTCACCCTAAATGCATGCAATGGTTAAACTTCTTTGGCAGCTTTATGGGCTTCTTTTATAAAACTTTATTGACTCACACGTTCTCAAGTAGTGGCTCTGACTCTTTATTTTCATTTATGTACAATATGTGTGTTCAAGATGCCTTTGGTCCTCTGATTCACTGTATTTTTAACATGTAGGATTCCTGACTGATGCCTTCAAGTACAGTCTGTGCAAGGGAGGGTAAAACAGGGATCTTCTATTACTCACGGTCTTCAATAACTCAGCAGCTAAACAAGCCAGAGGAGAAGAAGGGAGACCTATGAACTCGAGCACGAAGGATGCGGCGCAGATCAGCTGGAGGGAAGTCAGGAACGAAACGGGTTCAACTTGGAAACTGCAAAGTTCTTGAAAATTGCATGCCCTGCAGAAAAGACTCGTCTGGCACAGACAGAATTCTGTAGCAACCGGGAGTTGCAGGCACAGCTGGCTTAAAAACTATCGTTTCTTGTAGCAAAAGGCAAGGAGAGGGGTTTTTTTTAGCAGATAATGCAAGTTGTCTTTGGCTAATGCACCCAGAGCTAACTTCTTCCCTTTCATGAGTGGTGAGGGTATGGTAGGAAGATGACGGATGATGAGAATTTGTAATTCAGATTGCAAAAGCAACAGCTGGCTCTCCCTCCTTTGATTGCCAGGTGTTCATCTGATGCCACATGTTCATTTTTGTGCCTTTTATAAATATGCTGAACAATGAAAGTGCCCATAATCCCCTCTCCTGCACCTGAATTTATATGCAGTGATGTACAAAATAAATAGTATAAACTTAGCTGTGTGGGGAGCAAGCAGAAAGCACAGCTAATTAGTCATGCAAATAAAGTAATTAGGAGATTTCCACTAATCTACACATTTTTCACAGAACCTCGCTGTTCTTCTTTCACTTGAGATCTCCTGTTCTGCTGCTGGTTACTCCCTTGCTGTGGAACAGGCAGAGCCCTGGCACGTCATGTGCTCCAACTGGACCTGTATTCAAGTTCAGCTGGGTGAGGTTTTGAGCAACCTAAGCTAGTGGAAAGTGTCCTGCCCACAGCAGGGGTATTGGAAACGGATGGGCTTTAAGCTCCCTTCTAGTCCAAACCATTCTATGATTGTATGATTCTGTGACCCTCCAAAACAAGTGGAGGGGACAATGGCATACTTCAAGTTCCCTGAGACAGCATCAGATCTGCTGTGAGCCCAAAAGCCACTGAGAGATGGTTCCCCACCTGAAAACACCCACTTTCCTTTGCCACATTGCCCATCATTCATTCATATGCTGTCTCTTTAGAATGAGCTTTGGACTGCAGTTATTCATTGATTTTACAATAGTGCCTAGAGATCCTCAAGTGTCCTAAGCATTTGGAGCATGAGCTGTGCAAGAGAGCAGCTTACTGTTGCCACAAAGGACTAAGGCTTTCCCCTGTGCCAAAAGGAGGAGGAGCAGAGCAAGAAGGTGAAGGAACAGATGACAAAACAGCAGTGAAATACATCTGCCCAGCTCTGCAGCCAATAAGATCCAGCTGTTCTCATGCACATGAGCCACTTCACTCTGACAAAATCTCCTGATCCAGGTACAGGAGTGAACATGAGCAGTCCTCTGGTGTAGTCCTTTAGGAAAACGTGGCTGCAAAGGAGACCTTTCCGAGTTTCTGCCATGGCAGAAATCCATTTCAGAATGTGCCATATAATTCCCATGTCATTGCTACATGGCTGGCTCTCCACCATTTCAAGAGCTTACAGTATCCTGCAGGCTTCTCGCTGTCCCAGGCATTCCTCGTAATCTCCTCCAAATGCAGATTGCTGTGTTTTCACTCTCTGCTCTGAAATACCTAGATCTGCAGCTGCCTTGCCAGTGTTTGTGAGACTGTACAAAACTCATATCCTCCAGCATGGGATCTGGAGTGGTGCCCACAGCTGCTGCATCCCGACGTGTGAACATCTATTGCCTGAACGGGAGTGCTTATCCTCACCAAATAATGGCCCTAGCAGATCTGGCAGGATCTATCTGAGCCCACTTCCACAAATCAGACACTGGTTGCAGAGAGAGATGCCTTAGAGACATCCTACAAAGACAGCAAGGCTCGTCTCCTCCACTCTGGTCAAATGGAAAATGTTTCAGAGAGCAGAATGTGCTGGGATGATGAAATGCATGCTTTCCATGTAACATTAAAATTACAGCGAAAGGAAAAGTCTGCCCTGCAGTCATCTGTGCAAAGATTATTTTGCATGCAAACCAGCAGCTGAATGCAATTGTTGTTCAGCTTGATAAAAAAAACAAACAGAGGTATGAGAAATGCAGAGGAATCCTGCACATTAACTGGCACAGCCAGTGGAAAAACATACAGAGCGCAGACCCTCTCCACCAAGGAAGAAATGAAGTATAGTTGGCCCTGCTGCACTATAACAGATGCTCAAAAAAATATTCACAGAATAAATACGTGTGTGTAGATGTGTAGATGTCCATTTGTGTACAGAAAACTGTGTTTATAATTCTAAGTTCTTTCTTCTGCCCTGTGAAAACTTCAACTTTTGACCAAAATAATATTTTAAGGCTGGAACCATTTGTATTGAAAAATCACATTTAAAAAACTAAACATTGCATTCTTGAGGTTTCCCTTTAGTCCATCTCAATTAATGCGAAGTTTAGGTTGAATCTTAAAAAATGTCTTTTGAAAATTTCTTGCCAAAGGGACTGTTTCAGCAATATTTTTCACTTTTTTATTGGTACATTTTCATTGTTAGTTATTGCCAATGCAAAGTGGTTGTGTAGTTGTACCAAATGAGAACGTATAACGGTTATTTAATAGTAGAAAAGAACTGAGTTATCAATAAAACAAAACCAATTCATCCTGTGAATGGAGGAAATTTTGTTTCTGTCAAGCCAAATATCAAAACTGCAACAAAATTAAATTCAAGTAGAAGAAATGCAAGATCTGAAAGAAAAAATATTCTAACGCTAGTAATATTTAATGGAAAGAAGAAGCCAAGAGAGATAAAAGAAGTTTAGGAGTGATAATAGGCAGAAAACTAAGAATAGTTGCCACAGAACATGGCACTGAATAAAAAATTGGCAAATAGACATTGGGAATATAAATGCAAAGAAATCACATCACTGGGAGGAAGTTTTTATCCATGACTAGCCTGACTGCAATCAAATTACACATTCATTTTAGGGTGTCATTTCGGCAGGGAGAGACTGCAGACCTAGTGGAAATCAAATGAAAAGCAGCGACGATAGCAACTTCAGCTTGGGCTGATAGCAACGGGCTGTGGAAACCCGTTTTATAAATGAAATGTAAGGGATTACCATTTGTGTTTCACTTGGCTAAAGAGGAGATGGATTACAGATACTGAAGCAAATTCTCTTCTCTCGCTACCTCCCCCAATGTTCACATCAATTTGAGCAGAGTGTGCTGGGGCTAGGCAGAAAAAGAGAGACTAGAATTAACATATTCTCTTCTGTCTTGTGACGAGCAGGCTCTTGTGGAGTCATAGGAAATGAGAAAAGGGAAATTTTAAGCAGATTTCAGCCTGATTTTTAGGAGCTTTACTGGACAAGAACCAGCAAATCTGCCCTAAGCCACACACGGGCCTCTCAGGAAGCTGGGAGAGATGTTCGTAGCACGTAGAACTCACTGGTGTTCTTCAAATAAAAACTTCTTGCCTGTTTTTTTTTTTCAGAAAGAGAGCTTTTTGCCTTTTTGATCATTCTTCATCTATTCAGTAGCTTCCACACCTCTATATACTCTTGGCACGTTCCCTTTTTCCAGCTGGTAATTTTATCTGGCTGTAATTTGAGGACTTTGGGCTTCTGCCTGGCTCCTGGGAGCCTTCGGACTTGGCTAAAGCAATGTCTGCTGTGGTCGATTGGATCCTCTAACCTGGTGTTTTCAGTAGGAGATCTCTATCTCTCTTTTGCAGTAGATATGCCCAGAACCAAGGAGGTCTACTGTGGTATGGAGCCAGCTGTATATCCACTGTGAGTTCAACTGTGATTTGTTAATACAACTGATATCACTGTTCCCTTTGAGGTGAAATGTTTATGCCACGCTGCATAAAGCAAATTAATGTTTATCGTTTGACAGGCCTTGAAACTGTAACAAAATAATGTTTCCCTAAATGAAGTGCCATTATCCTTGTTCTAATAGCACTGTTTCTAGAGCAATGGTGAATTTTTATTTGTCTCTGCTTGGCACCACCCTTGTTGAGCAGAATGCATAGGTGACAATTTCCTCTTAAGCCTTACAAGCCACTTCCCTTGTCTCAGCACAATGACTACCTGGCACTGCTGGTGGCTCTCTCAGCCTGCTAGTGGCTGGTCTCATGGCAGGTGAAGTTCTTCTCTGTGCATCTAGCAGGGCAGGTGAAACACAGCACTCGGAGAGGTGGAGTAACGTGGCTTTCATGTACATCTTTTGCAGTCTTCAATGCATATTCAAGGAAGCAATGAAGAAACACATAAAAATCAAACAAAGACCATTTTTTTCTGCCAGTCACTATATGTCACTCAGAGAGGCAGAGAAGACCTGTGGTTACACAGCCTGCTAAGTTATAGAACAGGGCAGGTTTCCTATATTGCTTTCTCTATAATAAAAAATATAAGACCTTAATTATAATGATAGTAGGGGCTACTATAGGCACTAGCATCAATCTAATGTGTCCCATTGCATAATTCCTTGTGGGCAGACACCAGATCTGCCCTGGCTCACCCTTGCATCCTCCATGCCTTACCCACCTGACAATCTCTTCTTGCTACCCTCCTTAAGGATTTGCAAAGTCAATGCCAAAATGGCCTTACAGTGGCAAATCAAAGGCAAGAATCACAGAATCATAGAATCATCTGGTTGGAAAAGACGTCTGAGTCCAACCATACCTGTCCACTAACTAAACCATGTCCCTGAGAAAAAAGAGATGAAGAGAACGTGTCCTGTCTTGACCGTTAGACAACACAACCTCTCTCCTGATAAGAACAAACAAAGTTTTGCTGCCCTTAAGCTTAGACTGTAAGTACTGTCAGAGGCAATGTTCAGCGACGTTTTCAAAGACACAGTTAAAGTTTTTCTTGAGTTTGGTTTTTCTGATTGCTTAATCATATATATATGATTTTGAAACAATTTGGAAAGAAGGAAGGAAATAGTACCTTTTTATTAGCTCCTGCTAGCCTTGAGGAAAATAACCTTTTTTTTTAAGACAAACTATTATGAAATGTTGGTAATCAAGTTACAAGTGGAATGGTGCCAAGTGGTACTCCAATATAAGTGAACTACAAATCCTAGTGCTGATTTTGTACTACAAGAGAGGGAAAACTGAGAACTTTGAAGAAGTGTAGTCTTTGTTCTTGAGTTATACAATTAATTAAGTGCAAGACATGTTTTAAAATGTTTATTCTTTCATTAGAGATTCCCTGGAGTGACTTGGTATAACATTGTTTCATAGTTTCTATAGTTCAGGTTCTGTTAGGGTACCCTTTCTGTCTTCTCTCTTCATTGTCTCTCTCGCTGTTTTTAGGAAAGCAAGAGTTTTCTGTATTTTTTTTTTGATATAAATTATTACACACTGTTTTCTGCACTCCACAGTGACTTCTTGGACATCAGACTGAGTTGGGATGAGCAAGACAGCAGATCCAGAACTGCACAGCTGAGGTCAGTGAAGGGCCACACTCAAAAGCAAGGTGGATGGACCAGGTTGTCCCAGTCTCCATCCACCTCCTACTTCTCCCTGACCAGCTGAGAAAAAACATGGATTTCATCTCACTTTCTTCCTCTCTTCACCCTCCTTCAAACAAGAGCAGCAGTTCTTCCTGACAGCTGATGAAACAAAACCTGCTTCATCCCAAGTGATCTGTTTTCCCCCCTTGAAATTTCTCACTTTATTGAACAGCTGTCCTGGAAGGGTTATGATGTTTACCAGGTGGGCTGGGTAAACCAATTAGTAGAGGTAGAAGGAAGGACAGGTTTTATGTGGCTACAGGTCAGGACTGGGATTTGAGACTACGGTTCAGTTCTCAGCTCTGCAGCAGGCAACTTCACTCACCTTGGTGAGGGTATTTATAGCCTCTTCACTTGACATCTGTAAAGGAAGAGGATAACACTCTCATTATGCTCCTGCTTCCTCTCTCATTGGAACAGAGACCACGTCTTACTGTGCTTACAGCCTCTAGCACTATAAACTAGCTCAATTTGGCTTGAAAGCTATAAATGCTAAAGTTTAGCAGATGCTTTTTCACAGTGAAGTGAATCGGATGCCCAAACACTCTGATGTGTCCGTGGTCAGATCCCAGTCCCCAGGAAAGCCCTCCTGCACTACTTGTTACCTGTTCCCTTTCCAGCATCACAACACAACCAGGTGGCTGCACAGTCTTGTGGAAAATGATACTAATTCTCACTGTTTTTCTAATTCTGATACTTCCTAATTATATACCCTTGATAGGCCATTTAACTTCTCAGTTTTCCTAAGCATATTCATCTACTGAAGGGAGATAAGAAATCTATCTTCATTTTCTTCTTACTTTTATAGCGATAAATTGCCCAAGTGATAAAGTAAACTAAGACAGCTGAGCCCTAAGTCCCAAATCTTCCAGAAAAATCAGGATATCTAATGCTGTATGTGAAATTCCGAACATATTAGAAACATTTTCACTCTTGATCTGGAAAAAAAAAAAAGTATAGCCTGACAAAAAAATTAGAGGCTAAGAAAGGAGAAAATTCTTCTGTTCTAGAGAAATGAAGAATGTTTGCTTTGGACCAGTAACCCCTCTGATGTTTCACTACCAGTTTTAATTTGATTAGCAAATACAACTCTAGCCCCTAATATTATTAACCTTTGACTGTTTTCAAGGAAACACAATCTTTTCTTGACACTTTCTGTACTCTTGTAGAAATGATGTCACCTCTATGAATCATTAGTTTCCACACGTGTAAAATGGGGTGAATCAAAGAATCAGGAAGCAAAATCTTAACATACCAAATGGCACTTGGTGCCTAAGCCCTGTCAATGATCCATTCTGCTTTTGTAAGGAACTTCTCATGAAGTATTTATACTAATGATAATGAAAGTCAAACAATGGGAAAGGTGGTCCTTCTTGCAGTAGGGACTGTTCCTGGGAAGCAATGTAACTCAAATCTTTACAGACTGAATTATGTGTAATCCTTACGGGATCACTAGCAGCTCATAAATAACTTTTAATGAGATTTCCAGCAAGTAAAATTGCACATGGGAGGGGAAAAACAGAGAGAGAAGGGGAAAGAGAGGGAAAAATGCAAAAAAGAATCTCAATAAAAAATTAAAACGTTCATGGTATCCCCCTGTTGTTTGATATGTGTACACAAAAAGAAAGCAGGGATGATTTTAGGAAGGCATTATTAGCACTCAAAAAAAATTTAATTAACTGGTACAAAAAAGGAGAAACTTGCTAAAGGTCACTGCAAATACAGTGACACTGGCCCCTAATCTATGGAAACTTATAGAACTAAATCTAAAGCATGCTCCAAAGTTAAGCAGAGAAATAAATCAAGGTTTGCAAATGTCATTTAAGTTTTCACCTGTCCCAAGATTCAGAATTATTGGCTTCACAATGAAAAGCATATGTTGCGTCCTTGCCTAGGGAATAGTAATGAAGTGAGGCAGACACTCTCCAGTTCTGCACTACCATCTCTCCCCTCTTTATTTCCCATCGAGTAAAAATAATTACTGTATACTTGAGGGAGCATTTCTCTCAGTCTGCCGATAACTGCTGCCATGTTGGCTCTTCATGAGCTGCTCTTCTTCCTTGTGGGACTGTGATTTGATTTATGAGAAAATAGTTGGCAAATTGCGATGTCCATCTTGATGGATGACATCATTTGGGCCATTTTGCTGATCATGTATGACTAACTTTTTTTTTAGTGCTGTTGCAATTGATCAAGTGCTGCAGCACAGCTGAGTTAAGGGAAGAGGCGGGGTGAGGGGGACAGCGGGGTGAGGGGAGGGAAGAGGTGACAATTGCTTGTGCTCTGTAGGAATTGGGATGGTATTTACAGAGCAGGATCCCCTCTTTTTGGTTCAGCTGTAATCTAATTGAAGAGGAATATAAATTTTATAGACTGAAAATAATGCAATGTTTATACAATAACGGGATGAAATATAAATGCCTCAGAACCACTGCATTAAAATTAGGAAGAAAAAAAAAGGAAAAAGAATAAACCCCAAGTATAGTGTTTTATGCTGAACCCTCTACTTCTAATCCCTTTGGCACTTGAGTTATATTACCACTCATTACAGTTAACTGCTACCGTATATTATATGGGAAGGGAGGTAGATGTAAGTCCTCTAGGCCAGATTTGACATCGACAGAGTTATGTGATTTATAGGTGCCTGCTTCAAATTTTAAGTGATCTTGATCACTCTAGGTCTCTGCTTTTTAAGTTAAGTTCTCTGCTATCCTTGGACTGTTAAGTGGTCCCTGAAAGATGACCAGGAAATCCAGTTCACTCCCAGTGGGTTTATCAGACAGCAGTCCCCAACACCCTGGGAAGATCTGCAGGTCAACCAGTCAGGGCTGGTGGCTGTGGTATCTTAGAAAGGCCACAGTCAAGCAGTCTTTCAGGGAATCTTGAAGAATCCAGTATGTCCTTACGAGCTGTGAGTTGGCACACAGAGATGCACACCCAAGCATGACCACCAATGAATCTCGGTGGGAAATGGAAAGAGAAGCTTGCAGCACATTTGGAAAAGATAAGTTTGCTTTAATGCCCTTCCAGAGTTCTCAGTAGACTTTGATTAGTTTTGCAGTTTTCCAGACTGCATGAGTATGTGTGAAATCAATCTATCTATGCCCTCCAATGTCATCTAACCTCTCCTAGTACCTAAGAGGATGTTATTGAGAAGATAAAACCAAACAAAAGCCAGACAAAAAATAAAAAACTATTGTAAGAGCCATTTCAGGATGACAAAAGACAGCTGACATCACTGGAAAGAAGAAACTTTTTCCAATACAAGGGCAATCAACAAATGGTATCCCCAGAGAGGTTGATCTGTCCTCATCCTTGGAATTTTTTGGGATACAACCAGATAAAGGCCTGAGCAACTCAGAATCATAGCACCATTAAGATTGGAAAACACTTCTAAGATCATCCAGTCTCACTGTCAGCCCAACACCACTGTGCCTACTAAACCATGTCATGAAGTGCCATGTCTACACTTGTTCCAAACTCATCTCTGAACCTCCTTTGAGCGGGAACTTAGACTAGAGACATCCTGACGTTGTTTCCAGCCTTAGTTGTCCTGTGATCCCATGTGGTTTCTTTATAGAGAAAGATCTGCTTGAAGCCATTCTTTACAGCCAGCAGAACAGGGAGTCATGCAGAGAGTCCTACAGTTCCCTTGAGCTGATCTCCATTTCACCCAAGCTAACTGCTACTCAGAGATGAATGTGCTTTCACATCTGGGTGATCTTGGTAGCAAGGTACTGACATTTAGTCTGGCCATGCATGGTTTTCAACCAGTCAAACGTTTCAGGACACTTCAGGCAGCAGCACTCAAGTCAGAACCTGAAGTCCAATGGTGCTTTGTGCTCTGCAGAGCACACGGGACTGCCAGCCTCAGGGAGGGTCTTCCCGCAGCAAGGAGGGATGAGGTCTCAAACTCCAGCTTATTGAGGACCAATATGCCAACAGAGAACATGCATGAAGAAGCTTTGAGATGCCCTGCTACACGAGATAGAGACTTTTCACCTAATTTATAGCTACTGGAAGCCAACAATAGTCCTCAAAATGTTCATCAGTCAGAGACTACTCCTTCATGAGTAGAGGTTGTCAGTGATGTTAATGATTGGGGGGGAGAAAAGAAAGTATTTGACGATTTTTTCAAGAACCTCATATCCTGCAAAATCACCTCTCAGACCAACACATTTCTAAGCTGGATTGTATTAATATTGCCTCCACGCAGCACATGTATTTTTCTCTTAAACGAGTTTAGCCAACTTTGCCTTAGATTTAAAAGCACTCTCTTGTCTATCCTGAAGGCATATTTGTAGATTGGATTTTCCAGTATTGTACCTTCCAAGGGAATTTTCTTAAAATGATGAACAAGCTATGAAAATCTAGGGTCCTAGATGTTTTGCTCTTCCAGAGGCCGCTCCGGATTTTTGATTGACTCTAGGGCAAACATTTACCTGTAGACTTCAATAGACAGTTGATAAAACTGTCTTCATCATGTCTAGGTGTCCTTCTGAGGATGTACCTATAGAACATATCCATTATTCAATATTTCCAGCAGACTGGGCTTGCCAAAGGGAGCTGGAAAAAATTCAGTTTTATAACTGGGGAATAAAAAATGCGTTCAGGAGAATAAAAAGTGTGTATTTTTCTATGTCTTAGTATTTCTGTTCTCAATATATCAATAGAGGTTTTTTCTAAATGATTTTTTGTTTCTCTTTTGTCTAGGTCTCCTAATCCTTTTATGGATGTATTTGGTGGGGTATTTGTTTTGATTTTTTTTTTTGGAGGGAATTTTTTTAACCTGGTTTTCATGTTTTGGTGCAAGGGGCAATACATAAAAATTTACAAGGTTTAAGTTTTCTTTACATTTCCTAAACGCATGCATCTGCTTTTCTCATTAGCTAACTGCTGCTCACTGATGGACTCCCTGCCCTTTTAATTCATGGTAAAACACTTTCTGCACATTTCAAGGTTTCATTGTTTTATTGGATGGCCACAGCCCTTTACCAAGGCTGATTTTTATCTGCTGCTGCACTTCTTCAGCCAACTTTATCATGTTGAAATTATAATATTCAAAGGAATTTCCTTTCTCCCTCTTCTCTCTCCTAGCTCTAATCTAAAGTGCATAACTTTATTGCTGCCTGAGTCCTGCCAAAAGCACACTTTTATGATACCAGTTATCCAGCATGTCCTGTAGAAGTGTGAGACAGAGAAAACAGAGTGTTTCATATAAACTGCTTTCCCATTAACTGTACCAATAATCATGCTGAAATATAGTGTTTCATCTGAAGATATCCCTCTCCCTCAAAAAGCCTCCAAGTTGGTAAATTAAAGCTGAGAATTTCCTGGCTTTGTAGGAATGAGTGGATTGTCTCAAGCTGGCCCTAAGGTCGCCCTGACACGTTCATGAAATAATATGGGAAAAGGGTTGGAAAAGATGTGCTTTTACCTCCACCATTGCTCCAACACTGAAAGATTCAAAGCATTTCCCAGTAGATGATGCAAGCCCCGTGGCTCTGGCCTTGGATGCAGCTTCCAGAGAGAGGCAGTGGGCCAGACCATGAAATAACATGGATCAGAAAAAGAATGAAGGTTTTCATTAATAAGTTTGTTATCTGCATGGACTCTTGAGCTTGCTGAGCCACCTCAGACCACCAGTCTATGACTGCCGAGGGACCAGCCTGGAGATGGGGAATGCTGACACCCTGAAACCATCACTCTTTCCTGGTTCTTCATATTTTCTGCTCCCGTGACTGTGGAACACTGGGGACTTCTCTGTGGCTTGTCTAACTGCACCTGAGTGTCTTCTTGTTTGCAGCCCAAGAGAAGGATGAAAACACTAGGTCAGCATGGCAGGACACAGAGATCCTGCTTTATAAGGGAGAAACACTCTTGACATGAAAAATCCATCCTGAAAAAACAAGGAGGAAGAGCAGACCATCCTGTCTCCATCCTATGAACCATCCTCTGCGTCCGTAAACCAGCCCAGTCTGTAGGATATGACATCCATGTGCTCTGCAGATTTCCAGGCATGCTGTGTCCCTGCCAGAGGTGTCCCACTGATACAGCCCACTCTGGCTGTCTGGAGTACAAGCCAGCTGAGCCCAGCCTAGAATTTGTATGTCCAGTCCTCCTACTCGTTCCCCAGGATGAAAAGATGCTGCAAGGAGCATTCGTACCTGTTTGGTCTGGAGGGTATCTTTCTTCCTCAAAAGCCCAACCTGGAAGTCAGAGTGGCTGGACTAGAGCCAGATTTCTGGTGAATCCAAGAGCAGAGACTTTGCCCAGGGTGAATTTTAAGTTCTGCGAATTTGTCTTACTTAAACACGGGGTGGAACCTCTCCATGTAAACATTCCTACGCAGAGAAGGGAATCCAGAGGGCCTCCTCCCAGCCTCTGACATGTGAAGGGCAGCAGAATTTACCAAAATACCTGAGCAAATAGCTTCATTTTCAGAAATGGCAACCTGTTTCCTCACATGCATGGCCAGACTCACTCCTAGGTCATAATAACAACTATTTTTTTCCTTACTAGAGTGTGTCCTTCTAACCTTTGTCTTTATCACAGCTTGTATCTTGCACCATTAAAATACTCTCTGAGCACTAGTGATTTCAAGGAGTATTTAGGGCACAAGAGGTCCTTGACCTGTGCAGGATTTTGCCTCTGCCTCTTAAATAGTGATACAGTCATCCCATAACGACATTTCATTCCTGGATATCACTTTTCTCCAACAGATACCCAAGCTCTGTACAAATAAAAACATAAACATGAGCAGCGCAAAAACATCTTCATGGGACTTTCACATGAACGAGGGCAGGAATCAATAAGGAGAAATCATTTCTATGCCAATATATGGCCTGGGAAGGAGGGCACTCAGGGATGCTCTGGCTCCCTGATTCCCATCCCACCCTCCCATCTCCATTCCCTCTTTGTTCCTTCCAGACATGGTCTACACAGCTGCCTGTTTGCCAGTGCCTGGGCTCCCACGATGCAGAAGTCGTCTGCAAGATCACAGTGCTGCTCTTAGGAGGCAGTGGATATGGTGTCTGATTTTCCACAGAGAAAATTCAAAGCACAGGGAGAGGGGGAGGGATAAAATGATCCTGCAGTTCTCATATTGTAATGGTTATTTATTTTGTTTAGAGAGCAGACATCACAATGCATCTGGTTAAAAAAGAAACTTCCTTAATTATGTATAGGGCTTTGACTCCCAAAAGATATGTTATGTAAAAAGAAAGAAAAAAAGAAACCCAAAAAACAATGTAATGTTTGTTTGGATGCTCGATACATTCAATTGCAAAAGAACAGTCCCTCTCCAAGCCATCGTTACCTATGTCTATGCATTTTTATTTGAGTCTCAGCTTATTGTGGAAGCCTTCTGCTTTGATTCTCAGCCTCTGTACCTTTCCCTCTCAGACTACGGTTTTGAGGGGGCTGCAGTGCAGTGAAAATCAAGTGCTACACAGAAACTGCCTGATTTCCCCAGGAATTTTTATGTGGGATCAGTCTATGACTCCAAAGAAAGCATAATAAATCAAATAACATTTGCAGTAAGCATATTGATGAGGGCGTGGATCAAGCAGGACAGACATCCAGTTGTGTAAATGACAACCTGGAGAACACAGCTTTCTTGAAACAACTCAGTACAGCTCCCAGGTGCAGAATTTAAGTCAGAGTAACCCAGGATTTCCTCTTTGAATAAAAGTACATCATTGTAAATGAGAGCATATCCATGTACTACAAAACCGGTGTGTTTCTCCTCAATGGTAGGAGAAGTGATAGCAAAAGTGACAAGAGGCCTTCAACCTTCTCCTGGTGAATTTTTCAATAAGGCCCACAGTGGGCATCCCAGCTGAAGCAGTGGTACCAAGGACACCAGTGGACTGGATCATTTTGGCAACAGTCAACTGTTCCTGCCCACATAAAGCAATGAGCATCATGTGCATTGTGAGGGGCTGCTGTTTACCCCGTGGCCAGGACAGCCCAAAACACTCTGCAAACCCAAGACTTCATGGGATGGAAAGGCAGAAGCGAGCAGTAAATCCATAAGTGAAAAAAAACCTGTTGGTAATTGAGACCTTTCTGGGAGACCAAAGGCAGTACTGCCATCACCCACCTGCTCCCCTGAGCACAACCAGTCTGTTCCCCATGTGACAGTACCTTGTCTTTGGCTTTTCACCAAAACACAGATCCACAGGGGCTGGGATGCCTTTTTAGTTTTCAAAATATAACTTTTTAAGAATATGGACCAGATCACATATAAAGAACTGGAGCTGTAGACCCAACTTTATTGATCAATGGCTTTATAATCCATTAAATTAAATCCCCTCAGTGTAACAGCAAATTCCATTTTTCCTGGCTGCTTTTGCAAGAGGATCCAGAAATATTATTCCTTCTGAGGTTTTTTCCCTGCCAGAGATACTTAAGTGAAAAAAACCCAACACAAACCAAAACAAGAAGCCACCTGAAAAATCATTGGCAATCATACTTCTCCTTTATTTATTTCAAAACATTAGTTATTTTCGTAGTGTTTGCCTGGTCATTTGATCAAGCAATTGAAAAAGTCTGTGTTTGAAGCAAAGATGATCTTTGCAGAAACAAGGACTCATTTCTCATCTCTTAAAATAAGGGGGGAGTGAATCAAAATAAAAATGGTTTTGATTATAAAGTGAAGGCTTACAGTGAGCAAGCTGTATGTGGTTTTTGGCATCACTATTTGAGTGAGTAAGAATTGGAGCCAATCCTGAAAGATGAGTAGGTCTGAAGATAATGTAGACTATAAGGAAATGTTCCTGTCCCCGCTCCAAATTCCATGTTAGTTGACTTATTTGCACCTCTGAACAGCACTGACTTTAAAGTTCTCTCTTAATTGTTTCTAAACTCTTTTTTTGTGTTTTTTTTATGGGCTAATTTGCAGTGTCAATGTCTGCAATTCTGGTTTAGAACATGTAAAGTCATCTAAACAAAGGGATCTTGAGTCTGAAACAACAGGCAGGTTTGGTATGTGTGCAGCTGGAGTGCACATACTGGATACACAGAGCACAGAACCTTACAGGTCGTTGTGTGGGGAAAAATGTCTCTCTCCTACTGCTGGTTTTAAGTTTTAAAAGCATTTAAGTACCTCAGAAACATTAAACTATATTTTATTTGAAAAAGCGGGAGCAGAACAGAACAACACTGTAGTCCATTAGATGGCATAAGTGTAACAATGGAAATTCAGGGACATAAATTAGAAAAGAATCTTTTGTCTTGCAGATTTACTATTGCCCGTGGCTTGCGGTTTCAAAAGAGAAGTGGGAGGGAGGAGGAGAAAGAGAGACAGAAAAAGACAACGATAATTTTCCAAACTTTTTAAATGAAAAACTGAAGGAAAACTAACTAAAAGTTCCAGCTACAAACAACATTCATCATTATGAATATTTGGTTGTTACTCATGTGTATGTGTTAAAAAAATACACTGATTCGAGTCAACGCCCTTAGTCCAACTTTAGAGGTGTTTAAAGGTCAGGCCTGGATTCATATTGCAGCAAATGAACCTTATCTCTGTACTGTGCCAAACAAAAACCACTAGAGTCCAAACAACCCTGAACTTTAAGCTGTTTGAAACCTTCAGCCAGGCATGAATGTGGTGAGGTTTAGCCATTTCTAACTGTACACTTTCATCATTTGTAGAGCTTACAGCGTTAACCCTTTTGCTTGCTTGATCTTTAAATGGGTGAAGAAAGAAAAATACTCTCGAGTAAGTATTTTATATCTGGAAGAACAGGAGATCACTGACGGTTGGCCATAGGTCTTACTGTCTTGTGAATAAAAACAATCTGAATTAAACAAAAGAAGAAAATTACCCATTAGGGTTATGTAAAAAAGCATTACATTTCCTTACGAATCAAGTTACTGAGATACGTTTTTGCAAAAGAAGAAAAGGTCAGTTACCACTATTAAACTTGTATATTGTTTTATACTAAGCCCTTCCAATGGCCTCTCTGAGGGACTGTTTAGTTTGTATTACACTCTAATAAACTCCAGGTGTGGAGGACAAACTGAATAATAAGAACCTGATGGACCAGACTAGTTAAAAATAATGCCGTACATTCCTAGTTCTCTGCATTTAATTTATTGTTAATCATTGTTATTACTTACATTTATTGGGTAGTTTTTCTAGATTTATTAGGCACTACATTTAACAGTGTTATCGCTTGTAACTGACTATCAGTGGAATAGAAAACATATTTTCTTAAAGAGTCTTACCCTAATTAGTAAGTTGTTTCCCTATTGAAATAAAACAGACCCTGGGAGAGTCAAGTTAAAACTGCCTTTTTTTAAAGTCAGAATAAAAGTTCATCTAGGAAACCTATTTTCTCCAAGACCACCTGTCAGAGCAGACAAGCAGAAGTATCCATGTGCCCTACACAGAGCTCTATTAGGTGAAATACTTGGCTGAAAACCATCAAGTTGAAAGCTTGAGCTAATCAATGGAGTCTTTTCATGGCCACTGTGATATGTGAGGGAGAACCATTAAAAAGATGAACAAAAGCCAGTTTGGCTGCTCACTCAATGATCCCATACTATAAAGCCAAGCCAGTGGGGCACATCCCACAGCTGGTGGGTGACCAAGGGGATATTATGCTTCAGGGGGAAAAGATGACCCCTAAAACAGGTGATAGTGGTGGTCCCAGAGAGCATTGTAGAGTAATCATGACTTGCAGCAGCTGTGTCACATCATCTCAAAGCTGCTCATCATCTGACAAATATCTCCCAGACCAGCACAGACCCTTGCATGCCACCTGTGAAAGCCTCAAGATGGGAGCCATGCAAGCCCTGCATTAATATCAAGAGCTGCATCTGGCCTGCCCTTGCTGATTATCTACCAGCTCCACCCAAACCTTGGACAGATGTACTGGCAACCTGCCACCTGGCTATTTGCACCACCTTGTCAAAATAAAAGAGCATGATCAAGGTATGTGATGCTGTGGTTATCTGCTTGGGTTGGACAAATCAAGACCTTCTTTGGTGTCAAGGTCATTAGTCACCATAGATGGAAAAAGCAACATCTCCTCCCACAGGTCCAAGGCTCCTCTTAAGACTAAGGGATGCAGTCTGAGCTCACGTGTGCTCTTTTTGGAAGGTCACATTCAATTAAGAGCAATTTGATATTCTTGAGCACCTTCTCTTTGAATTTCTCAGAGGATCTTTCACACTGCCCAGGTAGGTTGGGAAGCTCAGTGTTAAGAGATGCTTTGGTATGACCAGCTTTGCAGGCAATGGCAAAGTCTGGAGGAAAACTCTGAGCTCCCAGGCTCTGCACTCATTCACTGTAGCCAGAGGCAAATGGTTAGGGTTTACAGTTTTGCACCCCTGTAGGCACCACTATATGGTAGCAGTGTCTTGGGCTCTCTTCCGCACTATGGCTGGGAACATGCTGGGGGAGAAGGATGCACTGCCAGGTGACAGTCTTCAACAGCCAAGGTGGGAGTGAGAAGGGTGAAGTAGGCTGGGTTTCTTTGGGCATACATGCAGCTGCTCTTCCAAGGCATGAGTTCAGCTCTGGTCTCTGGTGACTGCGTTGTCAAAGCCTGAAACCTCCCCTGGCTGCTTCTTTTCCTGCAGAACCAAATATAAATCAGTTCTAGAGGAAACGCTACTCGCAGAGAGAGATTGAGAGAGGGAGAAAGGGAGCAAGAGCCAACAGATGATTTGCTGCTCTGCTCATCCTAAATCCCTGGTATTTAACTCACAGGAAAGCAGCAGGAAATCGTACTATTTTGAAGGAAGAGGGAGTGAGCAATAGTAGGTTAGATGAATCCTGATGACAGCTCCTCTATACTGCCAAATTGGGGAAAGTAGGGATCATCAGAGTGGTTCCTCCACTAAAACTACTTAAGTAGTCACTGCTGGAGACACCAGATCCAAGAGAAATCATTTTCAGGTCATTAGGGAGCAGGCAACCCCTTCTAATTTACACAAGTTGGGAAAGACAGCCATAGGTGGAAGGGAACTGCTGCTCAGAGCCTTGGCTGTCTCTGCCACAGATCCAGTGCTGCAAGCCCCAAAATACCACCTTCTGCAACCAGAATGTCTGCTTCCAGTTGGAAATTCCCCATGAGCAGCACATGGATTGTCTTGAGTGCTCCAAATGTTCAGCAGCAGAGGGGGTCATACTCATAAGCAGGTAATGCAAAAGCCAGATTAGTCCAGAGTCCTTCTAACCCGGCATTCCCACTCTCCCCTGCCTCATCAGTGCCCCTCGCCATGGTCCTGCTTTTGCTCTGATGTTCTGCTATGCTGGTTTTCAATAGTTTCCTTTTCCACCTGCCACTGGCATTAGATTTCTGTCACCATTTTGGTGGTCATGGTAGCATGGGGTACAAATTGCTCAGAGGATTATTTTAAAGGGGTTCTTGTTATTGGATGTGTTACATGTGTGAAAATGTGTGTTACTTTTCCAGTGATGGTGTCCTAGAGCCCCATCATTATCATGTGTGTGCTCTGGTGTGTAGTTTACATGCCAGAATCTCCCTGGTTATAAACCACCCTAAAAAAACCCCGCTCCAGGAATCCTGCTTTTTGTGCTGCCCCTGTTCAAAGCAGACCTCTGGTCTCTCATTGTACATTTTGGTCTCTGAGATCCACATGCTGGAAGAAGGTTGCCAGATGCCCCATTCAGGCTGTGGGTGCACTTACAGCAGGGAAGGAAGCCAAAGAATTACATTGCTTTGCATGTGCCAGTAAAATGATATCTCAGGCAGTGTCAGACAGAGTACAGGGTAGTTCATAAATAATAATAATAACATTTCACACTTGTATAGTTTTACACCTCCTTTAAGACCACCAGCTGGGCTTTTCTCTGGAAAAGCCCTCTCTTCTCCTTCCTGCTGCATCCTCCTGTTTTGCAACACATTGTTAGTTTGGGGCAAAATGTCTATATTTTAATCCAACCAAAGCAATCACTCTTTCTAATCCCCTCATAGAGGTGGGAGCAATGCACCGGTAGGAGGTGAGAAGGAAGAAATTGGACTCTAGCAGTAGTAGAGCTTCCAAAAATTCCTCCCAAGTCAGGAAGAGCAAGGAGTTGGGGGGTGGAGATGGTGAAAAAAGTGCATTTTCCTATAGGACAGGAGCTGCTCCAGGGTAGAGAGCAGGGGAAGTCAGATTCCTTCATGTGGTCTTCTAGCTGCAGGGAAAAGCTACCCCAGCAGAAGAGGCTGTGAAAAAGGAGAGCCTCTCGGGAGTTTGTCCCTGATCATGCAGTAAAGTGGGGCACACTCATGTGGATGTGCTGGTTTCAACAGTAGGGTGGGATTCAGTGGTGTAATTGAGAGTTGTCTTTCCCTCATTTAGTGTGAAAACAATTGCCAGATGTTGGAGGGTAACCTCCAAACTGTACCAAAATGTGCTACCCGAACCTAAGAAGGCGAAAACACAGTACGTGTGATTCCCACCAGTCAACAAGCAGTCTTCTGTCTCTCTAGTGGTGCACAAAATTGGTCTGATGGGAGCTCCTGGGATGAGTACCTGGGGAGGCAGGAACATGACAAATACTAAGTTGTCTTTACTTCTTATTCACCCTCAGTACAGAAAACAGACATGAGAATTCAGCCTAGTGTGGATAACTTTATCCATTCTTGATATTTCCCATAATCTACAAAAGCGGTTTCTTTTGCTGGTGGTTGTTTTGTATAATTTTCCAAACAATACCCTTTAGCAACGAGACCTCCCTTTTTTAAATGCATTTCCAGAGGGACTTGAGTCCAGATCACACACACACAAGGCAAGTTTCCAGCATTCTTATTACTCCACTGGAAGAAATAACCAGAGCCAGCATCTCTGAACCATTTCCCAAACTGTTCTGTTCTTCTGACTTCAGTGTCAGCAATGCACTGTTTCTAATCCATTACAGGAATTTATCACAGTACGTGTCAATTTGTTTCTCTTCTTTCCTCTTCTCACTTTAAAATGACATCAGGAAAAAAACTTTACAGCAAGAACTGCTTCGATCCAAGTTTGAGCGACAGAGCACTTTACTTAACTGGATCCTAACTGTGCACATTAAGTTTTAAGGTCATATATTAAACAGATCTGGCTTTACTGCTGTCTAGAATTTCCTTTGTTTCCTTTTTGGTGGTGATCTTTATTGCAAACAGTTTGCAGAATCAACAAGCAAGTATTCAGGTTTTTTTTCCTTTACTCTTTTCATTTTTTCTTTTAATTGAAGCTACTTGTTTTTTATCAATAGTTTGAAGCATTTTAATAGGGAACATCCACACTGTAATACAATGTGATGATCCTGCTTGGCAATGATCCTAGTCTGATACAGGAGAGACAAATCTACTATTGCTGAAGAAATGGAAAATGTGTACCTGTATGCTTGTTGGATCAAACTTCTCTGACAAGTTACTACTGTCCCTACTTGCTGGAGTAAGGACTGAGAAAGAGTCTCTGTCCTGAATGTATTTATTTTGTCTGCCTGCATAGTCAGTAGTTAAAAATCACAATATTGAAAGAAAACGCTGGGGAAAACTGTGTCACTGCAAATTTAAGAAGGGCCCAATCCTACATCACTTATTTTTATGAGTCATTGTGTGAACTGAAGCTGAAAGGATAAATCAAGTGTGTGAGGATTAGTGCATCAGTAAAGATTTCAGGATCTGGACCCTAACTCTCAACCTCATAAATTTCCTACTGGAGAGGATTCAATGTTATTCATTCTGCTTTTAAAGAGGGAATGGGGAGGCAGTTGTGTCCTTTTTCTTTTTAATTAGATTTCATTTATTTAGATTGTTATGGAGATGGTCAACCACAATACAGAACCAAAAGCAGAGAGCAGGACAATTCCTAGAAGCCTGTTACAATCAGCATGGGATCATGTTGAGTGCTAGATACTTCACTTTCATGACATGATCTTTGATTTCCTCAGAGACAAATAAAAATGGACATGACTGAAGTTTATGAAGGGAGACATCTCAGTTCAAGTGGGAACATTAAGACATCCCCAAACCAGTAGCCAAAAAAGGGCCAAAGAATGAAGGAGAGAAAGAGATTCAGATTCAAATGCATTCCCAGGAGTAATTACTGGAGAAACTGTGGGGTGGGGGGCAGGATGCGGGGTGGTCATTGAATGGGATGAAAACCTCGAGCATTGCAAAAAGAAAAGGAAAAAAGGGGGGTTATGGGTAAACAGGATGGAGGGAGGGAGTGTGAGTGGCAGATGTCACTGATTTCATTCCATTGCCTTAACTTGCTGTTTGAAAAAACTCCTCATGTGTGACCTGAAAAGAGAGAGAAACAAAATGAAAACAGGCATCAACAAAGCACTCGCTGTACGATTTCAAAAAAATGTAAATTAATGACTGGCAGTAAGAATCTCCAAAGGAAACAACATCCCAGTTTAAGCATTGCCATCAACAAAAGCTCAACAGCATATGGTAATGTTAACTTTAATATCAAAAGATAATAACAATCTTTAAAAAGTGACTTGAGAAAAAACCTTGCTAGGTGCTCATGCTTTTCAACTTGCGTGAAAAGAAAAGATGTTGGAAGGTTTTGTGTTCTTCTTTTTTTTTTGTCTCTCTCCCCCTAAACTGTTAACATTGTGTAGTTAAATGAGGTTGAGATTGGTACAAATTTTAAATAAAAGTGCCTAGGATCTTCGGCTAACAAGGCATAAAACCAGATTTGTAACGGATAATTACATCTAAACTTATTTAAATGTAGGCCTATTGATTCAAGGAAGTTCTTTAGAGTAGATTCAAGGTAATATTTCCTCCGCTACCCCTCTTCTAAAAGCAGAGGTTTTGTATGGTATAAAAATGAGCATCCTCTCATGGCCCACATGAGCTTCATCCCGTGCATTTCCAGCTGCTGGCTGCACCCTTGCTCAGCACCCTTCCTCTAAGCCTCATCCCTCATTCAGAGCCAACCATCTCACCATACGTTAGCGATTGCATCTGTGACAAGTTAAGTGCACGTGCATGTTGCGTGCTGAAATGTTCTTTGCTTGTGCCATTACTGTATGAGTTTATGCAAATTTCTGCCTTTCCAGGCACAGCCGTCACCTTTTATCTTTGAAAATCTCTCCCCTGCCCCATGCTGTAATCAAAAAGAAGGAAATAACTTTATTCAGGTGACCCTATGAAGGCCTGAGGATGCTGTTTACTCACATGAAAAGCCTAACTTCAGTTTGGACTTTATATATGAAAACCAGCTCTTTGGTATGACTATGGCACCCAGAATTGCAAATTGCAGCTTTGAATATTATTCTACCCCCCTCTCAATGAATATCAGTTTCTTAACGTGCCTACAACAGGCCAAAGTGACTAATTTTAGAAAGGTGGATATTTAAACCAACAGCACCTCTACACAAACGTGCATTACGCTGCTGTTTTAACCCGTGGTCCCACAGCGAAGGCTTGGAGATATCACTTTGCAATAAAGAGGTATTTCACGGTCAATTGGCTTTATCCAAAAATAATAGGAAAAGAAGCTTGCAGGGGGAAAACCAACCTAGTTTGGCGCAAAATGCTAGCACTACTGGATCTGAGTAGAGAAGAGTTTAAAAGACTCTTGTGCGCTTAGCCGTACGCTGAAAGAATGACACACAAACAACAGCCACCACATGAATGCGTCCATTATATCCTTTATTGAAGATCACAACAATAGTAGCACTTCATTGAAGAAAAGATGATTCCTCTATTATAGACAGGCCCCTCAGATCGCCTTGCTCAGCGTACAACTGCAAGATGTACAGTTCTCTCTGCATTTTCATGTCATTGCCAAAACACACAAAGTAGATTCTCGAATGCCTGGGGCTAAATTACAGCCCCTACGAACCACGCTGGAAGTTTGAGAGCCCAGAAAAAGTTCTGAAGGTTTTCTCTCTCTCTTCATGAGAGAAGCCAAAGCTCGTGGGTACAGTGTTTGTCATGTGAAACAAGGCTATTTTATATCATTTGGGGTTGTTTTATTAATGCTGCTGAAAAATGGTTCACTTCGTTTCACTTTTTGTCTCCTTTTGAATGTAGCGGGATGAAGGTAGAGTGTTTTTAACACATCCAAGATAAGAAAAGAATAGACCCTTTTGTCTCTAGAGCTGTATGCCATCACTATTAAAAATCTTTCATCTCGTCTCAGACAACAAGCAGAGAGCACAACAAAAAATAGGAGAGTCAATAGTGAAAAGTGTGTGGCAGGGGGTGGAGGCTGACAGGTAGACAGAACCACCTCTTCATCTTGAGTTTTATCCTAGAAGAGCTGGTCATGGCAAAATTTGTTCCTTTTGAGTGGGTTTTCTCCTGTTTTGTATGGGACAAATGTCAGAACCCCACTTGCAAAAAAGCCACCTGTGAGCAGATGAGGAGAGCTGTCCTGCAGGATGAGGGGTTAAGTCAGCTGATGGATGGATCTTGTATTGCTGTGGTGTCATCGGTGTCCTATAAAACTGGAGCTGCTGGGGCCCAGCATGTTGCTGTCAGCACCATCGAGGGTGAGGGAGAGCCAAGGAGGGACAACAGGAGCCAAGGAGGGACACCACAACAGGTGCTGCGAGTTGGTGACTGCACAGGAATGTTCCGGGGCTGCCATGGCAGCAAAATGACCTCGCCACGTGCTTGTCCCTGAATATTCACCCGAGCTGGTTTGTGTCCCCTGACACCTGACGCGTGCCATCAATTCTCAAGTGAACAGGAGATGGTACCAGGTGTCAGACTGAGCACAACCTGACATTTCAGCATCCCCACCACCTCTCTTCATGCCAGAGCAGCTTCGAGAGGAGCACTCTGCACAATGGGGTGAAAACAGCTCCTTTCCAAGCCAAGTAAAGGTACTTGTGAATCAAGGCTAACTTCAGCAGATCATCCTAAACCAACCTATAAATGAACGTTTAACACATTTCCTTTTGACAATCCTGACATAAATGTTTGGATTTTTCATTTTGAAAGATCATTTAATGTGGAAATTGAATTAAATTTCCTTTTTAGGGGGATGAAAAACAACAATAACAGATGAAGCAGAATGAAAGACTTTTTTCCAACCTGAAATGAATTCCTCTTATGGTTTGAATTTTTTATTCATTTGGGATGTACAGGAAGGATAAATATTTCTCTCAGGTTAGCCTGAAACAATGATGTTGTTCAAATCAGCCAATAATTCAAAAAAAGAAGAGCAAAGGCACCCAGCCCCTGTTGTGCAGAGCTCTGCTTAGAAGTCCTTTTCAGCGTGTCACCTAGTGTCATCTGTCCTACTTATCTTCAAAGATTTGTCAGTCATTCAGTGATTAGAAGTCCAGTGGCATCACCTGTAGATTTCAGGGATGTTTGTTTGCCAAGGTGGACCGCACTGGTATTACACACAAACCTAGAAATACCTTTAGGGTATAATATAGATATTCTACCAGGACTTACAAAAATCAATTTATAGACCTCCTACCTGCAACAGTAGAAAAAATAAATCAGCAAAGTATCATTTTTGGAAAAAGAAGGCAGAGCTGAGGAGGTAAATGGTAAGTAGGAAAGCTTGTAGTCTTGGAGGCCCCTTCAGCAACCCTGGTTTATCTTTTGAACTTTTCTGTTTGTTTATCACATTTTGCCAAAAAAAATAGACATTGCTGTTGCTAATTTTGTTTTAAAATAACCTTTTTTTCCTCTCATATTTCTCTGAGATGGCAGCACTAAGCTCAACATAGCTATTGAAAGATACACTGCGCCCTTGAAAACATGTCTGATCAAGAGCAGCAAGGTTCCTGCTTCTTTCCTACAGATGCCTTGGTCAAAGCCTGGTATCAGCTGCATGTTTGCTTGCTTTCTAAATTGAGGGTGTCATGCAAAAAATCTGCTTGGAAAACTGATGGCCTTATGAAGACAGTGTACTGTTCAGTTCAGTGGGGTGGGACTGGTTTTAAAGGTTGATCAACAGAAGTGGTACAAACAGATTTTTTCGGCCCATTGAACAATTTCAACTTTTCTTCTATTTCTTCCTGTAGGATATCAAGAAAATTTATTCATTTAATTGACCAATTAGTCAAAATACATTATTCTCAAACTGTTTAACAAAAAAAAAGCCAACAGAAAATTGTGAGATCTTGGCATTGCCTCAAAATGCATTTCTAATTTAAATTTTTTACCGTAAAGAATTTAGAGTAAAAGCTGAACAGAATTTCAAGAAGGAATATGAACAGTAAGAAACCGTTAGCAATAAAAGTTACATTTTCCTCAGCAGGATACGTTGCTATTCTACACAGTGTTTAGTCATCAAATCAGTTTGAGGAAAGTATTCGTGATGCTGCCAAATAACTAGCACAGATTCAATATGTGTATCTTCTGTGGGAAGTTAATAAGCGTGCTTATTGTTCAGTTTTTAAACCAACTGCTAAGCCTGGCATCTTTGAAAACTAACCCCAAATGGCTTAAGTGATTTGTTTCCAAAATTCAAACTGGTTTTGGAGACAGAGGCATGGCATAGAACTGGCGAAGGGCTTTCTGGAAGTGAAGGATTTTGACATCTTAGAGTTAAAATCACTGAACTGTGACTCTTGGATTACCGGCTCCAATCCCAAACTTTACCCTGATTCAATCTCAGAAAGGAATCTTTAAACCAACTGGATCCTCAACATGAGGCAAGTGTGGAGAAAGGTCTCTCTGCATAGCCCTGTTTACACATTGATTGGCCACAAACTGCTTTTTAATGACCATTTCTATAAAACATCAGGTGCCAGTGCCAGCTGACACCTGTCTGGGAGGGTGGACCTTGGAAAAAACTCAGTTTTGGTGCATTTCTTGCCCCTGCATCAGGGACCATGAGAAGAAATTGTCTATGTGCTGGAAGCCAGTGTGGTGGGGGGGAGCTTCCTTATCACACTTGGTATCTTCTACATAAGAACAGAGGATACAAGAAGTCCTATACCTAGGTAAACCAATTTTTCTTTGTTTAAAAAACTTACTTCTAATTTCCTGTACAGATTTGACTCCTTTACTGTTGGGTCCCAAGAGTGAGTCCTGCTCAGTAGGCCACTGGAGCTGAAACACGGCCCCCCAGTTGGAACACCAGACTGTGAATGCAGGAACTTGTGTCCTGCTGCCGTCCTCACGACCAAGTCCATGGGTGACTTTGGGCACCTCCTTTAATCCCTTTCATAAGACAGGATGCCAATTACAAACCCTGTCTAACCTGTTTTGTTTTGTTCTGGTCCCATGAGTTTTCAGGCAGGACCACAACATCCCACAGCTGTCAGCAGCACAAGGGAGAGGGGGAGCTGCCTGAGGGTGTAGAACCAAGCTGAAGTGGGACTGTCTGCTGGGCTCTGTGAAACGCCTCTCCAAAATGTCCTCTTCAAAATCTTCTGGAAAGAGAACATGCCAGATGATTTTTACTTAACAGAAGAGACTGGGAAAAAAAAAACCAAACTAAAATGAAGAAAGAAAAAGGCTTTATGACTCAGTGCTGCATCTAGGAAAAGAAATGCTAACCCCCTTGCTTCCTCCGCCTCCCCTGCAGGCACCATTTCTGAGTCACAGTGACCCTCTCAATTACTGCAGGACTATCCCCTTCAGGAAGCAGCAGTCAGAGCTCTGGCACTGGTTGGATCCCCTCTTATATTACCTGATACTTTGTTGGATGAAACCTGATTATTTTTCTCTGCCTCTTCCTACAAGCTGGCTACTGTTGGTGCAATAGCTTCTGCAGCTCCGGCCATCTGGAACAGCCTTCCCACCCTGCTGATTTTGGCCTGTTTCATCTCAATTCTGAGATGAAACAATATTCTCCTCCCTTGTCTACAACTCTTAATTTCTCTACAGCCTTGCTATTATGTATTATTTATCCTAGTGACTGCTTGACAGTGGTCACTTGTTAGTATGGGCTAAATAAAAGACAGCAAAATGTTTCCAGTCACAGGCTGGTATTCTTTTTTAAACTAATATGGTGGTTTTCCCAAAGCAGACTCCTTTTTTTGGCTGAAAATATTATAGATGATGTCTCCTGAAATATCATTAACATTAGTTTGAAATCTTGAGAAAGCTTAATCAAAGTCACTTTCAACCATTTTAATTATGTATGCATGAAAAAATATACACATTTCTGCTGTAGAAAAACTATTGCAACACATCCTACTGTAAGCTTGCACACAAATCAGATGGCTCAAATGTTGGTAGAGCTGGAAAACGGGGTATCAAATTAGCAGAGAGGAACTTCTATGGGCTAATTGGACATATAGATCAGGGAGGGATATAACACTGTGTCTCTCATAAAGGAGGGAGGATTATTTTGTTTCTTAGCTTTTTCTCATATTACAAACCTGAGAAATGAAACATACCCAACATGCAAGCAAAGCTAAGTTTGCACTAATGAGAAAGCAAAACCCCAAGTATTTTGGAAAGGGTTTAAGCCCTCATTCTTCCAGGCACAAAAGAGGCTTCAGCACTGGGGTCAGGGAGACATTTCAAGAAAGGTCTACTGCAGAGCCTTTAATAACATCCTCAGAAGTGTGGGGTAACAGCCTCTGCTTGAGACACTCTTTTATCCTACTGTTTTCTTCTGCTCTTGCCATTCTTCTCCAGCCACTGAACAAAGATGAGTCTTTGTTCCATCACAACAACATCTCTTGGATTTGAAGGAGTGGGCAATTAGTCTTTGTGAAGCCCATCAACAGCACTCTCCTTTAGCCACATCGACCTGGCAATGTTCTGCTTGCTCTCCCCATTTAATAGAAATGTCAGGAAAACACATTTAAAACTGAGTCATCTGTGGCACCCGTTGCCACATGGTATCATCAAGGCCAAATATTTAATAGGATTAAAAAATCCAAATTTGTACTTACTCATTTGTAAGGAACCCAGCCAGTGACACAGGGCGGGACTGAGGGAAGGAAGAAGACACAAAGGCCTCAGTGGCTGTAGAGCATCAACAGCTGTTTCGTTAGGACTTAGGAGCCTTAATTGTAGATGAAAACCCCTTTGTAAAAGGAGCTAAGTGAACATGGAAAGAGACAACAGCAGTGACCTGAGATGGCAAGGTAGATGAGTGATAATGTGCTGGGACCAGCCATCTCCAGCTGGCTTTACCAGAGGGGCAAAGCAGGAGCAAGCAATGTCTGGGGAGAGCTTATAGGGGAGAGGAGGACCTGTCTGGAAAGAGTGCAAGTGGCTCTGGGCAAGTGGGAATGATAACAGTGGTAGAAGTGAGCATGGTGAGTCCCTGACGAAGCAGAGGGGTTGGGAGATGGTGTGGAAAACGGCATAAAGAAGTGAGTATGGGGAAGCTGAGCTGTGAAGAGCCCTGTGTTTGAAGACAAGAAACCTGAAGGAGAGATTTGGTACTTCAGGGCTCCTCTTGGCCTGAAAAGCAGGAGACCTTATTGAGTAATTGAGCTGGGAACCGCAGGATACCACAGGAATGAACCACTGGACCCTGATGGCTTTACTTGATTTTTCATCTTCCATTTGCTACTCTTCTGTGTTCCTCTCTCGCTTGACTGTGTTCGATTTGTGGGGTTTGTTTTTCTTTACTTCATTCCACCTTTTCTCTTTCCTTTTATGTCCTAAATTGTTATTCAGCTGTTTTGATTTAAATTATGTTTATGTACAGTTACTCACAGCTCTGACTGTTGCCTCCTCCCTCCTGCGACTGTCTCTGATGCTTGCACATTCGTTTTGGCTCCTTTACAGCAGATGCCTAAAGCAGTAAATGAAAGCAGCTCTTTTATCAGTGAGCCCTTTCACCTCCAATTTTTTTTATTTCTTATTAAGGCTCCAACCAGTCCCAGCTTTCTCTTCAAACATAGTACATGCAACTCAACAACAACAACAACCAACGCCGCCACAACAAACCCAGCTAAACTGCAAAATTATCAACTCTTCTAAACCGTCCCTCGTCCCCCTCACCTCATTTTTCAGCAGTGTTACTTGTAGAAGGTGTTACACGGACCCCACAGTGGCACTCTGAACACCACATGTGGCCAATCTAATTTAGCCTATGGCTAAACAAATCCCCAATCGTGGACTAAACCTGCTTATGTTATTAACAAATGCTGTGAGATAATGTTTAACATGGCTTTGTGAAATAGAAGTTTAAAAAAAAAGACTCAGAATTTCTTCCAGGGTACAGAAATGTCATTGTGTCAGCAATGCAATGAAATGTGAATATTCGTGTATATATAAATATATATAATTCAACGTTTAAAAAAAAATGAGGGGAAGAGTATTTTCTTTTGCAGGATACTGCAAACATCAACATTGAAAATCTGGAGGCTCCTTGAAGATTTACCAAGAAAAGTGGACAGAAGCAGTTCAGTTTCGAAATGAAAGCCTCTGGGGGTTGTGGGATTTTCATAATATTAGATGTTTTTCATAATTTTGAAAAGAGATTCATTCCCCCATAAAACTCATCTGCAAGACTGCCCTCCTAAAGATGAACTCCCTATACCAGTGCTTGTAAGAAAGATGAAAAATGCCTTCAGTGTTAAACATATTGTCAATTCACTAAAATATATTTTTTATCTGGATGTTATGGTACACTACCAAGGAATAAACAAAATAAAAAAGGAACAAGAAAATGCACAGTCACAGTAAAATTTCAAGCAAAAACATGTTTAAAAGAAAAATATAACCAGGTTCACAGCAAAACATACTCAAAACCCAATGGAGTATTTGATTCAGGAAATGAACTTGCAGATGCTTATTCGTGACTTGCCTTCCTTGTCCTTTCAAACACCTGAAGGGAAAATCTCATGTGAGCCTATAACCAGCTTCAAGAAATTTCCTCTTTGTCCTTCAAAGACCTTTGTCTCACGTTGTATGGACGTTGTTTTATGCCATGTTTGGAGTGAGCTTTAAGCAGGTGTAGAGGTACAAGAACTGGATCCAGAGGCTCAAACTTGCAATAGCAAGAAAAAAGAGCATCACAGCATGGTACACTTGGAATGCTATCAAGACGTAAGTAATAAAGCAAAGACATTTTCAAGGAAGCATAATAATAGAGTAAATACAGCCAGTTAGCATGGATGAATTTCAAAGAATGAAGAAAGGAAACATCATGTAAAGAACTGCATAACAATGGATCTGTAAGATATCCAAGTAAGAAGAAAATAGCAGTCCTGTCCCAAACATTAGAAGGCTTTTGCCTGTCATTACGGAAGATTATGCTATTATTCAATTACATAATGGATACTTATATAATTCATCCAATTGTAAACAGATTCTTTAAAAATCCATTTCATCCCACAAACAAGAACATAATTTTAAGCAAAGAACCACTTAAACCTTCTTTTCTGGTATCTCTGCTTCTATGGCTCATATTTTCCATTCACCTGGCTAGATGGTTTTCTGCATCTTTTCTGATCAACACCAGAGAAGGGACATAAGTGTCTTTTTCCTTTTATCTTCTTCTCAGTCCTGAGAATAGGAATGAAGATTGTCTACTCAGGCAGCCAGAAGCAGTGCTTCCTTCAGAGCTCCACACCACAAGTGACTAAGTTCTCCCTGAGCACCAAATATTGATGTGGTATCAAGTACTGTGAATGATTCCTCCACTACATGAACTGCAACCCTCAAAGCAAGACACAGAGGACTTATAACCCTCTCCAGATGTGGTGAATAAGGTGAAGAGCACCACCAATTTCTGTTCGTGGTCAGGACATAAGATTGGGATTGATGAACCTGAGTTCAGTTCTTCTTCCTACAGCCTTCCTGAGTGACTATTATTAGTTTCTTGCGGATTCAGTTCAAATACGTGTAACCTAGCCCCTGTTTTATCCTATCTCCTTAGGTCAGAGACTTTGTGAAATGCCTCCCTTTCCACTGTGTGGTCCTGCTCAGCCTGGGATCCAGCATTACAGGAGGTGCTGTTTCTCTGGTGCTCCCATCTGCGATCTGGGGAAGGCACAGAAAAATGGGGTAGGCATGGTGCAAAGGGTTGGGCACTACTGCATGAAGGAATTACTGATAAAATACTCCTACAGAAAGGAGAAGGCAGAAGTAACTGAGTTGGGCAATTCTCTAGCCTCCCCTACCTGTGGTATGGGTATGCTCTAAAATCTGGCTGCAAAACTACATCTATATACAACATACCAGCCATTGTAACATATACATAGCTATCACTGTGATCTCTGAGAAAGAAAAAGGTAGTTTCCAGGTTTCCTATCACCTTGTGCCCTGAGCCAAATGTGTGGGTGTCTGTCCCTTGCTTTGGTAGGGACACTCTTTGCAAAACTATGGATTTGTTTTTCCCCTTAAGAAAGGATTTCTAAGTAAAACTGGTCCTTGTGCATTCCTGCTACTTGGAGCTGGTTTCTTGCCGAGCCTGTGTGCCTAAAGCACACCCTCCCCTGTATTGATGTGGGACCCCATCTTCATGCCTAAGGAAGAAATGCCAAATCAGATTGATTGCCCTCATGGTGGTTTAAGAATTAAAATAGCCTGAAGCACAGGTGGGCTTCAAGGGTTAGAGTCTCTTGGGGAGGCATGGTGGCTTTTGAAGTACAAATAAACTGTAGATCCTGGTGGAGGATACACTAAAGAGGAGGAGATCTGATAGGATCTCAGCTAAAAGCAGAATAAAAGCAAGGAAATACTATAGATACTAAGAGTAAGAAAAGAGGTTGTAGTGAGCATATTCATTTCCAGACCCATAATAATGCCTTGGTGGTTAAGAGTTAAAACATAAGTGCAGACAGCGACTTTGGAGCTCATCCTGCCATAGCAAAATTCATAGCAGATGGTGGATTTTCAAATGCAACAACCCTAGTGCAGAGAACCCGAGATTTAATATGAAAATCATTTTAAGAATGGACAGTTTTAAAGGCCTGGAGATTGCTGCCTTGAACACCTTTCCTCAGGTCCAATTGCTGGAATTGGCACAGGTTGGGAGCAATTAAAAGAAAGGAAATCTGCCTTGAATGCTCACTCCAAAAAGAATAAAGAAGAGCAATTGCCAAGTGAAATGGAAGTTGATGTTTAAAAATATGTCAAGCAAAGTTGTGCTGAGGAGCAGGGGGATGCTTCAAAGTGGTTGCTCATGACAAGATCCTTCCTGTAGGTTTTGCACATGCCCAAGCATGCACACACAAAGAAGACAGGAACCACTAGAGTAGACGGATGAAAAGCACTCCAAAGATGGGAAGGAATCAAGAGAAAAGACACTGACCCAGCCAAGCTGTCTCAACTACACTAACTAGGGATAGCTGAAGGCTAAATGAGGAGGAAAAACCAATGTTTTCAAGATACAGATTTGTCATAAAGGCTGCATCATTAATTAAAAATGTTTTAAAATATTAGAGACACTGAGCTTGTACATTGGTAGGAATAGCACATAGGTGATATATAGTGAATATTCTCTGTAATCTTATTGCAGAGGCTGTAAGACAAGATAAACTATATTTATTGTCCATCTGTTATTTTATGGCATACATCACTTATTCAGAGTCTTAAATTGACTTGATCTTCTACCTAGGAAAGCAGAAAAAGCCCAGTTTTCCTCTTCAGCACTGAGAAATAGGTAACTCCACAAGATTATACTGGAAGTGTGTGGTACAGAGAATTGCTTTCACCTCTCTTGAGTCACACGTCAATGCTGTCATATCCCAGCTATTCTTCTTCTCTATCTGTGATCAATGTTTTCTCTTATAAACTGTGGAAAGACAGAAATAAAATGCAATAGCTGTCTCCTCCAGAGATGGGTGACTCCATTTGGTTTCACTGCCCAGAAATAAATAAAAAGAACCTCAATGTATTGGATTTTGAGGAAAGATCAATTAAAAACAGAAGAAAAGATTGGGTGCATTCATTGTATCTTTTTTAAGAGGTGACTGGCAGACAGCATAGGACAAAGAGGGTCCTTATGAAAAGGATTCCTCTCACTCCTCTAAGTGTTTCTAAATGGTAATGGTCTCTAACTACATGTAAACTCTTTCCAACTTCATTCATCAAACAGAACCTTTAGAGAGACCATGTTGATCCCTATGGCTATAAAATTCCCTCTGTGCTGTAATGATCTGAAGGTACAAAAATTCCATGGAAATAAATCCCAATTAAGTATCCATTAACGACGATGGAAAGATCACTGAGGCTATCAGAGGCCGCCCTAAGACACAGTAATCACACACAAAAAAATTGTCCACCTTCTTATTTATCTGCTTTAATCACTGTAGTGCAAAGAAAACCCTTCCAAACGTTTCAATAACTAGTGCTAATTTATTGCTACTGAACTCAGTAACATTTTCATAAGGCTTAAGTACTTGTTATTTGGATCATGGTAACAACTGGCAATCTCAATCCAAATCATTCCCTTTTCCATGGTTTTACAAGAGAAACTTCTGCTCCCCTTCCTTTGCAGTAAGAGACGATGGAAGATGTTATACTCCAATTTTACCCAAGCAACGCAAAGAGTTGAAGGAAATTGTCTCGTTTTGCATGAAATGCTGTGACAAAGTCTAGAACTGAGCACACTTTTGCTGAGTTTTAACTCCTCTTAATAGTAGAATGTCTTTAAACTCGTTGCTGGCAATAAGCTTGGTTCACAAATGTGTTAACGCTGGCTAATTTCTGTCACATTCCAGAGATTTAACACAGGATTGAGTAAACAGATTATTGTTGAAATGCTTACTCCCCTGTTGCTATCCAAACACAACACTGTTCTTCGGGCACTCAGACACAACTGATACCAAACCCAGTTGTCTGTCATGCCCCCAGTGAAAATATGTCAGAGAGATGGTCCTCAGCCTCAGTGGAGCTCAAACATTATTCAGGACACTGAGCACAGGGCAGCACCCACACAAGCTTAATCTATTTATTTACTGATATTGCAAAGGGCAGTTTCCTCCTGCACCTTAAACCTTCCTGCTGTACGTAAGTAGAACAAATCCTCACCCCTCTGTGATAATTTTCACCAAGGAAAAATCCGGTCTTTGCAACTTCTTCAAAACCTCTCTGCAATTATAGCTGCAGATCCACAAAAGAACAAGGCCTGAATATTCCTGATATTGAAATAGACTGTGCCATCCTAACTGCACCATCACCTAACAAGAAGTGTGATCTGTGTGATACACTCTAGTCCAGGTTTTGATCTCGACGCAGCACACAGAGAGCATCGTTGAAAGTGACATGTGATATCTTACTGAATTCAGGCTCAGGGAAATTGCCAGGACTTATCTTGCTTGACCAGAGTGCAGCCTTCAAAGCAGTAATCATGAAATCTTATTACTGTACAAAGATTGGAATTATACACTGATATGTGTGGTTCACACTTCTTGATTGGTTTAGGCCTTACTTGACTGGGAGATACTAGTTTCTGTCAGTAACAAACTATTCCTTGGTGCTGTCTTCCTTCTGCCAAACATCTGCCTGCTCCAGAGGGGTGTGCATTACACACAACTTCGACAATTTTTATCTTGATGAACAGAAGTACAATTTATTTGGCTTTCCTCAAACCTGAGAGGCCACCTACTCTTTCTTCTCTGAGTGCCATGAAGTCAAAGTGAAAAACAAATACTTACCAAGGAACAACCATTAAAAATCAGAAACCACTGGCTCTGCATTTTCATCCACTGCCTTAAACCATTTGTTCCCACTGCAAATTACTGACTAATCAAATTAAAACTTCCTTAGGAAAGCAAATGGTACTGACCTGGCCTGTGTACTTTCCACTTCACCCTAATAAATCAGTATTTTTCTACTGCCCTTTGCCTCTCTTGCTGTAGATTACTGGTAATCTTGTTGCCTGATTGCTGTTGCCTTTGTCAGCTGGATTCTGGCTTCTCCTTTCTTTCTGCTGGCACCTCGCACATAGCTCCAGAACACACTGTCCATCAACCCACTTCAGCAGAGACTTCTTTTGGCAATGCATCAGGTTGTATTCCCTGGTTCAGGTTCCTGCCTTAATATTGACATCTGGTGGGCTTTGTGGATCAGTTTTGAAAGCAATAAATCATTATGTTTTCCACCTAGCCACCACCATCATATTTCTGCAGACTATCATATGCCCTACATTTAATCAAATAAGAAACCCTTAGACTTCATTCGCAACCATGTAATAGGCCTGTAGAAACTACAACAACTAGTTCCAAGAAACAAGGTCTTAAGAAACTATGCCATGTAATTTTAGTGGGTTTTGATATATTTTGCCAGTTGGAAATGAAGACAAGCTAAGATTACATGACCCACACATTGCCTTACAGGTACCTCAGCATCACCACAGCGTTTTGGTTCCTTGTCAAGCACTGGCTTGGAAAGTCAGCTTTAATCAGACTCTGATTATTGAAAAAGACCAAATCCTGGAGCTGGTTACAAGCTTCTGGCTTTTAATTCCTACTGAAAATATTCAATAACTGACATAGATCTGATATTTTGCTGGGATTCTTTTTGGTAAGTCTGGTCAAATGGATTTCAGACTATCTAGATGAGGTGGTTTGACACTAGAGCAAAGACTTTTAATGAAATCTGTGAGAGATGAGATATATTGCATAGCCAATAGCTAAATTGTTCTGAGTTTTTACTGTAAATCCCTGATTTTGGTAGGTTTTAGATTCCCCAAAATGTAGCTGGTTTGGAGTGGATTATATTCAACAAATACCCACCTCATGCTGACTTTTCTTAGATAAAGGTTCAACCGAAATGACCAAGCTATTCCCTAAACGGGCTTAGGAGGATGTACATTGTTTTTGCCTTTCCAGTAAATGGATTGCTGGATACTTTTTCTCCAGGTAGCCTCTAAGTCCTCCTTGGGAGCAGAGACATCCAGGTGCAGTTGCAAACACAGAACCCTATGTCTTTTTTGACTGGTGAAAGCTGGGAAAGTCTACATTTTTTTCTCTGCAGACATAAATCCATTCAAATTTAACTGTGTTGTGGCTTTTTGAAAAGTTACAACTTGCACAGGTTTACATGGAAACTCGTTAAATGCTGGAGTTTGATTCTCAACAATTCCATCACACCATGTGATTTCCTCTTCACCTCTTTTCTCCCATCCTTACTATATCATAAAGATGCTGTCCTACAGAACAAAGAAACATCTCCCCACCTAGGCTCTGTGGCCACATTTCTTCTGCCAATGGTAGGAGATGGAATTAATGTGGAGTACTGGAAAATCAAAGAGCAGGAGAGAGAGCATAGTGCTGGGCTGGAGCAGGGGACAGACTTGGAGGGGGTTCTGGGATGCTAGATGGGGAAGGGCATGTACAGAAAATCAGGTACAAACTCAAAGGACTGCAGAAAAAAAAGAGGAAAGGAGGATGACTGCGTGTTTGGAGGGGCAGGCAATAGGTGTCTTTGTCTTCTGTGGTCTGTGCTGCCAGAAAGTAGGAATAAAACCACACAGACAAAACAGCTCAGTTAAATTAATATTAAATCCAGCAGAGGTCCCTGGGTCAAATCCTCTGTTGTGCACCTCAAGCCCTGTCCAGTGCCTGAAGAGACATGGGACTGTGGGAATGTATTCCAGCACTGCCAACATGTTGAGCCAAGAAGGACTTTAGCCAGCACCACTGTACATTGATTTAACAGGGAAAACAAGAGGAACAGGGTAAGTCTAAGATACACATCCTGCATGTCCTGCTTGAAACACCTGTTGCCACAGACTTCTTCCCAGGAGGCACCCACAGAAGACTGAGCACAGTTCATTGCAGCAGTGATAGCTGAGATGCCACCTCCCACCATAATCTGCAGCCACAATAAGCGATGAAAGAGCCTGGCCAAGACCTGAGACACCATTGCTGGGTTTCCACTTCACCCTGCAGCATAGCGAGGGTGCATTCCCCATGTAGGGGAGTGTTCCAAGTCCAGACACACACCAGAGATTCACTGCTCAGGGAGACAGAAGGAAAATACCAAAGGGGGCAGGACTGCAGTCTACGAGTTCAGAACCCTAGTGAGCCATGGAATCCCTTGGCTTGATCCCAAGGCTGTTTACGTTCTTTGGATGTACAGTCATTGAGAGAATTTCTTCAGTACCCTGGCCTCACTCGATGAACAGCAAGTTATTTAGTATTTCATTGCAACACATTATTGCTAAGAGATATGAAGTGAAATTATAGATATTTCTTGACTCCCATCCTATTACTAGTATGAGACAAAATGATACATCTGCTGATAAAAGGATTTGAAATGATGGTCTGTGTGTCAGAAGTGCCGGTACAGTCAGAATTATTTTTAAAAGATTATATTAAAGCATAAATTAAAAGGCTATCCAGAAAGAAAAATACAGGACTTCCAATGGGGTATAACATCTATCAGAGTTTAGCATATACTGTGTAGTTACCCTTAATGGGCTCAGTCTTTCTCGTAGATTATTCACATATTCTGTGGGAAGTCCGACTGGATCCTCTTTCTATCCCCTGTAAACCACGGTTGATAATATCTTTCCATTATATTCCTAAGGTGTAGCTGTTTCATTTTTACCCAAGGGATCCCAGAGCTATTGTGTAGTCCCTAAAAAGCTTTAAAACAATTTGTCTGTGTAGCAATTCTTCTTTATTCCTCCCCGTTGCACAAAATCTCACATTTTCTTAATTTGATCACATAAAATGTTTGGGTTTGACTGCTGAAAGGAATCACAGCCTTTTAAAGGGGGGGAAAAAAGAGTGTCTTGAGAGGTTACATGTTGCCTGTGTAATGCTTGGACAAACAGTGCTCAGACAATCCATTGCTTGATTAGATAATAATTCCCCGTGGTTTATCTTAAAGGTACATGCTTGAGCCTTTAACAAGTTCAGTCTTAAAAGCAGTACATATACCTGGACAAGCTGCCAATAGAAAAAAGTAACAATGCTAATAGAATGAAAATATTCAGTCTTCCTACAGAGGATTTTACCTCATAAATACTTCTAATTTTTCTTCTTTTTTTTTCTATTGGGACTTCCACAAATTACACAAATAGAGAGAGCATCTGCTGGAAGAACAGCATTCCAAATCACTGTTAACAGCTTAAAATTGCCTGCAAATACATTTGGGCTTTGTTATGCCTTATAATGACTCATTGCTGAATTATCTTTTTCTTTATTGGATACGAGGAGAAATTAACAAAGCAAATGGAAGTGCTGTAGATTGAAACGCCTGTTATCTTAGGTCTGGCCAGTTGGTTCATTGAGGTTATTTCCTCCTCACCCTGACTTCCCAGAAAAACTCTTTACTTCACCATAGCAGGAAACTGATTTCTTCATGCACGTACTATTATTCCTGAAGATAATAGAGATATTTTTAAAACAGCATTATGAAGACCATGTTTGGCCCTGCCTAGGATGACTGCTGGGAGATGTATGGCATGATGGGAGCAGACCAAAGTGCTCACAAACCCACGATTCCCCAGATGGTTTGTTGCCTCTGAACTGGACAGAGCTAATTGGGTGGGATGTAGCCAAAGCTATGAGTTGCTCCTTCCGAAGCTTTCTTACCCATGAACCTCATCTGGGTTTTAGGACTTACTTCAAGTGACAGAAGTCTCTCTTCACTGTTAATGCTGGGAGAGCTTCCCCAGTGATGGCAGCAACAGATCCTGCCTGATGCAGTAGATGCAGGGACACTGCTGCCCTGCATCTACTGTAGGATGCTGATGCCACCGGTGACCAGGTGGTCCTGGCAGGGACATGGTGACACGACTTGCTGCACTTGCACAGGAGCCAGCTCAGATTCCCAGTCCCAGCCAATGTTTTGACTTGCTGAGTGGGGGCTTTTGCATCCTGGGGTTGCAGAGCCAGCGGGGTTGGGGTTGACTGTCAGGTCTGAGGTCTGGGACTTTTCTGTCCCACATGGCAGATTTGAATGTTGTTGTGTGAGTTTTTCCCCTTGCCACATCTGGATCCCAGAGGGTCTGATTTGGAGCACTTTAATTGCAAGGGTTACAGCATCAACAGGCTCCAGTGCAGCCGGTGGCTTGGAGAGCGTCTGACTGATAGAGCTGCAAGCCGAGAGGCTGAGTCCTGGCATGCCAACCAGACTTGGCACTGCATCATTTATAGCTCATCTAATTCCCTTTGTCTTCTCCTGGAGAAGAACTGATGCTTGCACTCCTGCCTTACAGAGTTTCTTAGTAAATCTAGAAACACAGAAAGTCTTTACAGCCACATTCAACTCTAGAGTCTACCGTAGTCTAAAAAACAGTCTTAAAGAAGTCTCACTAAGTAGTTTGAGCAGGTAACCTTCACTACATCTGGTATTAGTTGTAAATGAGAGTATTATTATACATAGCCATATTCTGGTACCCATGTGTCCTGCTTTTGTGTTTGTAAAAAATAAGAAGAGGGGAAAAAGAAATACAGAAAATTGAAACCCAATTTTCTCCCTTATAAACCAGTGAAATTGAGCATCGGCCTCTAAAAATAATCCTTTAATACAAAGAACAAAAACTCCATTAAGCTCCTATTCTATCTTTAGAGAGTATGTTTTGACTGAGAGGTGTATTTTGACTGAAAAATAACAAAAAATGTGGTTGAGAGTAGGAACACCTCCTATAAGGAGCGGGAACTGAAGTATCTTTAATATAGTGTAACCAAAAGCTTAAATCACAACTTCAACTTGAGTAACACCAGCTTAAGAAAATCCTAAATCTAAATATTCACTAAAACCGGACAACAGGACATCCTCGTCTAACACTTCTGACTTTCAAAGCTTGCACCCCATCAGACAGGTCTGAGTGTTGTGTTGGATATGTTGCTGGTTCAGAAAAATGAAACATATTTGATTAATAAAATTCACACTTGTGCTGAGGGCCAACATGGTACCTGATCACCACTTGATTCTCATCTAAGCCCCCAGGCTTATGTGAAGCCTATTTGCCTTGTGCTGACTTTCTGCACAGAGGTGAACTTCATTCTATGTGGGATCTGTGCAACATTACCCAAGAAGTAAAGAGGAATGAAAAAAATCTCCCTTCGTTCCCACAACGTGTCCCCGATTTCCTCTTAAAATGTCTCTGATAATTGCTTTCAAATGCTGGCATGTACAAGCTCTTTGGGGGAGGCACCCATTCAAAGAAAATGTGCAAATCTCCAAGGCTGATTTTGGTTTTCAGAGGACGGAGTTCCCTAAAACAAACCCTTAAAAAACCAAGAAGTTACTATTTCTCTAATGAATGCATTTGAAGAACAAAACATATCTTTTTTTTTTCAGTTTGACAGAATGAAATGTCAATTCTGAGGAACATTTGCATGTAATTACATAGCTCATCTAGCTTTTCCTGATCGAGTGATACAGCATGCAAGACAGGCACCAATGTACAATAAAACAGACTAAATCCTTATTGACAAGATTAGCTTCAACTGCTCTTCGGGTTTCTTGGTGAAAATGCCCTTTCAAGTCAGCTGATGTCTACATATTATTGCCCCACTAAAAAGCATTGCAAGGGCTAAGCACTCTAAACTCCAGGTATTGCAATAATTTATTCCTTTTGTTGATCTAAAGAAGCAGAAGTCCTCATCTTCTCATCATAACTGACTTAATGAAAATCTCTGCAACGAATGGATTTTTTTCAACCTGCCAAGTTCCTGTAGTAGATTTAAAATGAAGAAATCTTTAATTTATTCATAACATTTAATCCCAATAAAACACTCAAACAGCAGCTTCTGCTGGCTTTCAGAATACAGCTGTTTAATAAAAGAGCAGCAGCAGTTCCAGTTTGTGGATGGATGCATTTCTTTGTCTCTTACACAATAGGCTGTACCCATGGCTAACTGGGTAACATGGTTAACTCCAGAACTGACTTTACCTGGTGTATTTTGTTTGGGTTATGATATTCAGGCCTTCACATACAGAGAACTCTCACTGAAGTCACGTTAAACCAAAGCTTAAAAGATACAGAAGAAACACACCCAGTTTGGTGTCGGCATTTCAGCAGCCTTTAATCAGCTTGTAAGGGAAACCTGCAAAGCCAGCCCCAGTGAAATTCAGTGCTTCCATCTCTCATTTCCATAGGACACCCTTTGGAACATCCCACTTGGGAATGAACTATCAGCTAAGACGTGAGGATCTGTTCCTGTAGCACAGTGTTTCGGGAAAGAAATCTACTATTACCTATAGAAATGTCATTTGAAATACCATCACACATCACCAGACAAACTTACTGCCAGTAAATTTTATCCAGTTCTCGGGGTCTGTACTGGGTTTTGACATGGCTTACCTGCAGAGTGAGATGGTTGGCATTATCCTGCTGTTCAAGTGTCCGATGCTGTCAGCAATTCTGCCAGCATCAACACTGTTACTCTCCATAGAGTCTTTCACAACTGTAAAGCACATTTTTGTTTTCTTCCATCACAAGCTTTTTTTGTTCATTGTTGGCCAAATAATGTTGATAATAATCCCTTCCAGGGAAAGAAGTTTACAAGCACAAAAATTACCTTTGTGTCTTGTAAGGCAACACAATCTCTAGTTCCCCATGGTCATTTGTCATAGGAAAATGAAAGTGTTTAATGTTATTGACCAATGCTACATCCTCAATCTTCTCTGAGAGCACACAACTTTTGGTCATGGGTTAGATACTAGTCAGCCATGCATGCCACATCTATATAAAACACAGACCTTTAGTTCAAACCTTCTGCTTTAAAAAATTGTACATTGTTCTGGAATTTTTTGAACACCCACTGCTAATTACTATATGTATATAATGCTTTTTATGGCTTAACCTCTCACATCTCATAGCAAAGCCATGTGAGGAGGGGAAATTGCACATGGGACCTGATATTTCTTATCAACAGTTTCACAAAGACCTCACAAAGGTGAAGGCAAAGGTGAATCAAAATCCTAGCCAGGACTGTTGGAAGACCTTGACTTAAGGTGCACAGACCTTTCAGAGTGGCCAGATAGGAGTTTATTTGGTCATGGCTAGACATGAAGGTGTTAAAAGACAACATAAGGAAGACAGATCTGCAGAATCTGAGTTTGAGCTGAAGAGGAAGCCACTGAGATGGCTGCCATCAGGCTGATCTGTTGTGTCTGCTGGTTTCTTTGCAGTTCTCCATCTGTCTTTGTCCATCTGGTGACCCTTGCCTCCTACTCTGATTGCTGTCTCTTGGGGCTTTTGGGGTTTGTAGGGTTTTGGGACTTTCAGAGCCTGTACTGCACTTGGAAAAAGTCCACATATCCTAGTCACGAACAAGAGTTCCTGATGATGGTAGTGATAATACTGATGGACCTGAATTCCCATCCTTTGGGAAATTCTGGGTTTATGGTTATTTTCTTCTTCTGGAACCAAAAGCAGATATTTCTTGCAGAAAGGAAATTATTTTTTAAAAAATTAATGGATACCATTAAGAATGATATGAAACATAGGTCTGTTAAGTATTACAAGTAAACCAATCAGCATATAATTAACAGTTGTTAATATGACCTAACAGTCTAAATAAAATTAATTGAAATGCCAGTGACATAGCAAACCTTTTCATCTTTGAAGAAAGATTTTGTCTTACTGCAACAAAATGTTTCAACACTACTTAAATAAAATCACAATGTCACAATTATTCATTTCAGCTTCTTATCTTTGAAAACATCATAAGAGTTGACACATTCCTACAAAGTATTTCATAGCGATGAAGCCACACTTGTTGGATAGGAAGCTGTTCTTTCAGAAAAACTCTATTTCAGATAGCTAACTTTTGGCCTAATGCTAGAACTCTACATAATGAAATCACAAGAGGACTTGCATTTGGGACAGCCCTGGGTGGAACCGCATCTTCGAATGAGCGAACAACAAAACTCTCCCTGCATTAATATTCAAGATGGGTCTAAGGAGACAGTGTCCCAACCTTTAATTATTTTCTGCTAAGCACCCAAACAGAACTAGGGAAATCAGGAAAAAGCTATGTATCTGTAGTGAAAAACATACAAGTGGAATAAGGAGCAATATCAACTCTGTTGTGCCCAGACACTAATTCACTCTTTTTTTTTTTAATTAACTGAAGATCCTTGAATAAAAATACTGTTATTAAGGTAGCATCTGATAAGTTACGTGGTTATGACCATTGCACTGACAGTTCATGCAGTTCACCTTTCAGATGGTTTAAACACTGCCTTTTCTTGGTGGATAATTTTGCAGGAAAAAGAGAAGTTGACAGTCCTACTTTCCTAACTCAGATCCAGCATTTCAGAGAAGATGAATGCATTGAGAAAACATCAAGTCCACTATTTCCATAAATGCATGGAAAGCAACCACATTCAAGAAAGAACAAAATGGGAGTGTGGGGCTCTCTGCAGCATCTTGCATTCATCATCCTCAGAGGGGCTTCAAGAAAGCATTCTTCCAGCTTCTCAGTCTTGGCTCAGCATGTAAGTAATAAGTGAATAATTTCTTATCTTTTCTTATTAAATGAAAGAGAAAAAGAAAGAAGCAGCAAACCCAAATTTATCCCAACCTAAGAACCTTTTACATCTCCCATAAAAGATTCATGTTCTTTGGCCTTATAAATAAGCTTATGCTAAGAGACTAAATCATAAATGACAGCCCAGTCTGAATCCGGCAAGGAGATGAACAACATGTATTAAATGTAGCTCTCACCTCCACGAGTCTAAACTAGGCTATGAAAATATAACTGACCTGATTCCACGAAACAGAGATGAGAGCTAATGCACTGAGCACACACTTCACCTCTCAGGACACCGCTGCCAGAGCACTGCGTGAGAGGGGGCAGCTGAAGTATTGATGTGCCCAAAGAAAAGGAGGCTTTAGCTGGATGATTTATTACAGCTTCTTTCAGATCTTTGGCTTCCCATACAGAGGGCAAGGGGATGTAGACACATTCAGAAAATGGTCCCTTGCTACCCCAGGAGCAGGAAACATCACGACAGGGCTTCCTGCCGTGGGGTAGTGAAGCACCTACAGCCAGTCCATACCATGCCACCATCCCCAAACCCAAAATCTTTAGAGTCTTTTAAGGTTTGGAGCATCCAGTTTCTGTGAAAGGAGATCTACTGTGTTCACCTTCTTCTTTCTAATGGCTAGCAGAGCTGCTTCCAAATATTAGCAATGGGAGCACCCTGGTTAGCCTGGTCAGCTCCTCTTCATCCATGGAGCTGCAGGGCAGACCTTGTGCCCCAAGGGGTGAGCCCAATGCAGCACACAGTGGGCCAAGTACCCATGAGCCTTCACTGGAGAAATGAAACAGTCACAGAGTCAGGAGACAGACAAGGAAATACCAATGAACCAATCAGAGTCGCTGCTTTTGGGGCCTGTGTTTTTCTAGTGTTCTCTGATGTAAATAAATGCTCCCTGGGGAGAGATTACTTTAAGCACCTTGGTATGGAGGACACCTTCCCCAACATGTTAATTTTCATTGCTACTTCTCAGCACATCATGTGCATCAGATCCTTGTTCATTCCTTTGCCACTGACACTCAGTCTCTAGCCAGTCCACCATAAATAGCCCCCCTCTCCATCCAGCATCATTGCCTGTGCAATATTTTCACAGCAAAGTCAGATCAGGCAAAATAGAATTGGAAACTTTGCTCAGGTTCAGCTCCAGGTTGGATCCAATGGAGAATGTTAGGACAACACAGACCTGGGTTAGGGGACCAAAAATCTTCTTCTACCATCAATTCTCACTCTCTGTGTGGCATTAAGAGTATTTCAATAATGTTAGACCAAACTGTGGTCTGAGTTACAGGCAAGGGTGTTAAATCTGTTGTGTTCACACATTAAATATGCTTGTAATACTTTGTGAGGCCCTCTGATATCTGCATAGTAAAGGTGCTATGAAAACAAGTACTGTTATTCATGGAGATCCAGAAACCAGAGCCAATAATTGACTTCTGTCTGTCTTAAGCCCCAAGGCAGGTAAAATTTGCCGGTTTTGGCACAGTTTCACTATCAGCTTTGGTTCAGCTGACCTTAATATCTTGGAAAGCAGGAATCCACAGAAAGAAACCATATATGTGTGTGTGTGTATGTGTGTGTGTGTGTGTGTGAGTGTGCATGCACAAATGTGAGTGAGGTGCTGCCCTACTTAATTTCAATAGTCTAACTTTAGCTCATGTGCTTTCTCCATGGGCTGAGCCACGTGACAACTTGCGAGAAAAGTTAAGGTGCAAATTTGCTGCATGTCAGCTGCTCCACAGCAACTATGTGAGCTTGCAAGACACAATGGATACAGCCCCCACTCTCTGAAAGTTAATCTGCTTCATATTTAATGCAAGGGCTTATCACAGCTACCTCACGGGGCCAAGCACAAGCGTAACTTTCTGCAGACAAGCTGATGTGCTGTAAGTTTGCACCATATATCACAACTTGCTTTAGAAATAGATACCCACTGGACATGAAGATGATGAGGGCAGCAAGACTGGATCTAGGCTCCCTGGATCATAAAGCACTGCTTGCAGCCCCTGGTTCTGCAGGATTTTAACAACAGACTGTTGCAATGCAGCAAACCTGTCTGCTGTGTTGTCCAGACAAGCCTGGTGCACCATAGAGCCTCTCTTTTTGGCCAAGTGGCTCACCAGCACCAGCCTCAAAGGTGCAGCAGTGTTGTCTGCACATCTGGCCAGGGATCCACCCAGCCCAAGGACCATATGTGTCTACCCATGCTGTGTAGGTGTGCTTCTGGCCTCTGTGTTGAGGACACTTGGAGTCTCTGCAGCTTTTGGGGTGTTCTTCCTGCGCTGTGAGGGCCAGGCGTCGGGTTTACCACACAGAACAGCAGTCATCAGAAGGTAGACTTCTTTGTGGAATGAAACCACCAAGGTCTGGGTAAGCTCAGATGAGCTGGGGTGAAGGGGTGAAGGAAAGCTCTCAAAAGAAAATCTGCCTCTTACAGCCATCTTTCTGCTCCATCCACAGCATTATGAACCTTTAAAGACCCTTTCCCTACTCCTGTGCTCCAACAGTCCATACCTCAGCCCAGCTCTGCACCCCCAGGTCCCTGTTACTACCTCGCATTTTCCCTCTGGAAACCATGTGGACACAGCAGTGCCTGAAGATTGTTGCTGCGTGGTACATTTTTGATTGCAGAGCTGAGGAACCTCATGTTAACTCTGCTTGAATTTCTTCATGATGACTCGTTTCTGTGGGCATATTCCAGCTTAGGGATCCCACTACCAACCTTGGTGGGAGAACACTCCAACTCATAAGGAAAAACAACCTAAGACATGCTCATAATATCCCCAAATCAAACAATAAATGTAAAGGATTTAGATACAGCCCAAGGGCAAGGAATCCCAAACCCTGACTCTGCTATTCTTGGCCGTTCACAGTGATAGAAAAAAGCTAAATTTTTATGAGAGTGATTGCTAAACTGAGGGTGACTGCTTGGAGATGTTGCTTTAGGTCTAGCTCTGATGGATTTCAGGCACGAATGCACCCTGACAGTGAAAAAGCCTTTTCAGGTGTCTCAAGCCAGGCATCCCAAATCAGTGACCACTTTTGAAAATAAAAACGTAGGTCTGGGAACCCGTTCCCACTAAGTCTTGTTTATGTGAGTGCACGGCTACAATGGACTGCTTGTCTGTGTAATGGGCAGACCCTGAGTAAAGATTTGCAGACTCAGCCTTCTAATCACAGCCAGCGGAATCCTGGCTCTACTGAAATCAAGGGAATTTTCCCTTTCACTTCAGCTGGGACCTGGATTTCACATTCTGTGCCCCCACCTACCAAATGTGATTAACCAGGCTGCTTTTTTTCACAGGAGTGTTGGGAGCCTGTAGTCATTAATGGCTACAAAGCATAATTGTATTTCTTAGGGTGGAAGCTGCTGTTGAAAATCCAAAATGTTCTTAACCCAGCTTTTTAAATCACATCGCTTCTTGAGCATTTTGCAAACAAGCAAACAAAATGCCTGAAGCTCCCCAAAATAAAATAACTTCACTTTTAGCACTTGAGCTTGGAAGTACCATATGTCAACCTGGGAGTGCAAAGTCTGCATTTCATGAGCTGCAAAAACTCCCTGGGGGAGGTCTAGGGACCGCCAAAAGTTCTTTGGGGTACTCTCTTTTGTACTGAAACTGGGGAAATCTCAGCGGGCTTACCCAGCTGCTGGAAATTCTTCCACAGACACTGATGTGCAGCGCTGTTCCAAAACAAATATCTCCGAGTCCCACACTTCATCCATCTGTTTCGCATTTCAAGGAGTTAGTGTTCTACACACAAGTGTGTTAAGAGACCGAGAGACCAAGCTGGACCAACAAAGGATCATTAAAGAAGGGAGGAAAAAAAAGAAGGAGGAAAAAAAGAAGAGAAAATAAAAAGGGAAGGGAAGACAGAAAGCAAGCTATTTTCTGAATATTGTGTACAGAGCTATTGGGCAGAGTTAGCATGGAGATCCAAAGGCCGGTGAGAAACCAAAGGATCTCCCCTCTAAAACCTTTCTAAACTATAAAACATTAAGTTCCAACTCAGAACAATACAGAGAGCTCAAGCAGAAGCACATTAATATCAGGGTGTAGTGCAAGTCAAATTTGTCCCTGATGTCAAATCATCGACTGAAGAGCAGTTATGCCAGGAATGAAGGAGGCTGCAGGTTGCTATCACTGGACCTGAATTCTGCTACATTTAAAGTCGTAAAAGATAGCTGGTGCTGACTAATAAAAATTAAAAGTCAGGGTCATTTTTGTAGTTCCCTAGATCTGATATAAACCTTTCAGGCTGCTGGAAAACCTAAGTGAACTGCTCCACAGCTTTTGTTTTCTGTAATTGTCCCTCACACAGTGCACTGTGGGGACTGCTGAATGCATTTCATACATTTTTTGGCAGCAGCGTTCCGTGTTGTGTTAAGGGTTCATTAATCTGCTTGCCACCAGGCCCCTGTGAAAAGAGGAAATTGTTTCACACTTGCTGAAAGACAGAGAAAAGAGTTTAGAGAGGAAGGAGAAACAGATTAAATGGGAAACACAAGCAATGGAGAAACAGGTTTGGGGTAGTGCTTTGTCACTTCTCGAATCGTACAAAGGCTAACGTGAACTTGAGGAATGCGACAGACTTTTCTTCAGTAAAACTGTGCTACTGTGTCATTAATTAGCCCAAGACGGGAGATTTGGCTGCAGCTCATCTCTGCTCAGATTGTGTGAGCTGAAACAATCGAGGCCCATTTCCAGGCTAAAATGGCAAAGGAAACGAAGGGGGCGTAAGAAAGATATTTGTAAAAGGAACAAGTAAAGAGTAAACTGACATCGTGAATCAAAGAAACAATCGTTTCAGGGGAAAGAAGCTGGTGGGCTGGGGAGCAGTGATTTTCCTGAGAAAGACAGGGTGGCACTGGCACATGTTGTGTCTGCCAAGTGATGTCCAGCCGCTCGAATGGGTTCACCCAATTAACTCAGTCCAGACTCTCTGTGTGGTACCAAGGCATTCCTGCAGCCAAGGTTCAGAATTATAATGCCCTCAAGGCCTGGAGATATGTTTCAGCTCTCAATATGCTTTCTAAGCCTACATCTAAATTCCCTGGCACACAAAACGGGCTGGAAAGAGCACAGGGCTCTTGGGTTTCACATTGCTGCATGAATGTAGATGACTGGAAGGAAAACCCAGGGAAAACATTCTCCCAAATAGACTCAAACCTTGTGGTTGCCCATTGGTAGCAGGAAGTCCTCTGTGGAGGCCAAAGTAAGAGCAAGAGCTGTGGTCAAAACTTTTCACAGCAAACAGCTCTTCAGGAACAGTCCTGTGGATCACACTGGTCTGGATGCCTTTTGTATAGCTACTGATATAGTTAAGGGTTGCAGGATCAGGGCAAATACTGTGCTAAAATAGTGAAGATCAGACATGCAGTAAGGATGACACACTGTGTTTTCACAAAAAGTAAACAAACTGCTGTGGTTTGAGTTTACAGGCCTATCAAGCCCCCCTCTAAAGACAAGAGAAAAATCTGATAAATGTTTTCCCATTGCCTCACATGAAAATGTATTAACCAGGGTGGGCTTTAGTTTTTCTCAGTGATTATGAACTGGTTAGGCAAAACAAAATTTGAAAACAATTTAGATGGGGAATAATCTGTTTTATCTGAACCATAAAAATACAAGACTGGAGCTGCGGAATAAATTCTCATTGTGAACCAACTCTAATGAAGAGCTTCTTCCCTTGCTCTTCATTAACTTTAATAGAAGCAAACCGGTTGCACTGGCCAGCTGGCAATAGGATTAGCAGCATCAAGTTTTAAATGTTTTAACATTTTTTGGACTCATTCTGAGTGCAATCACCTCTTACAGAGAGTCACTTGGACTCTACCCATAGTTTAGCTGCTCAGAAACAAGGTCGTGCATTGTTGACTAAGAAATACAAGCATTTAACATTTCAACTCGTGCTTATATTACAAGGCAGTTTAGTTGGCACCTCTGCAGAAAGACAATGTTTTCTTAAAAACTCTTATAAATGTTCCTGCCTAACCCTTTTCATTCTGTAGTGCTTTGTCTCTTAGGCAGTGTTTAATTTCTACACAAAGGTAAAGGAACGTGAGGTGGGCAAATGTACTTGTGCAACGACATTACACATAGCGTGTTGCAAGACACACCTCAAAAATCCTCATTTAGAAGTGGATGTTTTTTCCTTCTCTATTGATGTTTTATGGAAATTTGCAACAGGCCAAATAAACAGGGATAACCTACGACATTATGCCTCCCACCATTGAGTCACTGCTGGTAGGATCAGGATGGAGTTGTGTGCTCCTGTGTCACAAAGGGTCCTATAGTTTCTCAGATATTTGATTGACTGGTAAATAAACGGAAGCACTTCATTCTCTGTAGTGTGTCATGATTAATTCATCTCCTTCTCACACCCTGCTGTACACGTTGTAGTGGGCTTCATTCATGAACCAGAAAAAGACCTGAGTAATGCTCCCCAACTCACAATTTTGTTTCTCCATAGAAGGTCACAAAATACACCATGGCTGCAGGTGGTCTTATGTAAACAAAGCAATCTGGCCAGAGTTCAAGCCTTAGCAATATAATATTGTTAAATGATTGTTTTGTTGAAATACTTGGATGTCTATAAAACATCTGCAAATGCTAAATATAAAATACAAATAAAACCTGAAGTTGGAAACTCCTCAGACTGCTGGTGAAAACATTGTTTTGTAGAACACAGCTCCTCTTGTCCCCTGTTAATCTAATACTGAATGTGGACAAACAGCTTAGATCCTGATACTGGCAAGAAAATGGGCTTTGCATGGGTGCAGATCTCTTTTATGCCTGCAGGATCATAACCCAGATTCCCAGAGAAAAAAGTGATGGGAGAGCAATAAAACCGAGCTTGGGAAGTACAGGGAGAAGGCTCAGGGTGATATTCTCGCAGATTGTGAAACCTAAATTAAACAGAAGAATGAAATCATCTTTCTGTTACTTATTTAGCACTTGGCTGAGATGTTAGACCCTGTCCTGAGAAAAGTCCATAAATGGTATCACCCCAGGAGCACAACGGTGAAGGCATTAAGTCATGGGGGTGCTCATCTGAGAAAGAGGTCTCTGCTGGCTTTCTGCTGGCCCACAAAAGGACAATCCCTGACTGCTGGAGCAGAGGGAGATGAAAATGCCACCTCAGCCTGCCCCTACTGCTTTGTATTGCAAAGCGAAGCAAGGGAGGGAGCCAAAGCACCCTCAGCTCACAATCTACCTGTTGATGGCTTGCAGTAGTGCAATGTCTCCTGAAAGAGCAGTGGAAAGTGAGGGGGGGAAAGTCAGGAGCGGGGTGATTTAGGAGAATTCAAGCACTTCCATGGGAAAAGGGCTTAAAAGAGCTGCTGCCACCTGACCTTAGCCCAGAGGTAAACGATAATACGGTTACAGCCTCCCCGTAGGTAGCCAGCAGGAGCCCTTAGGTTTTGGTTTAGCACTTAACAAATCTAAACCAGGGGAGAGAAGAAAAGAGAATGGAGAAAAGATTTTATATTTTTTTTCCTAGTTTGATTGTCAGACTTTTCTGCTGACGCCCTTATTCACATTTGCCAAGGAAGACCTACATCTGAATGCTTGTGATTAGAAGATTAAAGTCACTTTGCTGCTCCCAGCGTATCTGCAGCAATCTCTGCTGTCGAGGAGACACCGTGCATTGAAACAGCAGGTGGTGTTGCAGGTTAGGAGTGAGCTACAAAGCAGTTTTCCTCAGCTCTTGACTGTACAATGTTTGGCTCCAACCAGTGCTATTTGTCTCTGAGGCCCTGTTCAAGCTACATCTTGAGCTGCACTTGCGCTCGCAGCTGTGCTGTGTTCAGAACCATCAGCAGAGGCTTTTTTGGCATGGTTTTTCTATCCAGCTTTGCAGCCTGGGATTTCTCTAACAATTGTGTGAGCCAAAATCATGCTCTTGTCCCTCTGGGTAATATGTCATTTAATTGGTTAATACGCTTATAATATCACTTAAAGTCGTAGCAGGCGTGGACACAAATGGCTTTGAAAAGCTGCTTCAAATGCAATTACAAGCCTTATTGGCTTTTAAAAGAAAGAGAGAAAAAAATACCCCCTTTTGTTGCCAGGGCAGTTGGGAGTGATGCTGTAGATGGGGCAAGAAAGGCCTTTGGCATTTTCAGTGTGACACAAGGTAGTTGTGTCAAGCTGTGTGTAATGAGCATTTTCTCCACTGGGCAGCCCTCAGCATGGTTGAGTGATACCAGGCTTCCAACACCCTCTGCTGCTGTAAGCACCCTCTGCTGCTGTAAGCACCCTCTGCCCTGCAGCTCTCTGAGGGTCAGCCAGAGGCTTCAGAAAGCAGGCAGCATCCAAGGACAGCAGAGCACCGAGATGGCCATGGCTGGATTGCCGAGATCTCCCGCAGCCTGGGGAGTGTGAAGCATTTTGGATGCTGCTTCTGTGTAGCAAGAGCATCTCCTCCAGTTCCCACTGGGTCTCTCCAGGGTCTCACTGCTGCAGTCAGTGCATCACCTCCACTCTCAGCCAGGGCATCCCAGTCACATGAAGCATAATTCTCCTGTGACAGTTTTACTACATGGATAAATAATTCACCATGGTTCTCTCTTCCCACTTACTAGACCAATGACCAGTGTTTACTCGATTTTTCTAGAAGTGTAGATGTCCCTCAAGTATTAAGCAAATATTGCTCTCCAGCAGCCTATGGACACTGCTGCCCTGCAGATGCATACAATTCGCTTCTTGTGTGAGAAAAACATACACATTAATGATATATTCAAACTGTAACAAAGCCGTTAATTCATTTGCTAATACATCTTTTCTGCTTTAGAGCCTATCAAGTAATGAACATTTAATGACCCATTCATTTTCCTAAGAACTGCTGCATGGCACAGTGGAATCAATACAAAAGATGACCATTTTCACGCATCAGATAATCTTATCTACAAGGTTAAGATAATATTATGTTAATGTTTCCTGCATTATCTTGCATGCTCTCGACTCCTTTGAGAGGGATTCATTTGGCTCTAGCAGTTTTTGCAAGCTTTTTTGTTTCCTGGATGATTTCCATTTAATTTTAGCTTTACAATTATTCTCTGCTCTTGGTCAGATCCAGTAAACAGTAGTGAAAAAACAAACAATCAAAAAAAGAAACCGCAAACCCAAACAAGGTAGGAAAATGTTATATTTAACCTGTTTAACCTCCAGTTTGCTCTTTAAAGCAGAATGGGAGAAGACAGTAAAGAAAGGCCGAGCTGCAGTTGAAGTATGGCTCTTGAACTTGCTTCTGAGTACTTGCTATGAATAATAATTGAACAAAAATTAAAACCAAACAAAAACAAAATAAAAAGCCTTCAGACTAATATCCCTTTCAGCTTTCAGTTTGTTCAAAGCCAGGCCTGGAAGTCATGGAGGAGATGCTGTCCATACGTGGATACGCTCACAGCAAGGACCAGGTCCCCTTGGAAAACGCAACCTGAGAGTCAACCTGGGCCAACGATGGAGTCAGAGGTGCCATGCAGGTGGGGGTGCCACCCCCAGGTGTGCTCTGCTGTGTGGCCATGTTAACATATGGCCAGCACTAGTCTGCAACATGTGAGCACATCTGCAACCCCTTCCCTGCCTGCATGGCAAACGTCTCTAGAGCTGCTACGTGGTGTGCCCCATGCTGCAACGCTGAGGTGTACCCGAGCCCTCACATGCTTTCGTGGTAGCTACATAATATGCACATTTAGGAGTCCCTGAATACTCGTTTGCCTCTGTAAATACAACCAAAAGGCTCATTATGGTCTGTTGGGTCAAAACACAACATTTTTTAACTGTCCCTAAGCACAATTTTATCAGTACACCTCCATACCTCCAACAAACATCCCTCTAACACACCAGATAAATAGCATGAATTAAAACATCTCTGCGAGGACACTGTGAGGACAGCTGTGTGCTGGGCTCCATGCAGCACTGAGTCCCACTGCTGACTGTGGAAACGAAGAGTGTTTCCCACAGCAGTAACCTTTGCTTTTCCTGAGCTCCGAGTGAAACCAAGCCCAGACTAAGCTCCAGTGTTCCAGGTACCAAAGCACACACCCAGATTAAACATCACCGCTTCCATCTTATTGTGTTTTTCTTTTTCCAATTGCTTCTTCCTACAAGTAGCAACTACTATTGTACGACCTGGCAGCAGGTTTGAAAACACAGATATGCACATGGGTAGAGTGCAAAAGAAGCACCTGGCACGTCCACACAGCTGCTCACTGCACGTTCCTGCAGCAGCAGCCGACCACGCAGCTCCTCTCTGCTCTGTGCAGCTCTTTCATACTGCAACCTGGGAGAAAGGAATACTTTTAAAAACTGGAAAATGAGCAGGCAAGGCCAAAAAAAACCTGGCAAGTGTGCTCAGTTTGGTGTAGAGCCACAGCCTGTTTCTCAATTCTGTCTTTTTTGAGCATGTGTTGCTTACCATCTCTGACCAGGTCCTTAGCAGCTACATCTCTAAAACAAATAAACAATTTTATTATGAAATGAGCACTGATAGTACTTTTTCAAGCTAAATTCCACATCAAGGTGGCAAGGCTTGCTGACTTTTAAAAGCAGCCAGTGCTGGCAGCTCTCTGGTTTTCTACTGGGTCTTGCAGTCCTGGGAATGCTTTCTTTCACCCCAAAAGCCTGACATTCATGAAGCTCAGCTTTTGGGCCAACTACACCTACAGTCTCTTGAGATGGTACTGAAAACTCAGAATATAATGACTGACCCAATCCTTCAACTCCAAAAGCAATGGATAAACACAAATAGTGGAAAACGTTGCTTCTGTTCTATTCAAAGAAGAAAACTTCCATACTATTAAGGAGATGCAGATATTACAGACAAAATTACATATTGTCATGAAAGTTATTATTCTTCTTTAATTATACAACACACTGAATGGTTTTTACCTGAACACTGTGATTACATTTCAGGATCTTGCTGTAGTGCATAAACATAGGATGCTAGAATAAACATACGTTGTCCATCCTGCCTATAGCTAAAAGAAACACACCGAAAAAACCCTGAAAAAATGTTTTTGCTTTGTTTTATGTTTACACAACATCAGTATTATGAGTTTTGCTAAGAATCAAGTAATTCTTTAGGTATGATGACTCCTATCTGCAGGCTGCCCTAGCAGGACATGAGCTGTAATCAGATGGGCATCTCACAGGACACTTCCTGTAGCATAAAGGATTTTATCCTGTCTAAGCACAAACACCACTCTAAGATATTTAGGAGAGGAGAGGAGAGGAGAGGAGAGGAGAGGAGAGGAGAGGAGAGGAGAGGAGAGGAGAGGAGAGGAGAGGAGAGGAGAGGAGAGGAGAGGAGAGGAGAGGAGAGGAGAGGAGAGGAGAGGAGAGGAGAGGAGAGGAGAGGAGAGGAGAGGAGAGGAGAGGAGAGGAGAGGAGAGGAGAGGAGAGGAGAGGAGAGGAGAGGAGAGGAGAGGGACTTCTGTGTGTAGGTTTTTATACATTGGTCCTGCAGATTAGGTGATGCTGGACAACAGCTTTTGCAATGCACTGTGATAACAGCGTTATGGAAATCAAAGTGGCAGGAGAAGAAACCCCTAACTGCAGGCATAATTGGTCAACTTTAGGGGATTATTGTTCACATGAACATGTAAGGTGATCCCATTGACTTCCAGTGAGTTTGGATGAGATCCTTTGTCGGTGGCTAAAACTACCTGATCTACTCAAGCTTGCAGGTTGTTAAAGTGAAGGATTCTGCTTACCATGGAAAAGCAGAGAAACATAAGTTGTAAGCAAGCCCCAAATTGCAGCAGGAGGACCTAAGAGCAGGCTGCACCACTGAAACGAGCCTCAATGATTCTATTAAGACAAATACACCCTCCTCCTCTAGGGAGGAAACCATGTTAGAGCCTAAAAAACCTTCCAGCAATAACTATACTTCTGTAATGTTACTGCACAACCTCTGCTGTAAAGTGGGAGGGAACCAAAGAGAATACTCTAAAGAAGCTTCCTTGAAATGAGAGGAGAAACCCCTTGACAATTGGATGATTGGTTAAAATTAGTCCCACTACACAAAAGCAACTGTTCTGATCAAGCCCATGAGAATTAAACTCTAACACTGAGGAATAAAAACAGATAGACAGGTTGAGAACACAGTTTTTACATAGCTTCACAGATCAAAACCATCTACTATTGCTTAGAATAACAGCGACAATTACTAGGAAGGGATTTTAAAGGAATAGGCACTGGAGAAGCCCATAGGAAGAAAAAGGGAAGACTGAAGTTCTCAACAACATGGCTGAAGACAAAAAAGAAAATGACAAAATGAACTTTTCCAGAACACGCTAGGAAAACTGTGTGAGATACGGTCTTTGCAGCAAAAAGGCCTGACAGGAAATCGAAGTTTGGATGACTAATTAAAACCGATGAAAACGAGGCAAAGACAGATGAGTTCTGATTCTATTCTTTCAGTAACTGCCAAGGTGAATGCCTCAGTTTTCCCATCTATACCAGACGTGGGCTAATCAATTCTCTTTCAACAGCAAGGCAGGCTGGCACTAGAAGTAGTTCAACAATGCTGGGAGAGCTTTGGCTGTTAGGTGTTTTATTTGTGACTGCTGCTTCCAGAGCTGAATCTATGAACAAATGGGACAGTTCAGCAAAGGCACCTCTTGACCGTTTTAGCTCCACGCTCTTAACCTCACATTGGCAAGCAGTATTTCCTAAATGTAAATGAACATTTTCCTTTGCCCTTACTGACCTTTCTGGAATTGCCTTCTCCACTGGCTCTTCTGTGACAAAGCACCATCCTCCTACTTTTTCTGCACTTCATGTATACTTTCTGCTCCTTTTTCTCTATAATCTGATCAGGAATTGGCCTATTGTCTTTCAAGCTTATGTGAATTGTTGTTTTTCCCCCTACACAGTGGATTCTCATTGTTAATATGTGAGTTATATGATTACCCACAGCTGGAAATTCACTTCTGTAACCGTATAGCTATTTCCTGTATTTTTAGAAACGGCTTTTCCCAGTCCCTTTTACATCTAGTCCCAGTAGTACTGGTTTTAAATAGAAACTTATATTTATCTACAAAGTACGGAGTCCTGGCATCCCTCAAGGGACATAAAAATCATTCCCCATCTCATATATATGACAGCTCTTCAGAGATTGTTTTGTGATGGCAAGAGGGACCTATAACTTGGCCATAGCTCTTCCATGAATAGGCATCCCAAGCATCTTTGTGCTTTTGGAGCACACAATCAACCTGCAACCTACAGTCTGCGCTTAGATGTTCCGCTCATTTACTCTTTAAAGTGCACTGCAAGGAGGTTGCTTGCCAGAAGCATCTTAGTTACATTGAGTGCTGTACAAATCAGGAAGATCATTTGCTGTTTTTACAGCTATCAGTAGGTTTTACTTCTGATTTTATTCAGAAGGGGTCTTCCAGGTAGCCTGACATGAGTCTGTAGGACAAAAACAGATGTTTTTTCTTGTGGAAGATGAGGAGAAATTGCTGCATTTGCTCTAAAAGACTAGAAGGAAAGAGAGTGACAGAGAAGGCTAAGACAAAGGCAAGATCTAATGCCACAAAGATGAGCAGAGCAGATCAGTCTGCACTGGATGTTTGTCTCATTGGAAATGTTCTGTGTGTGTGATAGGAAAGTGAACATAGTACCAGCACACAACCTCCAATCACTGCATGCCACTGCGACATCTCACAGTTTACATATGTCAGCTAGAGGAAAAAACAGTATATTGGCATGCTATTCTTTTTAAAAAATAGTGTGACAGTGAACAGTGTGCATTAAAGATCCATGGGGCAATAACTGAAAGGTTCTCTTATTCTGCACACTGTCCATTTAAGAAAACCAACACATAACACAGGACATTCAAGAACTGGCAGAAACACCTAACAAGCCTTTAACTTTCATACTTCATTTGCCCAAGATAGGGGAAATGTCTCTGATATTTATCAGTGATTCTTATCTCTCCTTCCTCCTTTTCCACTAAAGTTGGCTCCATAGGTATCACAATAGCATGTACTTAAAGGCCTTAAAAATTTGTCAGTACAAACAGAAATATCTAGCAGAAGGCCTCATGTTTTTTGATAAAAATATTACTAAAGCAGAGCAAACTGAGAAAAAGACCCATTGGTCCTATGGGCAAAACAATAACACATTTTTATTGCTGTAAATTTGAGATCAACCACTTGACTTACCTCAGTTCCTTAACGCCAAAGAAAGTAACTGCAAAGGAAAACAGAAGGTGTGGAGCAAACCCAAAATATCTCCTTACTTGACTGCAAGAGGCATGCTCCTTGCTGCCACCTGCCATTCCAGTAACTAACCCAAACAAAAGGTCTAACTTCTCCAGAAGGCAGTAAATCTAAATATTCTGGTGCTACATCTAAATATTACATTGGTCAGGGCATGCTTCCACTTAGAGAACATTTTGAGGCAATGTCAGCTCAAATCATGGGTCTCTAAAACGCAACACTGCCTGAATGTATTAGCTTGGGATCAGGCTCATTAAAGCCATGTTTGTGTGGAAACACAGTTATGCTGTTCCTGGATCAATTATTGGTTATATTATGAGAGACATCTGCGTTTCTGCCCCACACCCCGAGCTCCTCTCATGCCACGGGGCTGTTGCGCAGGACACCCTTTGTGCAGAGGCAGCAAGTTGTTGTAAAGCTGAGAGTTCACACCCTGATCATCTGATTTCTACTGTGGGATCTTTCCTTTTAGGCCACTCTTAAAAAGACATGTAACATGAAAAGGCTGAATTTTCCACAAAGATATATTTTGCCGTACAAGTGTTCCTGTGAAGACATCATTTCATGACTGCCCCGGTTCAGTTTAGAGAATGCGTGCAGGGAGGAGGGGTTAAAAATACTTAAGAAGAAAGTTTCCCCAGAACTACTCCCCGTTGAGTACACAGGGGGGATAAGCTTTGACAGTTTAGTTTTAAACAAGAGATAACATCAAATAGGCCCATGGGACTGGTTCCAATTATCAACCCAAACAAAAAGAACAGCTGCACCCAAAAAGGCCTGTGCTTACAGTCATATTTCATTTTAACCACATTACAAAGAAAAAGTCTCATGATATACAAGGCTTTCGGGTTTTCTTTTTAATTCCACAATGTATTTAATAAGTCCCCACATCATATGGTGAAGAGATGCACAGTCAATTAAGCAGGCATTTCATTAATGTTGCTTTTATACTCACATCAAAATGTCTTAGGTTAATCAAACCATTATATTAGAAGGGAATGCTACAAAAAGGAAATAACTGACAACTCTACCTACAAAACCCATGACTTGATGTTGATACTGTTCCTGGTTGCCTGTCAAGGTAAAGTACTCTGGAATTGCATTTCCTTGGAGTTTTCACAATGATAATGAGAACAATTATATTTGTCCATCTGGAATCCATTAAATATGATTATGATTGCTGACTTTCCTATCCTTATTACTATCTGGATTAGCTAACCCCATTACAAAAACCATGCTCCCAAAGCTCACTTGCAAATATGGTTATATGATTTCCTGTCATCCAACCAGAGTGTCTTTCTCATTCCCTCTCCCTCTCTCTCATCTTTCTGTTCATGTACCATTTTACAAACTATTTTGCCCTTGTCTCAATTATAAGAACCTTAATAGGTTGGAACTCCCAGGTGACCTGCATTTGCAGGTGTTTAAGGAGGGGGGAATCAGTTGCCCTATGGGGTAATGACTCTTGTGTTGCCTCAATCAAGCAAATGGATCTGGCCTGTAGCTTGCAGGTGGTACAGGCTGGAAACTTAAACATCCTGATCATTTACGTCATGCAAAGGATGTAAAGATTAAGTAAGGATGAACTATTAAGAAAGATGCTGTTACAGAGGAGGAAGAAGACAGAGGTTTTGTACTACAAACTTAATAAAAGATCTTCTCAATTCAGAAAGCTGAATTATTGGCTTAAACCTTCCCAAAGTCTGTGGTTTTCATTCTGTGCTCATTTGCACTATTAGTAAATGCAGAGCAATTCCACTAGTTTGATTGAAGTTGGTCCAATTTTGTACCAGTATAATAAGGATCAGAATGTATCCTTACTTGTCTGAGGTTTCTTATAAATTTTCATTAAGGACTCTGTTAAAAGCAGAAAAGTTATTGGGTAAGGGTCAAGTCACCATATTTTGGTCCTGTACTAGATTTATCTCAAAGTTTGTATGTCTTCAACTGCCAAGTTTAATGTCACTCTTTGTAAATTACAGTGTCTGTAATAGCAATAAAACACATCAGAACCACACACTCCTCTTTGTTCCATGACACCTGCCAAGTGTCTTTGGGTCAAAGCTGCAATGGTTTCCTGTCGGTCTCTATGTGAAATTATTTCAGAAGAAGATCTTACTTTGCCTGTGCCCATGAATCTGCACTTTTTCCTCAATTACTTCTTCTGTTGTACATCAACCCTCATCTACTGATTTGAGCACTAATTTAGAGGTTCGTTGATGCATTATAGCTTTGCACAGCCAGCTCAGAACTTTCAAACTGTTTGCTTTGTGCTTTGATTATGCATTCATTTTGACTTGAAAAAGGATTATATAATAATAAGCAGCATTTCAACAGAAGCCAGTTGTAGCTGCTTCTATCTGTAATGATTGTTTAATGACTATTTAAGATGTGGTGCCTGGGGTTGTCTAATCAGCCAGTTTTTATTAGCTTTCCATGAATTCATAAAGTGATATCTAATCAGAGGTAGAACTTCAGTATTAAGCAAGGCAGAGTTTCATGTAGGAATAACACAAAGGTCAAAAATTATTAATTTCCATTATTAATTATTATTGTGGGCATTTATAAGGCAGCTGTTGTCATGACATCCAGGAAAAAATAAATCAGAACAAAGAATGTTTTGCTGGCTTACATTTTCTTCATTAAAATACGGGAAACTAATTTCAAACTTCTTGGGGTCAACAGAGAAAATCACCTTGGTAATTTCACTGCCTCTGGATTAGGCTCATGGTGAGAAGGGTTGTTCCCATTTTCTACTCTTGAATCTATTTCAGCTGTTCTCTGTTCACAATCACTTTTAACTCTTTTCTTTACTCTGCCATTGTGGAAGTAATGCCTTCATAGCAGATTTGGGGAAGAACCACTCTCAAGGGAATTTTGGAACCATATGTCTTAGGGAAACACGTTAGGTGCCCTAAACCATCATGTACATGTTTCTCCCATTTTTTTCTTTTGGGAAGCAAATATTTTTTAATTACTGCAGTCTAATGGAAACCTTTCTATTCACCAGTTGGCTCCAGCAACTGACTATCTGTGCTGTTTGTCCATTGCAAGCATGAGCTGAGAGGTGTTGGCTTAAAACTCACTGAAAGAAGTTCTCACTGACTCACTATCTTGTGTTTGTGACCAGCTCAGGACACACACACGCCGCTTCCCGCAGCTCAACTGACATGCAGGAGTTCATTAAGCCAGAGTAACATGATCATGTTTTAAAAATCATAGTTGCCATAACTGTGGCTACTACTAATTTATTGTGGTTGCACTGAAATCTATCAAGTACCACCAGTATGAAATCTACATTAAGTAAAAGCGTTTTAATTAAATCTCCTTTACTGCCCAAATTAAATATCCAAGTTGTTTAATGACTCGTTTCCAAGTGCCAGCAACTCAGGTTTTCTTTGCTGTTTAAAACTTCCTTTTCTGCTTCCATCCCGTTTCTCTCCAGATCCATCTGTTCCTCCTTTGTGCTCATCCTTGCTAATGATAAATTTGCAAGGCCACAGCAAGTTACCCAACACAAGCCATATCCACAGCTGTAGGAGCATTGATGTTGATGAGTGAGCAGAACCAGACTTGCCAAGTAGATATCTGGCCTAACCAAAACTACCGTTGAGTTGGTTGTTTCCTACTCAAGCAAAAACATCTTGCAGTAACATGGTCACCTCAAATATAATTCTCAACAGGAATTTTCAGTTTGAAAGACAGCCCTGTTCTCTTCCATGATGTGGGCGTGAATTAACAAAGCATCTGGGCAGGTGCTTTTCTTTATGTGCCGAAGTGTCTGGAAGAATTTTAGCTTTCATGCTCATAACACTGGATGTAACGGGACATGAACACACTTCACACCCTGGAAGATCAACCTATCATCAATCATCACCTGACACACAAACAAGAAAGCTTCTTCACATCATTATAAGTAGATGAACTTGCAAAGACCTCCTCTTGGAGTCACCTATTGAAAGCCAAACTCACCCAGCAAAATCCCATCATAAGTTACATGTAAACTTTTTATGAGATGAACTATGAACTTTGACAAGTCTGGAATCTTTAGCAATTGCTTATTGCCTGCAGGATAGATACAGTTAGTATAGTGCCTTGTGGGCATGCCCTTAGCTGCAATCCTTATTGATGTTCCTTTTCTACTGCTTTCAAAACTGTTAAAATTCCTTCGCTCAAGTGTTCTTAGCACTTATGTTGATAGGGAATACTTCAAAGGATACATCCTTACTTTATCAAATCTGTTCTAATTTTGTAGATGGAATCAAAGAAGTTCATTTTAAGTCTAGTCAAGTTTGCCAACTGTCCTAAGCTGAAGAAATCAATTCCATGATGCCATGGAATCTAAACGAGAAGCCTGGAACACAAGAGGGCAAACTTCTCCTTGATGAAACCAGAAATAATTTTGCCTCACTATTCTTACTCCCACGCTTTTTCTATTTCTCCCATTCTTCTTAAATCTTCCCTGATGTATTCAGCTCCATGGCTGTTTTGATAAGCAGCTGACACATCAGTCCCCAAACATAGCCCTCAGCGGTGTCTGTTGAAAGTACAGCATCATGTACCTGCTTCTCTTTCTCACTGAAGTCTCCTCCGGCACAAAGAACTTGCTGGGTGTTCTCATGCCATTATTACAACAGCAAGGTATATAATGAGGGTCCTTGGCAAGCTTTTATGAACAAGTAGCAAAAAACAAATCAGGACTTTTGCAGTTGAAGTCCTGGGTATTAACCTCTACCTACTGCTGCAACAAAAGCTTCTACAAGTGTCAGCTCATCAACTTTAGGTGTTTCTCCTTTAACAACTTAAATACAATTATAAACCTCGTGTCAGTGTTACTGACTTGTCTCTCATTTTATGTTTGGTGCCACACATAACTGTGCTTCTAGTTGAAGCCTTAGTTTGTCTTATTAGGAATTCTATAGTTGTGATACATAAGGGATTTTTTTATTTGGATTTCTTTTGTCTTATAAAATAATTCAGAGAGAGTCTAAATTGAAGGAAGAAATCCGAAAACACTAAATAATTTCTGCAGCAGAAATTTATGCAAAGCCTGGAAAGCTATGACTCATTTCAATCAAGGTGATTATCCTCTTCTGGGACCAGATGAAGTGTGCAGAACAGAAGTTACACAGCAAGGTTATCAAAAGTCTTGATTCCTATCCCAGCTGCATGAGCAGACCTTTAAAAAATATTCTTACCACAATGTGGGACCTGGCCTACTTCAGACTTTAGCAATCACAGGAGCAGTTTGTTGAATTTTTTTCCTTTTTGGAAATTTTCTCTCAAGTGTAGGCTCAGAAAAGTTTTATCTCAAGTGAGGCATGCACTCTTCAGAACCACTGACAGAGTCCTCTGTAATGCATCTCTTACCATATACAACAGATTGAAGATCATTACCCTCTTGGGAAATTTGTCTCGCAAAAGCTATCCAGAATAGATGTAGATTCAAAGATGCAAAATAAGTGGCAGAACTGTTATAGAACTTCAATTAAAAAGTCCTACAGATGCAAAATTAACCCTGTCTCAGCAACAGGAACTCTCTCTGCAGAGCATACCCAGCTTCCAGAAGAATATTTTCCCTCCTTAAAAATTCAACCTTGGAAAATTTGCCCCTACATTTAGTTTCAGTTTTTACTTTCAATGGTATTTCGATTAGATTGTGAATACTAAAAAAAAATGTGTCCTCTGCTAATGTTATATTCACGTTAAAAACCCAGCAGCAAAAAGCCATTCACTTATGTTCTTACTTTTTCAGTAGTATTGGAATGAAAACCCAACCCTGATGCAGGCAATGGTCACAGCCATGTTGACTCCAGCCATGTTTCCATGTGAAAGAAGGTAAACTCCAGGAAGATTTTAATTCCTGCCTTGTCTTCTACTTACACCTTCTGACAAGGAACTGACTTTGAATGTGTCCTGAAACTTAAAAAGAGATGACAAAGCAAAGTCAAGACCTCTAGAGCCACTTACATTGGCTCCAAAACACTGCAGTTTGAGTGAAGGACGTTGGAAGGTTCTCGTTAGCTTTAAGTTGTGATAAAGTCTCTGCAAAAGGCCAAACACACAAAAAAGTGTGAAGTACATACAGGAACACATAAACATGTATATAAAGAGAACAGGGTTGCAGAATAACTTAAATATCACTTTCTTTGTCTTACGCTTCCAGTGGCCTGACTTAATGTTTTCAGTATCTAATAAATTTGTTTACATGTAGATCAGGTTTCACGAGGCTGGGTTGCAGACCAGAAACTCTGTGTGTCTTTGTAAATGCATATATACAATTAAATGTGTTTGTTCTATTTAAACACAATGATGCTCCATCTTCTGCCTGAGTATCAAAGGAAAGCCACTAAAGTAAATGTCCACAGATTAACCTGGCCACATTACCACCACATCAGAGGACAGTAGATGAGGTGTATGTGTATGTCCATGAGGTCCATGTGTGTGTGTGCATAGGCAACTACATGTGAATACACCAGAATATGAAGTATGTGGGTATTTGTGGGTATCAATCCATAAAGCATCTGTGCACTGTGTGAAGAACTTTCTACATGAAAGGACACGCTCATGCCTTCCTATTCAGCGTGCAAACATGTGTAAGCAGTCACTGACAACTAGAGTGGTGTATAAAGCCTGTGTGTACATGCCAATTAGGCTGACAACTCCTGTGCTGATGAGACATGGCTCTGAATCCTGTGATTCCAAAGATGCAGCACTGAGAAGGAGAGTGGCTGGATCCACTGCAGTGTGGGAGACAGGCAGCCGGCAAAGAGGGAGCATCAGCATGATTGACACGTAAGTATTGTGCTTCTCTGTGTGTCTTTGTTGTGCATCTACATGGTCTCATTTGTTTTTCTTGGCACTCCCCACAATTCATTTAGTGACAGCACCACTTGAAGACGCTGTGGCATCTGGTGGGGAGGAGAAGAGAGGTTCCATACAAAATAACAACAACTTTTAAAAACAAAAGTTCTCTCAATATTACGATTGTCTAAATATTTTACAAATGCTTTTGTGTTTCATACACGTAAGAATGTAAAGGGATTTTTCACCTCCGTGTGGTGATGAAAGGAAGCAAATAGTGACTCTGCTGTTAAATGGGCCCATTTCCAGAGTTTAGAAGGACTCTAATTTGATATTCCCAACAAGAGATGTTCCTCATTATTAACCTTTACACTACGTTTGTGCAATTCCTGAGTGCTTTCCTCCAGACATTCCCTTACAACTGTTTTTTTCCCTTTAGAAATGGGAGTGCAATAAATGTGCAGACTGACCTCGGTGCCAGTGCAGCCACGACATCCCCTGTGTCCCACACCTGCTGCAGAACCCTCTTCTCCTGGGGCATGGAGAGGGAGGGTTGCCTTTCCAAACAGTTAAGGCATGTTCAAATACAGATTCATATCTTGGGCACAGAAAACAGCAGGTTGGGACGAATAAGAAAAAAAAAAGGATCCTGTTTAGTTTCAGTGTGTGACATTTGCCTGGGGGAAGAAAATGCAGAGCTCATTGGAAACCCTATTGTTGAAACTCTGACCAGTCAGTTATAAAGTGTTATGATTTAATATGCCAGAGTTGTTCACATTTTCAGGGTCAATCACTCCATCTGTGTGTGTGTGTGTGTGTGTGTGTGTGTGTGCGCGTGTGTGTGTTGAGCCTGTGCATTTAAAGAAATACTTTCAGGTTTTATGTTGCTTAATTTCCTTTACAGGAATTCATTTTGTTTTCAGCAGAACAGATCTCCAGCAAGATTGTTTCCTTCACAGCATGTGGAGGCACATTTTCCAACATCAAATCCTCCGATCAAAGCAATGAAAGTTAGAGATTGAAGCAATAATTATGACCTTGATCAGGGTTTATTCTGTTACATGATTAATCATACACGATATTTAAAAGTACCAGGTGCCTGCCTGCTGCTGGTGTGAATTTCAGCTGAAAACACCACTTACAAAATAGCTAGAAGAAAGGTCAACAAATCTGAGCTTGTTACGGCAACCTGCAAGTCCTACACATTTCAGTGTTTAGACATCAGTTTGCGATATCTGTTTTCTTTTATGACTCTGGGTTTTGCTACCAACTTACCATTAATAGGGTTCAGCCAATGCAGATCTTTTGACTCCTTTTCTCTCTCTGTCCTCACCTGTCAGCCTTCTCTTCATCAACTATATTTATTACAATCAAGCCCTGTCAACTGTCACAGCTTACATACAGTCTGCCAGTAAATATGTCTTTCCAGTCATTAGACATTCCTTCCAGTCACCTTGGGATTTCTACCTTGTCTATCTCACTCCAAAAAAACTTTTGTTCAGAAGTATTAGACTCCCACAGAGCAGTGTCAGCTTGGGGCCATTACTGTAGGAAGTGACAGAAAACACCAAACTGTCACTCATTAGGATCTAGTTTTTCCAGAGTTGATGTAAGTCAGATTTAGCCCCAAAACGAATCATGATTTATTTAATATATTTGCTTCTACAAGTGTCAGCTCATCAACTTTAAGTGTTTCTCCTTTAACTCTATTGAGGCCTGTACCAAAAGTTTTCTTTGAAACCTAGTTTTTGCTCTAAGGCTCAATAATTAGAACTGAATAGACAACACTCAAGTTTCTGCTCTACAGGTGCATTTTAGTGGCCCTTGGTTTTATAATTATACATATGAAGCATTAATGTTAGGATTAAGCCTGGACACATGAGAAAATGACACTTGGTGACTAAGCTTTTTTTATGCTGGTTCCCAAGTCCAAGGTGAGATGCGTAATCCACAGATAAGTTTAAAGAGAGAAAAACAATTTGCTAGGGAAGCAAGGGTGGAAAATGAAAAAAATTACTATTATTTTCTGGTTATGCTGATAACTATCTCTCCAAAGGATCCACAGATTCACCACAAAACAATACCAGTGAGGTATGTTCGGAGGTGCTTCTGTAACTGCACCTGCAGTAAAAGCTTTTGTTGACAGACATAAACCCCAAATGGTCCCTTTGTCTCCCCAGAAGTGTGTACCTCAAGCTGGGTGGGTACTGGATGTGTACTAATATCTTATCCCACGTAGAGCTGGAGGCAGATGTGAGCAGAGGCCCTTGGAGGTCAGTGGATTGCAGAGAAAACTAAAGGTAATAGGTGATATTTCCATTGGAAAAGTAAGAGGAAAGAAGGGAGGGGAAAAGGTTCAGGGTTGTTCACCCAAAAGGTTTGAATTGCTTGCACCTCAGACACCAGAGAGGGAAAGCCAGGTCCTTCACTGGCAGAAAACAATACAGCTCAAATGACTGCAGTGAACTTACAGAGGACAGTGACAGAGCTAAGCAATGCAGAGAAAATGTCAGTAGCCAGATTTTGTATTCAAGTAAGTATATCATCATTAGTGATTCACTGATGTTCACTGTATTACAGACCATAGGGGACTATGCAGTATTAGAAATAGCATGTCTGTACCAGTGACTTGGTTTTCTATTGAAGTGCAAACATCTCTGAGGTAGAAAGAGTGTCACTAAAATAAATATAGAGACAAGTGGTGGAGGACAAACAAGCTGTCCCATGAACCAGAAGTCACTTTTTAGTGGACACAATTTCCAATGTCTCATTCTTTGTTTTCTGGCTGTGAAAATAACAATTCCTACCACAATTTGCCATCTGAGATTAACTGTGGAGCACAGATTATGACAGTCATCAAGGGGCTGAGCAGGATTTATGAATCATCTACAGGATTCCCAGTAGCTGTGACTGCACATGCTTGACCCTGACAGTGTGTGAGTGGGAACAGGTTTCACCATCAGGGATACTGAGAATTGTAGGTCATTTGAGGTTTCCACCCTAAACCATGGGATCCATCCCATGTAACTTCTGACCATTACGGGGCTTCAGTACTTCCAGGATGCCAGCACAGGGGAGCAATGAACATTTAAAGGACATTAAAGCTACTTGCTTGGACCAAAGTGCTGGGCAAAAAACCTTTGGGAAACTACAGCTAAATGTTGTGTGCTGTGTCGAAAAGGTGATCCTTCAATATTGCTCTGTTAGTAAATAAGATCAGCTATAAATATTTCTGACAAGGTTGAGCTCATTTTCTGCCTTTTTATGTAGCTTAAAAATTCTTTCTCTTTAAAAAAACAGATTTTTTTATGTTTTGGAGATAATAGGAGAAGAAGTTGGTATTTACATCTTTTGGCATTGAAACCCTAGGTTACAGCTGATGAATATTGTGTAACCTTTCTTCTTTTTGACCCGATGAAAGATAAAGACCAACTACCTGCTGGCAGTTAAACATAACACATCATAATTTACAACTTCTCACTGTAAAGAAGGAGTGTTAATTACAAGACAAGGGAATGGAGGGTAAAAGGTAGGAGAGTACCACCACAAGGTGGGAAAGCCTATTATCTGCCAGCACGACAGCCCCAGCTCTGTGCTAATTTTGCAATATTTAAAGCTACAACAGGCTACTAAACAATGCAGGGTTTGGTATTTCTAATATGTCTTGCATTTCTAATATGCTTTTAAGTCCATCACCACCTTGCCAGCGCAACTGGCATACCCAGAAACCAACCATATTCCTGGGCTGCATCAAAAGAATTGTAAGCAGCAGGTTGAGAGAGGTGATTCTGCTCCTCTACTCTACTCTTGTGAAACCTCACCTGGAGTCCTGCATTCAGTTCTGGAGTCCTCAGCACAGGAAGGACACGGAGCTGTTGGAGAGAGTCCAGAGAAGGCCATGAAGATGATCCGAGGGCTGGAGCACCTCCCATGTGAGGACAGGCTGAGAGAGTTGGGGTTGTTCAGACTGGAGAAGAGAAGGCTCTTGGAGAGCAGCCTCCCAGTACTGAAAGAGGCTACAGGAAAGCTGAGGAGGGGCTCTTGATCAAGGAGTGCAGGGATAGGATGAGGGGGTTTAAGATGAAAGAGGAAAGATTTAGATTAGATATTAGGAAGAAATTTTTTATTGTGAGGGTGGAGAGGCATTGGCACAGATTGCCCAGAAAAATCATGGATGCTCCATCCCTGTAGGTGTTCAAGGCCAGGACAGATGATATGATGATATGATGAGAAAGTGCAAATGCAAAAAGACCAGTCCAATGGCCATTGAAAAGGTCTGAAACATTGCTGACATGTGGTCTATGCTGACACAGGCCTTCCTATGCACAGTACAGCACTGGCCAGCCTGCTTAGTGAGTACATATCGTGGAAGATGGTAGAATGGTCTGGGTTGGAAGGGACCTTAAAACCCATCCAGTTCCAACACCCCTGCCATGGGCAGGAAGACCTTCCACTGGTTGCTAATCAGCTGCAGACATTGCTGAAACTCCAGTACTGTTATTCCCATCACCCCTTTGATTTTTAAGTACTTTTTCCCTCAATTATGTCCTCTCATTCATTACATTAAAAAATCCTGAATCAACCTAAAGCCCTTCATCACTGGCCCTAAAGAGGATGTCCTAAAAACGAGACACTAGATTGAGTTTGACAAATCATCTAAAGTCCTTACACTGACCTGACTTTTGCACTCAGCCTCCTTGGTATGAAAGGAGACAAAACAAATGCTTGCATGTTGACTGCAGCAACACAATTACAGAAACTGCAACCAACAAAGAAAATAATGACTGCTGGAGGTGTAGATGTGGGAAGTGGTGGGGGGAAGGAGGAATGAAGGGAACCTCAAGGTTAAATGAGCAATGGGTCGGGGCACACAAAAAAGCGTAAACAAGAGAAATCTTTCAGCATAATTTTGAAAGTAAAGGCAGACTGAATCGTATTATGCAGGTGTACAGAAAGCACTTTGCTGCATTATGCCATCTCAAGTTCTTGCTCCTATTTCCTTTTGTCAAGAGGTTTTTGATTGAAGACAAGATTGTCTTCCAAAGAAAGGATAAAATGTCATGTGAATAGCTCAAGGGATAGACTGCAGTATCTTGGATGCAGCAAGAAAAAGCAAAGCTAATGGATTTGTACAGTAAATAGTATGGGGCAAGAGGGGGAAACAATCAGGCCTAACACAACTATAGAGAAGGTCGTTTGAACCTCCATAATTTGCAGTGATTGCCATGGGATACTCAGCTCAATGTGCTTTAGGCTGAAGGAGAAGAGCTTCCAAATTTCCCTTATAAAAATCAGAGGGACACACTAACTGTTATTATCTTAAGCTCTAATTTTTTCATTACTTTTTTCTCTGATTTGAAGTTACTCAAAAGCACTTGTTTCAAAACATCTGTCCTCATTCTTGAAGTATGGTGCACCTCTAACGGATCATAGCAACTGCCTTGCAAGCTGGGACAGAGAAGTTCTGCACTCTAACTGACGCCCGTGGTGGCAAAGCAATTCTTCTGGCCCACACCTGAATGGCCCAAACTTCCTAAGGCTCTTCTGTAGACACATGAAGCCAGCTTTGCTCTTCAAAAGAACTGTCTCATATGAAATTTTGGCAGTTCGGAGGGAGGTAAGGACCTGCTAAACAGGCATGAGTAGATTCTAGATGGATCTCAGGAAAGAGTAAAAGCCACTACTTGGATTAAACTTCTGTCAACTCTTGACTGCACCATCATTTTCAAGACTGGTTTGCTATGCTGTTTCTGAAATTGAATGTATACTTCCTGTTGTATTAGAGTAACAGAACAGCAGTTCTGTTTCATGGCTGGAGGTTGCTAATCCCAAAGGTCGGTAGGTTGGAGAAGCCAGATCCCAAGCATCCAGAGCAGCCTCAGACAAATGGGTCTTTGGGCATCGCCTCCAATGTAGTCTGGTGGATAGCTGTGCTCTCACCAAACTGGCTGTAGTGGGAGGGATATGGAGGTGAGCTGTGGCTTAGCTCACACAGGTGTGACTACACCTTTCCAGTCCCCCTACTTACCTTCACTCTTACCAGCCCCTCTGCTCTGCTATATGCTCACTACACACATACATAGCTGCCTTTCTCCTTCTGATCCTTCCTCTCCAACCTTTCTCAAATGCTTTCTCCAGTTGTAACCACACACACTCTCCTCGGCTCCCACTCCTCTTTCACCTGCAGTTATCTACTGCTCCCAGCTCCCATCTCTGACCCACAACCCTGCACACGCTCTCCTCCACTCTTCTCATGTCCATTAAGGTTTCCCATTCCTGCTTCCTTTCCATCCCCTCTTCTGTTTAGCTCTGGGTCCAAATCCTGTTCCCTCAGAGGCTTGTCCTCAGCATCATGGTGTTCAGCAGCACGATTGCCTTCCCATTCCCCTACTGTGTCCCAGGTACCACTAGAGGAGATGCCAAATTTCTAACTTGTTGGCACTGTATGAAAAACAACCAAAAACATACTTGGGGAGGGGTGTTGGTTTTGCCTCAAAGCTATTAAACTACTTGGCTTTGATCAGTCTGAATATTGTGTCGCAGGTTTCACAGTCTTTGCTGTTATTGTGTTCTTTTCTCCAGCTGGTGTCGAGGCTCCATTTCTCCCTGCAGTAGCTAAGGCTGTCTCAGAAAAAAAAACCAGCTTTCTGGATGATATGTCTCACTTTATTAATGGCCAACACAAGTCACTCTGGGGGAAAGGTGGACAAATGGGGCTGCTTTGAGACATTTTCCCCCCTTAGGGAACAAACTCAGACTCACTACTAGTCAGGTCAGCACAGCAACCAGACTTAAGTATTGGGCTCAGCTCTCTGACCATCAGCACAGAACAGGAGAACATTAGGTTTCAGATACAAAGAAATGCATCCGGCTCCCTTTGGCTTTTTGGCTGAGATCAGTTGTATCTTTTTGAGATCTGACGTGTGCTGTATCGGGGACGACAGCACTCACTGGCAGGGGCATGTGCTCTGTGATCTGACAGATCTTGCCTGTTTTTAACTCCTCTGATCCTATCCTTTGGCTGCCCTGTGGGTACACTGCGCACTTACCCACAGATGCACAAGGAGCTGTGGGATTCCGTCACGCTGTCAAGACACTTCACGAGACACCAGCAGCAGAAGACTTTCTGGAAATGACATCATGTCATCCTCCACTTCACGCTGCTAACTTTGTGGTGCTGTTTCCTGGAGCCATCTCATCCTGTTTGGGAACAACAGACGGGGTAAAAGAGATGAGTTACAAACATTAAAAGCGCCACTGTCTGGTTTTCTAGCTATTGAGAGCCTAGAGTGAACCCCAGGACTTCGGTTTCTCTTCGAACACCAAGATAACTCAGAAAGCTCAGGAGGTGGTAGTGGTAGGACATTTTGTAGACCGCTAAATCAAACCAGAGAACAGGATTTCTTACATCTTAAGACCTGCCTGGAACACATCAAGTGTAGGAACGGCACTGTTTGTGGGTCTTTGGCTTGGAAGGTGTAAACTGGAGGCCTCATGCAGCTGGTAAATAAAGCATTACTTGGATTTCTTAACAATATAAGTCAGAGAGAGAAAAAAAGAAATTTAGAGGATAATTCCTTTAATGAGAAAGGTACAGTCCCAGTACATCTTTCCTGACTGCTAGGAGCTAATTAGTTACAGCCCTGAAGGACGGTGGTCACCAGACACCTACAGTTGTACCAGTGATACAAACAGGAGAGTCCAAGCAAGTAACATGTAGTTGGCTCAAAAGAGCCAATTAATCAAAAATAAATTGGAAGGAATAAGAAAAGAAGATAGAAAAATGCAAATTAAGATTAGAGGTACTTTATAATGAATTTCTTAAGCAAGATAATTACAGACTTGCTGGTAAGTTTAATTCACATAGCATTTCATCGAAGAAATTGGTATTTGCAGTACGGCACAGGATGAATGGGTGAAGAGCTGGCTACTTGGCAGATCTCCAAAAGACAATTGCCAACAGGGAGTCATCACCAAATGGGATTTTTCCTTAACAAAATTTAGCAATGAGTAGAACTGGTCTGCAACTAACTTATGTTTTCCTCAGTGGATTCAGTTAGTAAACATCAATAGCCTCATGCTATGTGAATTAATCTCAGTAAAAATATTTACATCTACATCAGAACATCTCTACAAGTTCTTCTTGGGAAATTCCAACTCATTGAAAAGGTTTCTCACCTGCTGTCTCAAAGTCTTTTGTGATTACAGGTATGGGAGAACACAGAGCCTGACAGAGGGACAAAAGAGAGTGCTGCTGAGGTGAAGGCGTCATTCGCAACACATTGAAACTCCTGGCAAGGTGGGAAGAATTCTAAGAGAACGTGTACTGACCCACCCTGAAGTAAAATTACATAAAAGGGAAAGCGTGTCCTTTGGAAGTGTCCATATAGTTCTGCCCACTGTGGAGGGAGATTGGGAGATGATCTGAAATTAGATGAGTAACTTTTAGATGCCAAAACACCTAGTTTGGCTAAACTTAGGTGGGATATTTCTCACCCTCATAGCAAAGAAGAGAATGAACAAGTTAGAGAATGCACCCCAGGTGAGCATATGCTAGACTGGGGATCCTGTTGTCATGTTATAAAAAGGGCATTACAAAACTGGAGAAGGCTCAGAAAAGAGCCACAGAAATGATTTACTGACTGTAGATAATGTCTGACAGTGAGAAACCTAAAGATCTCACACTGTTTAATTTATCAAAAAGAAGATTAAAAGGTTACTTCATTGCAAGCATTATCTCATAGGAATGCCACGTACTGAAATGCTCTTTAATCTAGCAAGAATGGCACAAATATTTAACATTGAGGGTGATTAGCCACTAGAATGAACCACCAAGGGAAGAGGCAGATCCTCTTTCTCCTGATGTCTTTAAATCAGGTCTGAATGCTTTTCTGGCAGATGTGCTTTAATCAAACAAAAGCTATGCTCTAGTCAGATGCAAGTTACTAGGCTGCATACGGGGGGAAATGGGTGAAAAAAGGATGCCCTCCTGGCCTCAAAAATCTACAAATCTGTGAATGCCAAATGTAATTTGAATGTACTTGAAGGAATCAAAATGTTCAAAGTGTACTCCACATTAAGGGATAGGAATCTCAAGAGAGTATGTGGAGACCTGCTCCTAGTCAAGAGCAACTAGATCAGAAAACTCAGCATCTTGTCCAAAAGCTGACATTGACTCCTTCCATGGCCCAGGAACGACCAGGGCTTCAAACAGGGCTGTCTAAAAAGAGACATATCAAAATGGTCTGATTTTCATAGGTGGTGGGCAGGCACACAGGGCTCTGAAGTCAGAGGGACTTGTGAGCACTCAGCACCTATGGATGTGAATTTAGATAACTAATGAAAGGGGAGTGATTTCAATAGCATCTGAAAGATGTATAGGAAAACCAGCTTTCAGTTCCAGTGGTCGCTGTGCTCCTAGATCAGAGCAGCACTTTTAAAATTCCTGCTTTTTGACATCACCTTTCTTTGTCTCTGTTCCCTCAGTTGTGAAATAATCACATTTCCTGGACTGGACAGCTGAAAGGATTAACATTAGAGTGCTAGTTTTCAACCTGGGGGTCTACAGACCTCTGGGAAGCTCTGTGGTCTACTTCTAAGATGTCTGTGAGAGGTAGCTAAGAAAAACAAGTCCATTTATGCTGTACAGCACTTCAAGAATGTGCATTTCAAAAGGGACCCACTCCTCTGGAAAACACTTCATGGTCCACAAATCAAAAAAGGTGAAAAATACAGAAACTGAGAAACAGCCTGTAAGTGGCCAGTGATTTGTAGCTGATTTCCATGCACAGCAGCTGGGGATGCACCCCTGCCCATTTCTGCCTTCCCAGGCAGCAGAAAGGGTTCTGCCCAAGGAGACCCTGCACAGGTAGCAGGAGGAATGCTGCCTTCTCTCCTGCCAAGAGCAGAAGCCAGTGCAAATAATGGAAATAAGCGAAAAGGACCACAGGAAGCAATTGCATCTAAAGCATCTCCCACGTCTCCTATCCCCCTGGCTGATGCTTCCCACTTCCCACCAAACTTGGCACCAGCTGACAGGTTTTTGATTGCCTCCTCTCTGGGGCAAGCAGCGGGCCCATCGCGCTGCCGAGCGGTCTCCCAGCAGCCTCCAACACTGGTGCATTCAGAATCACTTCTCATCTTTGTCTCTACCCTCTGTCACTTTCACCTATTCCCTCGAGTTTGGAGCATTTTTATTTTCCCTCTCCTTCTTCTTTTTATAAAGAAAAAGCTTTGCTTGTCAAGCAAGTTTTTTTTCTCCCTGAACTCTTAGATTTCCAGCCTCGTAGACACAGAAATACTATTCAAAAGGTGAAAGTTTACAGTCTCAAATAGAAATGCTAGCTGCTATCTTGGTAACAAGTTCCACTTCTGATGCAGAAAGGATGAGAGGGTGGGGAGGAGAAGCCAGCAGCCTGGATGTCTAATGCTGTGGGACCAAAGAGCTGCAGTCTAAACGTCTGCATTTCTCCAGGTGGCCTGAGAAACAACTCTGCTCTGGGAGAGGGACCAGGAGGCTGTGCCTGGGCAAGGAGCATCTGCCTGGTCTGGGAGAAGAGCAACCTCCTCCCTCATGCCTCTGCTATCTGAATTGTTACCAGGAATACAAACCTTCTGTCTTGCTCAGCCTATAATCAGATAAAAAAGAGATAAGAGAATAGGGTGCAATAAGGGAAAAATATTCAAATGGCATCACTTCAGGCTTAGCTGCTCTAATGATAACTTTTGTGTCGGGCATCAAACTGTGCAGTTCATTTACAGCTGTAGAAAGGTTTTCCTATGATGCATGCTTTTTAAAGCATTTTGGACCACTTTTATAATGCTGATTTTTTTTTTAAATCATTGCCAAACAGCCTCTAAAAATCAGACTAACAATACACATTTACAAGAGACATTCATCTCACTTTTTAATCTTGCAGTCCTAGTTCTTCTTTAATCTTAATACCCCAGCTTTGTATTTGAGCTTTGTGTTTGCTAACAGGGTTTAAGCAAACAGTCAAGGTATCAAATAACAAAGCACAGAAGCTCTGAGAACTCAAATGGTAAATAAGAAACATATATCATAATACTCATGCTTGACACAGGGCATTTTGAAATACCATAATGCTGAAGAAGAATTCACAACATTGTTTCATTGACATCTGGCTCCAAATTCTTTCATCATTGTGACACTATCAACTACATAACAAAACATGCATTCTTTTTTTTTTTTGGTTTAGATACATAATTTATGATTTTATCAATAAAGGGTTATCTTTTTCTAACAAGCCATAGCTGCAGAAAGCTTTGTACTGGCTTTTTTAAAGCATCAATGACACTAAGATGTATATATCCAGTGTGATCATGGACCCACCTTTCTTATTTATTGTATATGTATGTCTATATGAATACATGTACAAATTTACTGTTATTGATGTTTTAAAAAATCTGAAGTAAGCATTCCTTGGGATAGGTTTTGAGAGAAACAATTGTATTTACATAACGTAAATTCAGTATCTGGACAAATTGAAGATGTCTCTTTCTTAAGGTAACACAGAAGAGTAGGATGGAGAAAAAGTCAAGTGCCAGAAATGACTGAAACTGTGTATATACTTGTGTACAAGGAACAGCAGCGTGTCCTGTGCTTGGTATGGGCAGGAAAAGTGGAGGAGAGGCTTTGGCTCTGCATCCCCACCCCAACCACAGAACCTCAGAATCACAGAATCATAGGATAATAGAACCATAGAATTACCCGTGTTGGAAGGGACCCAAAAGGATCCTTGAGTCCAACTCTTATCCCTACATAGGACACTCCCAACACTCACACCGTTGGTCCCCACCCTGGGGACACTGGGCAGCACCATGGGCCGTGGTAGCACCCTGTGCTGTCACCCCGCATTCTCCTCCTACACCTGCTAAGAGAAGGAAGAGTTAAACCTCTGTAGTTTCCCCCCCTCCTCCTTGCTACTTCTCATCGCTTCTTGAATTGCTGGAGCTTTATACATCTGGTTCAGTTCATTCCCTATGATTCAGGTTCTCGTTTTTCCCCTCCCTTAGGAACACCTTTCCTGAGTCTTGCTGCGGAGTCTGACCCCGGTGCCAGCAGGATAGAGCCCCAGGAAGTCCCAACAGCCTCATCCTGACTGCGAATACCCAGCTGGGTTTTAAACACATTGCATCAGAGAGCAGTAGGTCACCACATTAATCAAGAACTCTGAAATCCTCTGAGACACCTTGTTGGGAACGGTTACCATGTTCTGGCTAGTCTTAAATATAATTTAAAAGACTTTGGGGTTATTTTAAGGCTTTCCTTTTCCTTCAGCCCTATTTCTAAGTAAATGCTCTCTTCTACTTCTCACTGTTGATTGCTTCTAACAGACATATTATTTTGCTTCTCTGGCCTACTTTGTTGCAGACAAAGTTTTGACTATCTGAGTTCTTTTTTATTCCATTTTACATTTTTAATGCTATGTTGTAAAACGTCCTTCCTCTTGAGCAGTAATAAAAACCTCTTTTTTTTCCCCCCTCCCCTCTTCAGATTTCTTTTATAACACATTCAGCATTTTCTGGGACATAATTAAAACATCAAACAGTTTTCCTGCTGGTTATGCTAAAATCTGAATGCTTGAGTCTGCTGGCATTATTGAAAATTAAAATGTACTATTCTTGAGTGTATTTAGGATGCCCTTAAATAACTATCAAAAACGGTTTTGTTCTGTTTTATATACAGACTGGCACCATAATGCTAAAATACCTGCATTAAATAATGTCTCTAATTGGTAGCATGAGGATACTTTTTAAAGTATGAAATATGTATTTTTGTTCACTATTTTTCCTAGGCTAATGTGTCTAATTTTCCCATACAACTTTATCCCCAAGGAAAAATATAGACGGAAAGACCATTACCAATACATGAAGTTCAGTGGTTCTCTCTCTTTAGATGTAATTGCTATCAAGGAGTCTGGCAGCAGGGTAATTTTAGTTCAAATGAGTACATAGCCTGAAAACGGATAAATCAACCTTTGTAGGTCTGAAATTAGATCCCAGTGTGGGATTGTTCTAGCTAAGTGTACATCAGGTTCATAAAATATGTTCACCAGAATGAAAAGCCCCTAAAATCCAAGGGCAGCAATGAGCGTGGGGCTGGAAGGGCAATGTTTCATGCCCTGCAAGAAGACCTCCTTCCTCCTCTCTTTGCTAATGATGGCCTCAAATTACCTTTTTAATCAGGTAATGAAGGCTCAATCCTGCCCCCATTCAAGGCAATGTAAAGCCTCCCACAGCACCCAAAACCCCTTTCTCGGAGTGATTAATACCTTCAGTCCACATTCACAAAGGAGCTTAGAAGGGAAGAACTAGTTTCACTGGGAAGCTAGAAAGGGACACCTTTACCAGAATTAGGCATCTAAATATCCTTTTGGCTCTGGGTCCAAGGTCCAAACAGCACTCAAGGGTTAATTAAGCGGGATACTAAAACCCACACATCACTTTAAAACATCCTGCAAGTATCCTTGTAGTGGAATTAACTCTCAATGATGTTTTTCTGTATTGCAGAGATTTCTCTAACTGTGGATGTCTCTGGTATGGTGAAGAGTTTTTTAAAGAAGCGAGTTGGCTGTCACACAGCACAGAATTTAGGTCACACCTCTGCTTTGGACTGTGTGATGGTTCTCAAGCACCTGTCACACCTGAACTTTTACAAAAACAAGGTAGAAACATAGATAAATGGATGGCCCAAATCCTTTATGATGTAATTTCTCTGGCTTCCTCTGACCACCATTCTGTGGGCTGTGTTTCAAGTGCCTTTCTGCTCAAGTTACTTGAATCTGAAAATGTGGGTACTGCACTTTACATGGGCTACGTGCACTTAACTTATACCGAAGTGCAGTATTTCTGTTCATTGTAGATACTTGGCCAAATGCTAACCAGTTCCAAAAAAAAGTCAATTGATAAAAGCATCCTTAGAATAGTGACTGAAAATTGAATGATATATGTAGTTCTTTTCTTGAAAAGCAGCCTCACAATTAGAGCCACTTCTGATTTTGAGGAGGAAGGTTTGGCTGGGACTTTCCCACTCTTGCTCTCAGCCTCCCACTAAGCACGGACAAATCATTTTCTTAAAGGTTAAAGAGAGTCTGCATAACTTCATATGCACAGCGTGCCTGTTCCTTGACCTCAGCTCTCAACATTGTCCAAAGTGTTACTAGAGAGACAGAAATCATTATTAAACCCCCTCAAATTCAGTAGTTGCTGAACACACTTCTGAAGCCAAAGACTTCTGTCTAGCTACAATATGCTGAAGTAAAAACATATCCAGGAGTCGTCCCTGGAGTCTCAAATCATTCTCTCATCACACTGGGTTCAAAGACAATGTGAGCTGTGTAGCGTAGCTGAAAGTATCTGCATAAAGCAATTCCTCTATGATGTTGTTTTGTTTCTGGCTTGCTTTTACCTGGGCTATCTGAAGACATTGTTTGAGGCTCAGGAAAAAAATATGAATAATGTTTAGGCCTAGAGATCAAAAAATCAGGCTTATTTCCATAGTCGTTAGTAGCCAGTATCCCATGTGAATCTGTTCGTTTCTAAAGCTGTGCTGAAATGCTGGGTATATTAGGAAGGATTTCTTCTTATTTTTATTTTATTTTTCTAAGAGTTTGTTCTTGATTTTTGAAGATGCTCAAAGCTTTTTGATGTCACAAAACCAATCATAAGAGGGAAAACACAAATTTAAATGTGAGATAAAAGAGGCTTTGCATGCATGCATAACAAGGAACCCATTGAAGAAAACAAATTACTTGCCACTTCCACAATGGCTCTCTGCCTCCAAGGGATGGGCTGGTTCACAGTGAGGAGGTGATGGTGATAAAGTCACTGTGATAATGTGATCAGAAAAGCTACTATAAGAAAAAAATATATAGCTGAAAGCAAACTACAAAGAAGGAAGGGTGGAAAAAATGGCTTGCCATTCCCCTGGGAATATGAGTGACTTTCAGTATTCCCAAAAAAGTTTCGCTTCAAACGTTATGAGGCCAAAGAAGTCTCTTTCTGTGTGCCAATTCTGGCAGCAAAGGGAGGAAGGCAGAGAAATGAGAATGGTTGATTTTTTTGATTCAAATAACCTTGTTCCCATTTGGATATTCCTTGTCTGGGATCCCTATTGATGGTAATAAGGTGTGAATTTTCCTGATTCGAAGGGCAAAAGTGAGCTCTTGGATCTGAGTTTGTTTGCAAGAGGTTTGTTTTTCTTTTACATTTACAACTCTTTCTTTCTTTTACCATTTTAAAGCCTTGAATGATGAGCACTAAGAGTTGGGGAAAGTCCAAGAGAGCAATATAGTTATACATTTCCTTTACAGTTCTGTTTTTCATGTTTGGGAGCCACTTCAGGCTGGTCAGCAATAAATACTCTTCCCGCCAGTCCCCCTCTTCTGCCTGCAGACAGGAGAAGGTCACAATGGATGCGATCTTTTTATAAGTTTTTTAACTCTTTATTTTGTTTCCCAGGGCAAAACACCGATTTTTAGGAGCTGAAAGTCTGGGAATGCCTCAAAGGATACTGTGTCTACTATGGAATAAGAATATTAAAGTTACTTGATTTGTAGGACAGAAGTTATACTTTCATTTGGCTGGCTATTTATCAAAAAAATTGAGGAATTTTGTGAGTACAAATCCTTACCTGTGCAGGTCTTACGTGTACACTGTGCCCAGGGCTGTGCAACTGAAGCCATTTCTACCTGCCAGGGAGCCCCACTCCGGAGAGATCCACCCTAGACACCTCACCTTCAGGATGTGCTGGTTTGCACAAGGATTCTCCATGTCCATTACTACTGGGTTCAAAACCAGGGGGTGTAAACCCCACAAAATATTCTGAAACAATTTCATTGCCAAAGGACATGAAATACGGTCACAGTACCTGGAAATATTTAGGTTTTCTTTCATTTGGCATTTTTTTGTCTTCGTTTCTTTCTTTCCTTCTCTTCTTCTATCATTTCGTCTATTTCCTTGGTCACTGAAAAAGCAGAAGGTAGAAAAAGAGGAGAAAGAAAAGGTGATCAAATAAAAATAATGAATTAAATTTTGACTTGATTTTTGGGCAATGAACAAAAATCTGAAACACTTTCCTGAAGATTTTTTGTTGTGTTTTTTTTTAAAAAAAGTCTTTGAGACTTTTTGGTCACAATCCTTCAAAATATGAAATTTTTTTCTTTACATGTATTCTTTCACTCTTTGGTGTTGTTTTTACATGGGCAGGTAACTTTCCTACCTGCTGTCAATCAGTTGGCCATGTCAGGCTCCTTTCTGCTGTCCCATCACAGTGAATCCTTTGGTCATATTTTGAGGGTTAGCAACCTTCAGCTTTCATATCTATCAAATGCCAGTTACCTGTGAAAATGTTAATTGTCAAAGGGTTGCTTAGCAATTCTCTGTTGTCAGCAAAAACTTATCCATGGTCTTCAGTGTTGTTTTGGAATCAGATCTGACCCAGTGGACTACTAATCAGTTCTTCCTCCAGCATACTTGCCATGTGATCACTGACTTACTTTATAGGAGTTATCCTTGGATCTTGACACTAAAATAATTGCTCTGAAGTGTTATCATATCAAATTGAAAATTATAACTTCTAAACAATTTTACTTCAGACATTCCCACTGTATTTTTAGAGCCCTAATTTTACTGTCAGTCAGGTAGGAAAATATATCTCAAGTACACAGTATGGATAACAGCATTGGAATTAGCCTGAAGGAGAGTTAAGAAGCCTTCTGCTACTTCAAGTAAGCACCTCTCTGAAGAGCTGTTGCTTTTACCACTAATACTATGTCTTGAGGATCTGAAGAGCATTTCCATCACTGTGAGGAGCTGCAGAGTTATACAATAATCACCTGCAAATTTGACAAAGAAAAGTCAGGATCTTAATACTGCTATTCATTTCCTTTGATATGTTATCTGTCATCTCCCCCTTCCCACACAACCTCTTTATACTGAGAGGGAGATAGCACATCACCTATTCCCTTGATTGCTGAGAGAGACAGTTATTTTTCTCCCCTTTCTCCCTCTCTCTCTCAGTCTCCTTCTTTCCCTTACTTGTGTTTTTTCCTCTCTGCTTTCTTGTGGTTGTTTCTTCCATCTGTCCCTGCCTCTTTTAAGGCTCTTTCAAAGGAGAAGGAAGAATCCTATTTGCTTGACACAAAATACTGAAGCAGAGAGGGAGCTCCTGATGAGGGCTTGGGCCACGAGGCCCACACCAAAGTGAGGGTGTCCCAGTGCTCTCCTTTAGGTGTGGCCAGGCTATGTTTTAAGCAAAGGTCCAAACTCTACTCATTTCACTTTCAAAGCACCTGGACGGGTCTTTGGGGAGCTCTGAAGTCCAGGGGAGGAGAAAGCTCGCATTCATGCTGCCTGGTCTGCAGGGAGGACAGGCCTGGCTGTAGCCGTGTCTGCACCGCCTGCCTTTGCCACCCAGCTGCCCTTGGGACCTCCAGGGCATGAGATCTACACGGTGAAAAAGAGCCCGGAGCTAAGTGAGAATATTTGTACAACCAGCCTTTTCATTATCGTGGGCTTCTTTGTCACTAGCTCTCATTGACCAGCAGAACCTAAAGAAACCTCAGTTACAATTCATTTAATATTTAAATACCTTCTCAGACTTAATTGCATAAAGATTACCTATGGTTTCAAGTCTGATTCACACGGCATAGCTGGCTCTCAAATTTAAATCGATTTAAAATTTGACAGAAACTCTGAAGGCTGCAAAGCTGAGGTTTATTTATATCTCTCATAATCCCAGTGAAATCCTAGGAGTGGATTCACCCAAAAGAGAAGTCACAGTGTTTGGGTTCTTGTCTAACCAAGGCTCATTGATTTTTAAGAGCATAAATTCAGAAACTCTAAAGACGCAGCCAAAGACAATACAGCAAGCAGCGCAGTTTGGAGATCTCCCTGGGGAGAAGATGTGGTTGTAAACACTTGAAAATGTTTAAATTCAGTGAATGGTCTTGTTATATTTGCTAGGTCTGACAGGACAAGCAGTCCTAACAATCTGAAACACTGGACAGAATGGAAGGAAAGGCTTGCCAAAGATAACGAAAGCCTCATAGCCCTTTTCACATCAGGACATGGAGTTATCACACTCTCGGTCCTCCTAGAGATGTTCTTCCCTCCAGGCAGCTCTGATCCAAGAGATGTGCCAGATGTCCTTTGCATTACAGTTTCACCTGGCGGGGGTCTCTCACACCACAGGAGGAATGAGGAAGCCCTTTGTGAGGAGCAGTAGCCTGGTGATTTCATGCTGGCCCACAGCAGCGTGGACAGCAAAGCCCTTTGCACGGTGCCTGACACCCTCAGCCACTTCTGAAAGTCTCTTTGTAGCTGCATGTTACAGACAGCTTCAGATCAGCATTTGTACAGATGTGGTATTGAAGCAGAAAGAATAAATGACTTCCCTAGGATCCCATGGGAGGCCTGTGAGAGAGGAAAGTCTTGGTATGGGCTCATCCACCCCATGGGTCAGTACCCTGGCCCTGCACCATCTCTCCTGGCATTAAGCAGTGCTGTGTTCCAGGCCCTCGGTTCCTGTGTTATGTGGGGTAGGTATGAAACCCTTCCAGATGAGAAAATGGAAGTCTATCTCTGCAAGAAAAATGTTAGAGACTTCTAAAAATACTTCAGTTCAAGAAGAATTGAAATTCTTCTGTAAAAAAAAAAAAGTGTGGAACAAGCAGCAGGTAATACCCAAAGACGTGCTGAATATAAGGGGACTGTGGTTCAAAATCAGCACTCTGGGGTTTGTGAGAAGCAGAAGTGAGTAGCAAAGAGACCAAAGAGGTTGGTGCTAGAGAGACGGGTAAGGAGAACAAGAGTGTTCACAAAAACACCAGGGGAGATGAAGTACTAGCAAGAAGTTGAATCCTTCAGTAAGCTGAGAGACTGAACTCTTTTGAAATCTGCCATTAAATAAATATACAAACACAAAGTTTGTACAACTAGAAAACACTGGAGAAAAATAAACCTGTAAAAATAAAGATAATGACAAAGAATGGGTAAGGGAATATAGAGAAAATATGAAAATAAACAAATCAGCTTTCCGGATTGCATACATCCTAGAACACTTTGGGAATTGAATAACAGATTTATTGTACCACCAACAATTATTTTTTGACAAATCATGGGAGATTCCCAGGGCCTGGAGCAAAGCAAATATTGTGCAGATTTTTCAGAGGAGAACTGAAGCATGATCCTGATAATTACCATCTCATACATCAGCTTTCTCTCCCTGGTAGTATAATAGCACAAATTATTTCCTGAGACCTATGAGGCTCATCTGCCCCTGATGATCCAGTACAGTCCAAGGCAACGCTGGTGTGGGGCTGACTGACAGCTATGATCCCAACCAGGGGAAAGGAGAATGATTTGCTCGGCTATGATGCACCCAGCAGTGTATCTGGATCCCACACTGCAACTCTGTGAAGAAAATACATAAGATGAAGCTGAAAAAACTCATATCCAAACTATAAATGGGTCTACAGTGCTCTGCCTAAGCAAATTAGATACTAATTTAGCTGACCCACAACCTGGCGATGCTGGGGGAAGAATGTGTTTACACCCATGAGGAGCCTGTGAGGAAATATTCTCAGCTCAGCAATGCATCGTAGAGACAAACTGCCCAGTTTGCTCTGAACCCACGTTCCTAGAAATGTGTTGGGAAGAAATTCAGAGAAAATGAAAAGATTCACAGACGGCTTAAAAAAACCCCCACCAATATTGTTAATATAATGAGGAAAAAAAATGGAGAGACAATGAATAAACAGGCACTGCTGCAGTCAGGGTAATGTTCATAGCTGTTTGTCCAGCTTCTGGAAAGGGGCTAAGGCAAAATTCCTTTCCTTAATTTCTTGTTCCCACCCAAAGCCTGATGGTTTTGTGCAGGGTATATATATTTCATCTATCACCATCACTTGTAGATATTTTTTAGGGCCAGGAGGGACCATTAGATCATCAGTTCTGGCCTCCTGCATAACACATGCTGTAGAATTTAATCCAAAAAGGTAATGAACTATTCACCTCAGTGGTGGAGGTGGATGAGGGCTGAACCCACAACTGTTTGATTCCGCGGCTTCTGGGGGGATCATGGGTGAATTTTGACATTTCTTCATTCCAATTCTGCACAGCTTTGTCACGTGGAAAATCCCATGTGATAAACCATTTTCTTTTTCAAAAACCCCTATTTGGAGAAAGAGTAAAGGAGGGAAGGGGATGGAAGCCCACAGTATAAAGGGAAAATTTTAGAGATTACCAGCTTTTTCCAAATTTCATATCAACTTTTTATTCTTGCACTCTTCCTTTGTCAAAATAACCAGACACAAGCATTGGAAAAAACTAAATGATATAGTTTAGTCTCCGAAAGAGTGGGGAAAAAAACTTACTGAGATGTGTTTCTATAGCATACTTTATAAATCCATTCAGTGCGGTCTAATGCAAGTCAGGCTTTAACAAATATTTTTGCTCGACTTGGTTCCAGGATAAAATTGTAGAAGTTACTGAAAGGTGAAAAAAACCCCTCAATCTATTCAACTTAAAAAAAAAATAAAAAGACATTTAAGGGGGGTCTAACTGAAGTATACAAAAATCTTAGCTGAATGGATAATATCAATGCATGTTACTACTTTTGATACTGCACAGATGACAGGATCGGGGGCATAAATGGAAGTTCAAAAAACAAATTCAGAGGAGACATAAGGAAGTGCTTTGTCACTCAAAGAATAATAAATGTTTGGAATGGCCTACTGGGCAAGGTTGTTGAGGCAAAGACAGTGGGCTCGTTCAAGAAGCAATTAGATGCTATCCTGGGGGAAACGCTGTATTACAAGAGACAAGCATCACTGTGTTGAATGGCCTTTTCTCATTCCTAACATTTTCTATGTTCTTTTCTGCAGCTTGTACTCTTAAGGGTCTGCAGCCTTCAGTGTATGATATCAAAACTGAAATCAGGCCCAGCAGTGTTCTCCACTAAACTGGGCCAAGAAGCATAATAAAGATTTGGCCTTGCTATAAAAATGTGCCGCACTGTACTGCTACCCTGCTTATTCCATGCTGGCTTCTGGGCTTCTAATAAAGGAACAGGCATTGGGAAAAGCACCCAGGGTTCAAAGATTTGTTTCACACCTTGTGTCGAGTCCAGAGCGCACTTTCAAGAAACTGGGGCACCCTGCCCTTCAGGTGGGAGCACTTCAGAGGTGGGCTAGGACAATTCCAGCCCATGCAGGGCTCTTTGGATCTTTAACAACTAAACTCGTCATTCAAATGTGCCTTTATTAGAAGTTATTAATAATTTTGGGGAATTGTTCCATCCCTTTCACTTTACCTGTCTGTTCTAATTGTTTCTTCTCCCTCCAAGCACAGTGCCGATCCTTTTCCCCCTCTTTTCCCCTTTGCACACATCAAAAGGAAAGTAAGGTTTGTATTTGTTCTTTGGTGCACACAAGGGCACTCGCAGGATGAGCAAGTATTTAGGAGGTTAAATAATGTACTGTGAGCTGTGCCAAAACAGGTGCACTACTTACAGAGCCATCAGCTGAAAAGGTGCCGATGCATCCCACCACCTCCGAGGAAAATTCCCCCCACATTCATACTGAGGTCTCCCCAGCACCGGTTACCACGCACCCATTTGCTTACAGGGCAGCAAATAGGGACCTGCTGAGCATCCCACGGGAGATCCCCAGTTCTGGAGGTGTCACAGAATGATAGAATTACCTAAGTTGGAAGGGACCCACAAGGATCATCCAGTCCAACTCCTGTCCCTACAAAGGACACTCCCAGCACTCACACCGCGTGTCTGAGGGCATTGTCCAAATGCTTCTGGAATGCTGCAGACTGGGTACAGGGACTGCTTCCCTGGGGAGCTGTTCCAGTGCTCCACCACCCGCTGGGGGAAGAACCTCTTCCTAATGTCCAATCTAACCCTCCCCTGGCACATTTTCCTGCCATTCCCTCAGGTGCTCTCATAGGTTGCAAGAGAGAGGAGCTCAGCCCCTGTTTCACCTCCCTCCCTTGTGAGAAGGCAGCAAACAGCCATGAGATCCCCTCTCATGTTCAGCTGCCGAGGCACACGGAGCTCCTGGTACCAACTGAGCAAGCTGATGTGCACACAGAAGAAGGCAGTGGCACAAAATATACCTTAAGTTACCCATTCTATCACATCTTCTGATTATGGGTTACAGAGGAAGATTCAGTGGCTCTCTATAGCAGGCTGCATTGAGGCTCTACAGTAAAGATTGTCTTTTCTCCCCCTAAATATACGAGGTATCTTGCAACAAGTGGTAGTGGACAGACACAACTAGAGAGTTAGGAAGTCCTTGAGGACATTCATTTTACTGCACACACAGGACTGTGCACTCTCAAGTATTTCACAGTCAGCTCAGTGGGGTGGGTTTTAGGGAAATATTTAAAGAATGCTGCGTTTGTAGCTGTGCAGTTTTGTGTGGAATATCTCCATCAAACATACAGGGCTGCACGAGAGAAAGAATTAAACTAGGTTGGGGTAGGGGAATATATGGATGTGCAAGGAATGCTCAGCTAAGAAAGAAGTTTAATGACTGGAGAAGAGGGATGGTGGCCTCTCCTTCTCCAGCCAGGGTGAAGAAGGAAAAAGGAACCTTGAGTTTCTGTCCCTGCCCAGGAACTAAGGCAGCCCCTAATTCAGGACCATGCAAACAGAAATTAAATTAATACGTATGGCTGAAAGACTCACACAGTCTGTTCTCCCTCCTCCTAACTCTTCTGCAAATTTGTTTGATTGGCTGTTTTTTGTTCTTTTTTTATTGGTGATGGATTCTTATTATTATGGTTCTAACCTTCATTACTGTGGCTTTGTGTCCCAGCACTCTGGGGGAAATGCATATCCAGAACAGCTTTGTAAGTGCCGACAAAGCCATTTGAAGTCTGCATCACTGGTTAAATTATTTGCTAACAAACTTTGAGACTTTTTGCCCTTCCAAAGGAACCATTTCACATGTGGTTTTTGGCTTCCTCTGCAGTGGCCCAGCAATATTATTTTATCCCAGCAAAGAGCATATTATTGTTTAATATCATTGCTATATTCCAGTATGTTTCCCAAGATGATAAATGTTGGCACAGAAAAGAGGCAACTTTTTCAAACAATAAGTAATAAATTGTGGAAGGCTGAGGTAAATATTTTTCCATGTCCCCAAACAACTCTGAGTACATTCCTGAGGAGTGTATTGACAGTAAAATGTATGAGAACAAGAAAATTTCTTGGATCAGGTTGTGGTTGTTGTCCAAGCCATAAAGTATCAAGAAAATTCCTCATTCTTTCTAGCATCTGTTCCACTGTGTACTTCTGGGTGCAGCCTTAAAGCATTCAAAATGTCTACTATAGCAAATATGAATATGAATGAGTCAGTGTGAGAAGACAAACTGCCTTGTTCCAAGGCCTTAGGAATAAAAAACAAACAGAGTTTGTCAGATACCTCCAGATATAGGGGAGTTATCTTGACAACAAACTATTCCCATACCTGGATTCTCTGTGCCAGTGAGATCTGCAGTGCTGTGGGCACCCATTCCTGTCTGGTGGCACCCAACCCACCCAGGCAAGGTCAAGAGAAGTCACACACAGTTTGCTGAGCACTGCAGGTGCGCAGTGGGCTGCTTGTGAACAAGCCACAGACAACAAATATCAGCAATTAACAACTAAAAACGTCACCTCAGGATTATATTTGAAACCTAGTCCTTGCTGGAGGGCAAACTGCAAAGAGAAAAGGATGACTGAACTAAAAATGTTATTATCTAGTGTAACATTCACCTGCAGGCAGTGCCACTGCAGCCATCCTTGTGTGCATTACCTCCAGCACCACACGTGTATCTGGCCATCTCTACCCCTGCTCATCTCTTTGAACCCCATTCTCACAGATTCTGCCCTTTGGCTTGCACAATCCTCCAGGAGGAGTGCTCACCTTAACCCACCAGGAGCCAAAGGACTAACAGCTGAGCTGCAGGTACCTGGCCCCAGCTGCATGAAAACACACACCTCACCATTTATAGCAAAGGCTTCTGGATAATTATTTTTCAAAGGGCTTTTACAATATTTAAATATTGAACATGGGCATATTCAACACCCTTCCAGGCCAATACTTGCCTGTTTAGATGGAAGCTACTCATCCTCTAACACTGTAATGGGAAGACATACTCAGTATACACACTTTGCACTTGAGACATAAATAATAAATGCAATTTAAACTGAAATTTCAGCAGACTTTCCATTAAGTCACAGATCACTGTTGGATGGACATAGTTTTTTATATCTGGCAGAGAGCTGTATCTCAGATATGTAGACTTCATGTAGAGATGGGATATTTTGTACGAACATTAATAATGATGTTCCTACATTGCTCATGCTGTGGAAATGCTTCCTATTCATCTCATTATCTTCTGGTCCCACAATGGCAGCACGATGAGTGCACAGAAATGAGTGAGAAGCCTTCTATGTCTTTGTGTGGTGGGTATAAAATGGTTGCAAACCAGATAAATGTTTAAATGCATTATCTCTTTAACATTCTGCACTACCCTTCTGGAAAGACCCCATATATTTAAAATCAAAAGGGCAGAGACCACTTACCATGGGAGAAAAAGAGAGTGATTGCTTTGTCCTACTATCTGTCTCCCAGGGAGCAGATCACAGAGCACCAAGGTGGTTTCCCTTATGCCTTGAAAATGGCTGATGACAACCCAGAAGCACCTAGACAGAAGTCTGATTCATTCACTCATATCAATCCCACAGATCTGCTCTAAATCCCTCTTCTCAGTCTCCTCCTTCAGGGTTAAAAAGATGGCAGAGTAGAGTGTACCAGGGAGTTGTTCTGAGTTATTGCTGTGTATGTTTCAGTGGTCATTGCTGTCTTCATAACCCTCGTTTCAATATAAATCACTTCTGTTTTCACATTTTGCCTGGACTGGTTCCACATCCCAGGGATCATTCCCATGACTAGCTGTTGAATTTGTCCCCTCAGCTCTTCCTTAATGACTTTTCACAACATTGGTGAAGGCTTCAGCACCCACTGAAAGCATTAAAGAGCCTATTCTTATCTTTCACAGATTCCAACAAGAATGGTGGGGCTGTGTGTTCACAAACCCTGCTTCTCTGCATGTCCTTGGACAACTCCTTTAAAGGCTGCGAGAGTCTCCGTGTGGGAGAATGAGAGTATTGACACTGGCCTTCCAACCATGAAAGTTACTACACAGAATCACTTAAAAGACTCATTGAAGCCCAGAACAGTTCGTGAAGGCAAACACTTGGTAGGAAAGTAAGAGGTACACAAATTCATGGAGAGGAGAGGAGCCTAGAGGTAGCTTAGCTGCTACCTCAGCCCGTAGCCTCAAAATACAAATGATGACAAGATTGCAAGCAAGAATATCCCAAGATTCGCTGTTCTAATTCACATCAGCAAACAACTCCTTGTACAGACTAATCTCTGGAATAGGCCCCCATCCTGCACGCTATTATAATAGAACAATAAATATTTAATTTGAAACAGAAGATACTAATGAACATCTTAAAAGAAGATTGTGATAGGTTGGCAGACTGCCATGCTCATCTCCACTTTATAAAGAGCTTTCCTCTTGTGTTGAATTCCTAGATGACATCTGTCCAATGGAATTAATTGGCCTCTGTCTTGCCCCACACCTCTTCTGGTTTAATTATCCTGCCATTTGTCCAGCAGTGGACGATTTTCTTCTTCTCATTGTTTTTTTGCTCTCAGTGTTCTCTGTTGGCGTGGAGTGTTTTCCAAATTCCATTCTGTTTTCCCCTTACAAGTTCCTGACCAATATTTTGTGACATCTTCTGCAGAAAGAACCATTTAGAGTCCAACTCAAAGTGAGCTGTGATCAAAAGCCATTGGCTTCAACAGCAGATAGATCAGGTTTTCACACCTTCCATTGTGCCTCAGCAGTCATAGGACAGAAATGTGCATTGGAAAATGGAGTTGCACATGTGAGGAGGAAGAGATGACAAGACTGATTTGCAGAAAAGAAACAGTTTCTGTTTTCTCAGAAGCTATAGCTTGACCTCAGGCTACTGAAATATTTCCATTACTTCATGGCTTTTCCTTTGCAGATATATCAGATACTAAATCTATCCAGGGAAGTACTTTCCCTTGCAATTACCAAATTACAAAAGTGCGAAAAGTCACAGAAGAGATGAAATGCATTTTAGAATTAGCCAACAGTTTTTTAGGTTGTTTTTTCACTTTTCTCCATGTGCCGATTGGCATTTTCCCGTGTCAGTATTTAGAATCATGGAATCACACAATTACCCGAGTTGGAAGGGGCCCACAAGGATCATCCAGTCCAACTCCTGTCCCTACACAGGTCACTCCCAACATTCACCCCGTGTGTCTGAGGGCATTGTTCAAATGCTTCTGGAATGCTGCAGACTGGGTGTTGGGACTGCTTCCCTGGGGAGCTGTTCCAGTGCTCCACCACCCGCTGGGGGAAGAACTTCTTCCTAATGTCCAATTTAACCCTCCCCTGGCACATCTCCCTGCCTGAGAAGAGCTCAGCACCTGTTTCAGCTCCCTCCCTTGTGAGAAGGCAGCAAACAGCCATGAGATCCCCTCTCAGTCTCCTCTTCTGCAGGCTAAACAGACCAAGGGACTTCAGCTGCTCCTCATATGACTTCCCCTCCAGACCCTTCACCAGCCTTGTGGCTTAAAAGCTGTTAAAAAGAAACTTAAAAATTAAGGAAGAGGAACTTTTCTGGGTAAAAGAGGGAAGGGAAAAGAAAGCTCACCTTGCAAACAAAGCCCTCTTTCCTGGTAAAAGGAATGGATAAAAGAGTGATGCATTGAGAAAGTATGAAGCCATTCCTGAAAAATTTCATGGCCATGGAAGGGCATAACGTCAGGTTACAGCAAACCCAAACTTATCCTCAGACCCTAATTTCCATCTCTTTCTGTTCCTGGGAATCTTTCAGAGTTCACTCTTTGTGGTAGCTGGTACCTGATTTTTCCCACACCATGACATATTGTCTAGTCTACGTGTTCAGCCGGTGCCTCGTACCTGGCCTGTCAGAGCTGGGTTAGTCTGTGTCAGGGAACCAAGAACTCATAAAGCTGGGGAATATTCTCCTAGATCAAGAGAATATTCCTGTGCTGTAAGCCAGTAGCTGCAGCTACACTTGAGACCAGCCGTGGTCTCATCTCTTACAAACTGCACTTGGCAGTTGTATTTATAGGATTGTAAACAGCCAGAGAGATGTGAGGCACAGCCCTGAAACATTACTTCCTTTGCCTTCAAAAAGCACTTCTTCTGAAGTGCCCGGAGACGTCCTGTCTTAGGGGTTATCCCCAGTTAAGGTAAACCAAGTGAAAATGTGTGACTGCTGTCAAAAGAAGAATAATGCTGGTGCTTATAAAAGCTCTTCTTCAGATATGAGCACCGCACCGTTATGCATAACCTCTGTGTTTGATTTCTCTGTCATATTTTCTCACACTGGAGATGGTCCCAAAGCAAACCTCTGAGTGCAAGTGCAGAACAAGATTAAGAATCAAAGCCTAGAACACCAGAACATATGTTTGGCTTCTTGCTTTTGTCTTTATAGAGGTCCAGCCAAAAGCTTAAGTGCAAACACCCTTGAATATTTGTATGTTTTGCACAATAGGCCAAAATATTTATGCTTAATACTATTAACCTTTTGCAGACTAAACGTTTCCTGCAATTGAGGTAATTGCCATTGATTCTGCAGAGGAGAGAAGCCCTGTTTGATCCAAATACGAGGCTACCTCAGCCTTGTGTGTTCCCCAGATATTCTGATTGCTCCTTCAAGACAAGAAAACCTCACTCCTTACTATTGAATCCCTGAGGTGGGTTCCCATAATGTTCAGGCCCTCGGACGAGTGTCTGTGGGTGCAGTGCCATGTGGTATGAGCCCACAATGCTTTCCATTGGAAACCAGTAGCCTGTGGGTGCAACAAAAGTAAAACACAAACTTATCAGTTGGTTTACGATAATAAAATTAAGATACTTACCTTAGCAAAGAGAAAAGGCTTTCAGCATGACCAAAGACATGTGCCCATATCTCTCAAACCCAGAATGTACCTGTACTCCTTTAGAGAGAAAAGTCAGACATACCTGCAAATGCCACAGCTGGAGATCTGACACCACCAGATACCTCTGACACCCTGGAGCTTGCCTCTGTCCTTCTTATGCCCTTGTGGGACTCTCCAAATTCCACTGAAGGTTTCTGCTCTTCCAGTCCTCCAACTTTCTTAGATGCATCTCAGCAGTCTGTTGAAATCCCATACAGGTCAAAACAAAGTGTTAACAAAGTGATTTTTGCCATAAATCAAGGTTTAGGAATACACTGTCTTTTCCTCCTTGAGGTTGTTTTTGACAATCTCACTAAGTGAATAAACAAACATCACACTTCTAGACTTATTTTTACACCACTCACATAAAGCTAGAAACTACCCAAACTGTTACAAAATATTCAAAATCCATCCTGGCTACTACCTCATGGAATATTATACAGGGAATATCTTAATGTGTTTTCCTTGCACACCCAAAATTCTATTGAAAATTAAATTATTTAAGACAGAAAAAATGAAACAAAAAATTCATTTAAGTATTACTCCAGGATATTTCAGCATTAAAGACCTTTAATCACATTTATTAATCAAGTCCCATATAAAAAAAAAACCATCTTCTAAAGTGAGAACAGAGGAAAATTAGGACAACATATATCTGTGAAAAAAGTTAAACTTTTTTATTCCAGGAGAACTCAGCTAAAAGCTCCCTCCATTCAGGCACCTGGGTTTCGTTTCATAATAGCTTCGGTCCATTGTTCCTTATTATCAGAGCTGACTATGTTCAAGCTAAGGCAGATCTTGTTCCTAAATTTATGTCTCTGTGTGTGACCACTACAATATGTGTTTTGTATGCTTTTCCCTGAAAGCCTAATATAGTGATACCTGTGACACGGCTTGGACTCCCCCTTTCATGTATATTACCAACTCGAACTGCAACCTGCTGGTAGATTTTTCTTAAACTCTAAAATGAGGGTCTAACCTTCTCTTCTTTCTCTTTTTCTTCTCTGTTACCTATAATCTTGATTTGACTCACACAAAAGTGACACAGTGGGAAATCCACTCAAGAACACTTTGACAACTAACAATGGAAACCTACCTACACGAAAGTTGACTGGTGGCGTTTATAGTGAAAAAATGTATTCAAGTTTAAAGATGTCATCTGTGTTAACTGATCCGTGTTGGTTTTGTGTGTGTTTGTCAAAAGAAATGTGCTGTGGAGTCACCTCTGTTAGGGTAAAGAAAACTAACCAGAACAACATCACCACTAAAAACGATGGGTAAACTCAGGGGAAAAAATTCCCAAAAAAGGAAGTTTGGGGAAATATGATTTTTTAGGTTGGACCAAATCCAAAGAACTTGCATGAAACAGTAAAACTTGAGCATATTTAAATGAAATTAATATATAGAATTATTTATACTCCTGTTCCTTTTGCCTTCTCTAACATGAACAATATTATTTTATGCAGTACCAAAGGTGTGCTAAATGCATCTCATGGATTAAATCAAAATATGACTACTGTAGATTTTTCAGGAGTAGCTACTGATTGTTTTGGCTTCAGTTTTAGACTTGAAGCTGAGACATTTTACACAGATTCCTTTCTCTCTGGAATGAAAAGAATCCAGATCTTGTTGCAAACCAGCTTCCTTCATCAAATGGGACACCCAAGGCCATAAGTTGCCATTGGAAATCTCAGGCATTTCATCCCAGAAAAGAGAACAGATGAAAGACAGCTCAGAATTCAAAGACACTAATATCCAAGTAAAAGGTCTTGACCGAATCCATGAGGATATTAAAGTCATTGATATTGTACAAGTCCTCATGTCCTCTTCTGCATCTACTAGGTCAGATCTTGCTGCTCTCAGCTGACTTGAAGCACTTTGTCTCACCATTATATCCACTGCTAATAGACACTTTTGTTGAAAAACATATCAAATGTCCTGCAAATGTGAAACTCAACCCCAAAATGGTCCTTCAGAACAGGTTGCAAACACTTGAGGTGGAGCTGACACTACTGTGACACTCCTGTGGAACGAGGGACAACAGGAAAACCTGGGGGCTCTTGGAAGGAACCTGAGGTGCTGAGATGCAATGAAGACGAGCGCTGCATAAAGCAGGAATGGAACAGAAAGGATCCGAAGGAAGAAGGAGCAGAGTGGCTGTCACAAACCTCAGCTCATTCATCCAGGTCAGAGAAGTCTGAAGAAAGGACAGAGTTCAGAGGAGTCTGCACTGCTGTCCACACTGCCAATGGTCTCTGGCTAAGCAGAAGGCTTTAATAAATAAATTGCCTACACCTGATTGATGTCTGTTAATTTAAATTCACTTAAAAATTTAAATGGAGCAGGGGAAATAATATTATCTCTTTAAATGAAACCATCTGAAGTGATGCCACTGTGTTCAATGGTTTTTCACTCATCCAAGTTACCCCTCATGATGCAGAGAAGTTGTTCATAAAAGAAAGTCACTTGGCTGCTTTAACAATATTCATGCAGTAAACTGGGAACTAAACTATGTAATTTGCACAACAAGGAGTACCCCAGAAGATCCAGTGAGAAGTAAATAAGTTGGAATGAATGACTAGAAAAGGAATTTCATCTCCTGCTACTGTGGCCACCCTGATTTTGCTGTGCAGGTCCTGAACGTGCTTCTAAAAGAGAACAAGAGCTCTGCACGCCAGCATGTGTCATGACTACATCACTTTTACAGCCATTTTAGAGCCAGGTAAACTGAGGGACTTGGGTAATGCATATCCCAGACTGCTAGGAATGCAATTAGGGCATGTTAGCTCACTTCAGCCATTAACAGGCATTTTCTGGTGTGCTACCTTGTACACGGTGTATCTTCCCATGTGGACCCTCCACCTCAGCCCACGCAGGGGCTATCACAGGACCACAGGTCCCACGTCACCCACCTGATTTCTCCTACAGCTTCACTGCCAGAGAATTCTCAGCATCACGCCTCCACCTAAATTCTCCAATCAGAAAACCTCCAAAAGTTCTGTGATTGAACAAAACAAAAGGCCCTTTAAATTCTACTATAGAGTGGATGTATTCAAGTAAGATGAGGGTTGCTGTGTCTCATGTTTGTCCTCAGGTAGTCAGGGTAATTGACCCAGCAATATCTGCCCAAAGGAAGAGACAATATTTGAAATTTCTGCTAGAAACAATTATGTACTTGACCTTAAAGTATGGGTCTTTCTGCTCTTATTTTTTTAGGAGAACATTAAAAAAAAAAAAGGAAAACAAAGCCAGAAAGGCTCTCAACTCTTTGAAGGTCCTGTTTGTGCTGAAACAGGCTCTGTGAATTGATAATTGGCCTCTCAGAGCCCAGGGGATGAGAGGCCAAGTCAGCACACAGCAGGCAGGCACCTTTTCCATGCTCAGCACTTCTGCAGCCACTCACATCCCCAGCCCTGCTGCGGGGTCTCAGTCCCTATCCCACAGCCTGCTCTCAGCACCCTCCTCGCTCAACCTCCCCCCTGCCTCTGCCCAGCGTTACCACCCCTTTTGCAATGCTCCCATCCCTTTTCTCCTTTGCAAAGGGCTGGGAAGAGGTCTTACAGAAATGTGCTTGAGGCAGGGATGTCAGTTTGTAGGTGAAGTACTCCAGCCCTAGTGTCACTGGTGGACATGGCCTCTTTCACAAAGTTAAAGTAGGTAGGCACCTACCTCCATGAGTAGCCCAAAAAAATAAGCAAAAGATCAAACCCACAAATATAAATCTTGTCTGTTCTTCAGCATCATTTACTGTTTCCTGTTAAACAAGTGGCTGAAATGATGGAAAGTGTCTGTGGGGTTTTTTTAGTTCGGGAGACAGGTGGGGGACGGAAACGAGAGGTACCTACTTTGCCTAAAGGTAAGGTTAAAGCTGACACCAAAACAACTGTCTAAGATGCCCAGGTCAGGTCAGAAAACAACTCTGCTTCTGAGCATCATTCCCATGAGTTTAGAAGGAATTCACTGCTTGATACGTAGGGTGGCCCAGGGTTCCCCAAGGCATCCCAGCACCAGAGGATTAGAAGGCACCAGGGAGATACCTCAGGATGGGAAGACACCCACACTGGTGTAACTTCTCTGCAGCACACGCTTGTCCCCAAGGGCTTGCAGCACTTCAGATGCTGTTCTTGAGGGCTGTGCCTTTTACCCAGGGCAGGGCTGGCTCTCCTGCAGCCAAGGGGGGGGAGGAGATGTCCCATTGTCTGCACAGGGAAGCCTGGGGCTGCTGGCCAAGGAATTGCTCAGGTTTTCTTGGCACTGGCACTGTCTTGGCTCCAATGCTGATAACATGGCAATCCCCACACACAGACACATCTGGACAGGTAGAAAGTTTCTCTGCTCCTCTATAAGCAATGTCGTCTCGGCAGAAGCATGTAAGGCCCAGATTTTACACTTGTCTCTTTGCCTTCATAACCATGTGGATTAGAAACAAAGAATCTCCAGCAAGACCATGAGCCTTTCATGGGCAGCAACTTTGTTTTCCTGCTCCATCAAGAGAGAAGACATTGGTAGTTTCCAGCAGTGTCCCCACGGCCCCTCTGGAAGGGAAAGCTCATCGTGATCTTGGAAGTTGTGCACAGCATCAGGTTCTTGCTCCTGCTTCCCCCCTGGGCCAATGGGTGAAGGCAATCACATAACAGAAATGCACAAACACATGTGCATGGGTGATTTCAACCTTGCTGGGCCCAGGGAATTCAAACCACTAAAAAAAATAGAAAAGAAGCAAGCCTCACCATATCATTGCTTTAAAAATCAAAACAACAATAACAAGAAGACCAGTCAGGTTAATTACAGTAGAGCAGAGAGGAATCTCTAAGATGTAAATACATTTCCATGAACATTAAAACCAAACTCCTCTCTAAAGTGTTTTTCTTTCACAAGCAAGCAAGAAAATGCATTGGATAAAACAACCTTTGCTTATTTTAGTTTCGACTCAATTACCTGTTAATGGAAAAAATCTGGCACCGCTAATAATGAGGCAGGAATGAGATCACTGTTCTGGAGGCCTGGCTTGTCATGGAAGCTTGCAACAAGAGGTGCATTTATCTGCCTTTCTATAACCCTTTTCAAGCACTCTGTCAGGGAGCCCAAACTGAACAGCCAGTTTAGGAGGAACTTGGAACCCTCTCCAGGCCCCCTCAGCCCTCTGGGAAAAGGAAAATTATTGTTGGCAAGTCTGCCTGGCTCCAGAAGTTGATCCAGTGCCCCCCACTTGCCCATGCAGCAGCAGACAGAGCTAAGAATTTTGTTATAATTAAATAACAGAGTGCTGATTGGTTGCTGGAGGTGGTCTTGAAACCGGTGTTTAAGGCAGCGGAGAACAACGGTTACTATTCATAGAAAAAGCAGAGTCTTAAAATCCATCTGTTTCGTTCCAAATTTAGGCCAAAAAAATGCTCACTCACTGTCTTTAAAAATACCACCTGCTTCGCTATTTTGTATAATGTGCCATTATATAAGTTTGAAGGAGGAACAGGCAGGGAGGCAGCGGAGGCTGAGAAGGGGCGGGGGGGAACAGATTAAAAAGATATAGTTAGATCCCAAAATACCCCAGCAGCATATTCGAAAGGGAACACAAGATAAGGGTGCAAAGGAGATATTTTCTCGGGGAGATTAAAACCAGGGAGTTCGCTGTTGCCTCAGAGGCAGCTACTACGAATGGGCTTGTTTGCAAATAAGATAACAATCTGTTTTATTTAAAAATTTTTAAAAAACCAAACCTGTAACAAAACCTTCTTGTTGCTCATCCAGTTCCCTTCTTCACCACGCTACAGGACTGAGGAATCACCTTGAGCCTTTCCTACCCTGCAGAACTTTCTGGTGCGAGGCCAGGTCGGGTCATTGCAGCCTGCCCAGCCAGAGCCCCTGCCAGCAGGTACTTCCCCATGGGGCTGTGCTTCTCCTCAGTGGGTTGGTGAAAGCAAATAACTGGAAGGAAGGAGGCAAGGAGCAGCTAAGACCACGGCATCTACTTTTCCAGAGCAGCTTTGCTCTGTGAGAAGTAATATTAATGAGGTCTGGTGTCCTACAGATGTGTCTTCTCTCTCCCCATCGTCCTTCCCCTTCTCTTGTTTTCCTGCTGCAGTCTTACATAATATTACATATTGCAGCTGCAATATTTCCAGTTTTCCCTGTACCCTTAACTCTCTCCCATGTCCCTTGTTCCCTCCAACACCCCAATGCTCTCCATGTCTCCTACCTAATCTTCTTGGCCTGCCAGCTGGGCAGGAGAGCACAAATGCTGGTCCAGAAGTAGATGTGTGATAATTGGTCATCTGGACACTGCCAGAAAGAATGGAGAACAGCTGAGCTCTCCTTGTCTTTTCTTCAGCAGTGGATCTGGAAAGCCTCTCTTCTCGGTGCCGGCAGAGATTTGCCTGGAACTCAGAGGGATTTTATAATCTCTGGGTGTCTGTCTGCTGCTGTCAAATATGGTTCGAAATGCCAGAAGATTCAAGAATTATCAGGAGAGGGTCAAACAGATGGGCAGACAACATGACTTTGTGATGTCCACTGCCTTACAGGTTTGGGGTAACAACCCCCTGCCCCACATTACATGCATTTCCAACCTCAGAAAAAGAGTAATTCCTAAAACATGGATGGAAGTCATGAGAGAATATTTTGGTTTGATCCCTGAAGAAAATCAGTCCAGGAATTGGCAGACTCCTGTCATCAGAGAGTCCTTAAAACGGGTCGGTGGCATTACTGACAGAGATGGGTGTTTGGGATGCTTTCCCTTGTAGCTGCTCTGCTTTCAAAGCCTCAAGATGTTTTCCAAGAACCTCTTAAGATTAATGCCAACATACCTGTCTACTCCTTTTATAATATGGCAATTGGTATAATCTCTGAGCTAATTTGCATATTCATAGTTTTATGGCTCCAAGATCTTTAGCGTTTCTGTCCAACAAACACCACTGAAGCTCCAAATTGGTCCTGTACTGAATTTAGCCTTCAGCTGGAGCACCTCTCCCAAAACAACATCCAAAATCTTGACCCAGAGACTCAGGTGGGAAAGCACTCCTATGTGTGTGCCAGACATAGCTGGGCAGCACTGTCAAACATGGTTATTGTTGTTATTATTATTATTATCTTTCATGATTGTTGAAATGGCCCATGCAAATATTTTACTGTGAATTTTCTTTACGTCTTTTTATGGTCTAATGAAATGAACAGGACTTTAAAGATTGCTTTCTTTCCTGCCTTTCCTTTCCTTTTTTTTTCCTTTAAGCAAAGCTTAAAACCATGTGGCACCACGTTATTGAGTCAGCAATTGCTTAAACTTTTTAAAATTCCATATGTTAAGTGAAAAATGAGATTTACAAAACTAATGGAAAATAAATGTCTCCTGAACATGCAATACATTGACTCTCTTCCTTGCCTTGTCCTGTAAAACCAGGCGGAAGCACTAGCTCCAGTGAAGTGAGCATCTAGGGATGAACAGGGTGATCAAACCATACACTTGCAGCCAGTCAATCACCCTCCTTTACACCTACAGTGTATTTTTCCTTCATGTTTCCAGTGCCTTGTCTGATGGGGTCCTTGACTGTGACTCCTGAGTACAAAGGAATTACATGAAAATAATGGCAATTTTCTCCCAGGAGCAGCGACCCAGATCAGGTCCTCCAAGCAATGGAAATTTGGAGGCAAGTCTGAAGGCATAAGCCCATCAAGGGACACAGCCAGTGCACAACCTATAGGAAACCCAAGTGGTTCCTTTCCCAGGAACATGTAGTTGCTTTCCAGGGCAAACAAGGGTTCCCAACATGAGTCACCCACCACTTGTGAGCCTTATTCAACCTATCTTTTGAACACTTGCCTCTCTCCCTGCACACACAGAATGAAAACCAACTTGTCCAGGAGTAGTGGTCTTGGACTCTGCTTTCCAAAAGTCTGCTAATCAAGCAGCCAGCAAAGAACACAGGATTTGCTGAATATAGGACTCTCACCTTGATGGCGTCTCCTTTGAATCGTGGCATTCAAAGATCTCCTGGAGCCTTATGTTTTACATTAGAAGAGAGCAGCTATCCCCAGCAGAGATGCAGCCTGTGTCTGGTTGATGGATGGCCATGCTCTAGCAAGAGTCAAAATGATGAGGAAAACGAAAAAAAATATTCCCTAGAAACCTTAACTAGCAGGAGAGTAGTTTGAGCATCACGTTCAATTTGCTGGCTACCAACAACAGCAAGATCTGGCATCTTCCACAAAGGCTTTGCAGCAACATCCTCTTCCCCATCACAGAGTCCCATCCCACCCGTGCTGCCCACACGCTCTCATGGGTGATGAGGGGATGTGTTCTGCTCAAGTCAAGGGGAGAGTCACGTTAGACCACAACTGAAACAGCATCAGGCCTTGGATTAAGGGAAAGAAATGGATTTGGTAAAAAAATCACCATGACTTGATCCTTCTTATAGGAAACATGATGAAATACTCACCTATATTAACCTTTATTAACAAATTTGAAACAAAAAAAAGCTTCTGTCTTGTATACTAAGTATTAGAAAAGGTGTTAGCAATTTAAAGAACTATATATTCTGTTTACACAGTATTTAGCACTTCACCCAGTACCTCCCAAGCCCTCTACAAAGCAAATTCCTTCTGCAGCCAACAGACAATGGCTTTGCAGCCAATTTTGGGTTTTATCAGACCCCTCAGTGAGGGACAGCAGGGTCTCAGCACTGGGACAGGACTTCCCAAAACTGCCTCACTCCCAGCTTTGCAGAAAATCACTTTGCCAGTTTTCCCACACAAGTAAGAACACTCACCCTTCCTGCAGGGTCCATCAAGAGGGTCTGAAGAGAGGTGCATTACCTGAGCAATTCACTGGCACAGCAGCAGGGAACCAGCCTGCTCCGAGACCTTTGCATTTGACTGCCCTCAAGTGCCATTGTAGGAATTACTACAGCTGAGATTTTCCAAGAAAACTGGTTTTAAGGCAACATCCACTTCTGAGAGATTCCAGGAAATTACAAAGCTTAAATTCCTACTTAGATTAAAAAAAATTCAAACAAACCAACCATTTCATAAAAATTCTTGAATGCAAGCTCACCCTCATCCTGCAACATCTACAGACATTTGCTGCATCAGGTGGACGATGGGTGCTCAGCACAAAGAGCAGGCTGTGCTGTAAGGGCTCACTGCACTAAAAAAATATATATATATGGAAAAATGGGCTAAAATCTACCCAGGAGACAAACCCTACAGCCAGCACTAATGAGGGCTACCTAAGCTCTCCTGTGTGACCTTTACAGTGCATCAACCTGTGCTGTGTGATCACCAGGTTGAACAAAAATATCTTAAAACTGAAGGTACCATCAAGTCCTGGTCTCCTGTCCCCAAGTCAGGATCACAACACACAGAGGGATGACATTACTGTAGCTCGTGTGCTATTTCACAGAAGCATAAAATGGTTTGGGTTGGAAGGGGCCTTAAAGCCCATCCAGTTCCAACACCTGTCATGGGCAGAGACACCTCCCACTGGATCAGGGGGCTCCAAGCCACATCCAGCCTGGCCTTGAACACCTCCAGGGATGGGGCAGTGACCACTTCTCTGGGCAACCTGTGCGAGGGCATCCCCACCCTCACAGGAAAACATTTATTCCCAATATATCATCTCAATCTCCCCTCTTTCAGTTTAAAACCATTCCTCCTCTTCCTATCCCTGCAATCCCTTATCAAAAGCCCCTCCCCAACTTTCCTGGAGCCCCTTTCTGTACTGGGAGGCTGCTCTAAGGTCTCCCCAGAGCCTTCTCTTCTCCAGGCTGAACAACCCCAACTCTCTCAGCCTGTCCTCAGTTGGGAGGTGCTTCAGCCCTTGGGATCATCTCCATGGCCTCCTCTGGACTCGCCCCAACCGCTCCATGTCCTTCCTGTGCTGAGGACTCCAGAACTGAACGCAGGACTCAAGGTGGGGTCTCACACGTGACCTCTTGGTCACAGCACTTTGTCTTTTGCCCAACCACGTGCCATTTGCTTTAAAAAATAGAAAGTATTTTCACCTATTGCAACAAAAGCAATAGTTGATGGCACAAAGCGAACTGAGCACGGGAACCCAAAGGAGACAGAGGATTTCTCACCACCAGAGCTGGCTGCAAATTGTCACTATGCTCTCAAAATGTTTCTCAAGGAAGTTTTCCAGCTGGGCTGTAAATCTTCTGGTCAGAGTAAAATGCAGTCAACGCATGAATGAGTTGACAAGTCATTCTCTGCACATACTAAGTTGCTTTTATTAATCCAGAACTGCATGCTACAGATACTGTACAGCATGAACATTTATTCATTACAAAAAATGGCTTCCAAACCATTAAAAATGAAAATCGGAATAAGAGCATAAAACGGAACAGTAACATCACAACTGTTAGGAAACATTCAAAGTATTCACAAAAAATGTTATAGTTAGCATCTTAATAAACCAGAGAAAAATCTGAGACAGTTTTACAATCGCTTCATGTCAACTACAATGGCACTGAATGAACAGATGAACAATTTTTTCAGCTTTATACAGCGTTTTTTTGCAACATCAACATGCCTAGGTTTTTTTTTTTTTGTTTTAAGTTTGCTACCTACCTGTATGTAGTAAGTGTACATAGAAGTGGCAGTCTGATTTTCCTTTTATGAATAACCTAATATACAGAATTTGGCCCTTAAGGGTTTATACCTCTTCATTTTAAATGCTTTCCGGACAATCTGCTACCAAACACGTCTGTTATAGGTGACATTAAAACTACATACATATCTACCTATGTAACATCACAGCAAAACAGGATGAACAAAAAAATTACAGCATTAAAAAAAAAAAAAAGAAGAAAAGTTGTTGGGAGAAAGTTAAAAGTCACTGAGAGTTTTGGCACATAAAAATTTTGCACACAGCCTACAGTCCTAATGTCGCAGGGGATTCAGCTGCAGTTCTGAATGGGAGACACTTGGACCTTGCTATTTTTCAAACAGCGTTGCTAAAAATTCCCACTAAATTTTCAAGTCTTTTTTTTTTTGTGTGTAATGGCTTTTAAAGCAATTTTGTTTTTTTTTTCCTTTACACTATTGATCCTTGGAAAAAAAAAATGCGTCTGCGAAATGTCCATTTGGTGGCAACTGTGTTTCATATAGCAAAAAAAAAAAATCATGAAAGGAAGTCAATAAAACAAAAATCCCGGAAAAAATATATATATACACATTTATATATAAACTTAAAAACCTTGTACAAATGAGTTGTTATATATAAGATGCTTACACTAAGGGGGGAAAAAAAAACTTTATACAATGTCAAGGAAAAAAAAGGAAGAAAAAAACATTTAAAAAGGGACAACATACAGATACAACAAGCAATTTCTAAAGCAATAAATACTACTGGTCCAATAGCGTTGTGATACTTTTAATTGTTGAGTAGCGTTCCCTCCCCCAAAAAGAACAACACCATGGAACAAGGTATATTAACACATTTTTTTTAACCCTTTGTTTCTGTACATTTAAACAATAACAAGTAACATCACAATAAAGGTTGTTTCACACAAGGAAGGAAAAAAAAAAAGAAGTAGTAGCGGCACCGCATTCATCGTGCCCTTAAAGGTTTAAAAACCAGATGTAAAATGATTGGTTCGCAAGCTCGTATTTAATACAAATAATAAAGAACCAACGCCTCCGGCAAGGGCTGCTTCAAAATTGCTTCTTTTTTTTTTTAAGTTTTTAAAATCAGTCTTTAAAACTAAGCTATTGGAACTACATAACAATTATGTATATATATATATTTTTTAAACGCTACAAAGACTTTAAACAGCTGTTGATAAAAATTTTGGCAGAATCATGAGGCTTTTCTCATCTACATATTTAAAAAGGAGAAATTGAAATAAGAATGGGTCAAATATTGACCAATGAACTCGATAAAACATCAACTAATGTAGCCACGTGGCACGAATTAAAAACGAAATCGAGAAACGACGACGAACAGCGGACGACGACGAGGAGGAGAAGGAAACAAAACCATCAAAGAAAAGGAAAAAAAAATAAAACCAAAATCCCAACAGAATTCATTCCCCCCCGAAGGAAACGGAAAGGGCTAACGAGGCTAAAGCTATTCTAAGGACTTGGTTACGAGGGAGAGCGGCTGGGGCTGTGTCCCCGCCAGCGAGCTGTGGGAATGCAAGGAGGACGTGGAGGGCTGCGCTAGGGATGCGGCGGCGGCCGGCGGGAGGGCGGCCGGCGGGTGGTCCAGGGCCCCGTTGGGGCAGCTGGCGGCAGGCAGGGCGCCGGACTTGCTCGCAGCGCTCTCGGCGAGGACGAGCGAGGAGGGCGGCGGCATCATGACCAGGTGTGCCAGCGGGTCGGGCTTCAACGAGAGCGAGAGGGGTTGCGTTTGTTCAGTCTGTGGTTTCGAGTCTCTGGAGGGGGAGGCGAGCGTGGCGGGGGAGGACGGAGGAGAGTCTAGTAAGCTTCCATCTGAAGAGGGTGGGCTGACGCAGCTGCCTTCACCTTGTATGTAGCGAACGCACTTTTTTTTTCTCCTAGAAACAGGGAGAGAGTTATCTGTGAATAAAGGGCAGAGATGCTAATGGAGACAGTTATCTAAAGCAAGGAGCTGTTAATTAGCTACCCTGGGCTCCGCGCAGGCAGCACCCCGGCCCCACGCGCCATCCTGAGGGTCTGTCGGGGTGTCCTCAGCACTGAGCCTGCTCGGGAACCTCCCTTCAGCTAAAGGATTTGGGAAAGATTCACCAACTGCCTCTTCATCCCTCTCCTCTTCGGGCTGCCTCCTTTCCTTCCTCATTTTAATATTCAGAAAATCAGGTAAGATGTTTTTGGAGCCCACTGTGCTACTCTACAAACTCGACTTTCCTCTGGGGAAAAAAGAGATCCTTATAAAATAAAACATCTGGATAGGTGATGGTATCTCAAGGTGTCCCATAACGCTGTCCAACTCAACTGGGCTATCTCTACACCTGCATCACCAGTGGTCTTTCATGATGCACTGCCCTTGGGAGGCAAGGATGCCTGCGAACTACTGCTCATTGCTTTCTCCTCTGTTAAGAACCACACCAAATTGAGAAATGTCAGAGTCAGACAGGAGGGATATAAAATAGAGAGAACGAGAGAGAGGGGAAATAAAAACAAAACGAACAAACAAAGCAAACAGAAGAGAAACCAGGAAAAGAACAGGATAAACAGAGTATGATCCAAAATAACAAGAATAACTGGTTGTATGGCCTGCAGGTTGTGGGTTTAAATCGACTCAGTTTTACTTTTTGTTTTAAGGGAAAGTGGTAGATTTGGGAAGCTGCTCGTTTGCGTTTTGGGGAATTCTTCTCTGAGAGGCCAACCATGTTACTCCAGAGTGGGATCCACTTTCAGGAGGTGAAGAGCACGACGACAAGTACAAAGGTGAGGAGCAACATGGAACTTATTTCACACCAGGGTGTGTGAGTCTTGCAAGAGTTGATCATCTTCAAATAAATGAGTAAGTGACCCGACAGTGATCTTTTCTCCTCCCTCTGTCCACTTAATAATGTAAAGGAGCAATGAAAACAGATGACAGTTTCACACCATCTTTCTTGCCAAGTATATGCAAGACAATTCTAGCACCAGGACAGAAATAATGAGGCAAACAACCACAGCATCTGGCAGCACAACGTTCAGTGGCTGCCTTGACCCTAATAATGATGGCTCTCCAGCCCTCCTCTTCACAAGCACACTTCTCATGGGAAGTGCTGAACTGCTGCCACACAGCCCAAGGTCTATGACAAAGTCTGTTTCGAGCAGCTCTGCCACAAAAACTTTGGATGCTCAACCAAGCTGCACAAAGCCAACAACATGAGGGAGTAGGTTGCACTCCCTCTCCAGGGGACACCTCAGCAACTGTATCAGAGGAGGCATCCGAGTGTGGCACAGCAGCTGACTGTCACTGGGTCACATCCCCAACTAGGAGATGCCCCAGCTCCACCGCTGGTCATCAACGTTCTCCCTTAATGTGGGTTAAACCAAGGTCTGCTGTCTGGGCAATAGGGCTGGATGTTTCTCGGCTGCAAAGGAGATCTAACCATCTGGATCCTGGAGTTAGAAGATATCATCTCCCTTAGCCAGGAAGGGAATGCCAACCCTGGCACGCCATCCTTCTGCCAGCTTCAGAGAAGGACCAGTGCTGTGACGTCCCTTCCTCCAGAGACTCAGACTGTGCTCTCAGGTTCTGCTCCACCTTCCACATGGCAAGGTAAGGGGTTAGGGCTATTAGAGTTTAACCACGTTAGCCTGCAGATCAATACATGCTAAAAACTAAAGACAACCATGCAACTTAAATGTTAAAAAGAAAGAAGGAAAGAGATAGAAGACAGCAAGTGAAGGCTGTAAACCATGCTTTATTAGAGCAACGTTAAAAGACAGAAAAAAAGTAATTTGGTGGGCTCAAAACAGAACCTGTTAATTCTTCTACCATCAACAAACAACGTGGGAAGCCTCTGGCTCTTGGCTAAGGATAGTTCTGTTGCTCTTTCTCCCCTCCACTCGCCTGTCTCACCACTTCCTAGCTCCAGCTGTGCAAGGCTTCCAGGGCCACAGCTCATGTTTGGACCTTCTATACAGCTGACAGTGGCAAAGCAGGAGAGTGATGCTTCACAAACTCACTGATAATACTTGTGTGGAAAGGTGGCTTCTCACTACTTGGAGAATGCAGGGCTTCCCTGCAACCCCCAAATTAAATTAATTTGCAAGCAGAGACCCAAGCTCTGCTTCTCTCATTGATGGTGGTCCAGAAGTCATTCAACTGGATTGCTCTGAACCTACAAGGCAGGTAATTCTTTCACTGAAGGGAGCTTGAAACTAATATGCCAAAAATGCACTTTTTAATACTATTTTAAGTTCTGTGGACTGAGAGGAAGAGCTCCTATGGCAAAGGAGACTTAAACCAGCTCTACCTGACTTTCCGACTCTGCAGAGTTAACAACCTTTTTAAATTTAAAATCTGCTCTGCTACCAGAAGTAATTTTTATTTGACTAGGATTAAGGTAGCAGTTTGCTGCTTCTGCTTCTGTTGTACATTAAACTCTTTAATAGTGTGGCCACTTTCAGTCTGAAAAGCCATTTACTTAAATCACGATGGGCTCAAGGGGGACACTTCTCCAGACCGTGCCATTCCCACCCTGGGTTATCTCTGGTCGTGTACGTGTCAGGGTTAGGTGGGACAGTAGGCATACACGGGTGATACCCAAACCCCCTGCAAGCCAAATATTGAACAACACCAGATAAGTCTGGTGAAGTGGAGTATGCAAATATCCAAGAAACAATTCGTGCCTTGGTTTTGCTCTCCTTTAAGTGGGAACAAAAACACTACATATCCCCACTCAGAAGCACTAGTGAGGATTATTCACTTGTGCGCTGCTCTTAAAGTGTCAACTGCTACATCAGTCTGGCAAGACCTGACCTGACTGATGGTGCTCTTGAAACCAGCACTAGGATAGCATTAGGAAACCCAAAACGCTGCAAAATGAGTGAAAGCCACAGATGATGACAAGGGTTTATTCAGTTGCTGTGAGCAAAGATGGTTCAGCTTCTATTGTAGTAGCAAAGCGCACATCTTTAACACCTAAGATGTGCTACAAAATGCTACCATGTTAGCAAATGCAATGTTACAATGGTTAGGACCAGAATTTTAAATGCCTCCATGCATCTTTAAAAACAGAACTAAAACCAAACCAAAAAGAAAAGCAGCTGACTGTATCAGTAAGTCTAAAGCTGTCAACTACACCACTGAAGTTGTCTCTGATGTGCTGCAAAGATTTCTATACATTTGACCAAAGTCTAGCTTAAATTAAAGGAGAGTTTAGGCTTCACATGTAACCTAAGGACTGTGCAGACTGGATGAAAAGCCCCCTTGCTGATAAAATGTATTAAAAGTTTTAAAAGTATGCTGTTTACTTAAGCAGTGAGGGAAAGATAAAGCAACACGAACACGATGTGCCCCTGGTTCTGGTGCTTGGCGTGCACAGCCTGATGTGCTTCAGCTGCTCTATCTCTAGACTACCCAAATACTGCTGATAGTGGGTAGTGAACTAACCACCGAACAAAGCTGAATTAAACACAGCATTTGAGTCTTTGGCTACCACGAGGCTTGAGCCTCCTGGCACAGGGAAGTGGCTACTTGGCTCTTCTGGACTGAACCCTTATTTCTTTAGGCTTTAAGAACCTGCTGCTGTCAAAGCTTTTTCAACGTACGTGCTGGTACTGATACCTAAGACCCCAACACCTGGGATTAGCATGCCTCAAATGGGACAATATGCAACCTGTGAAGACATTTCTGGTGCCTTATCTGGTATTTTGACACACACCACCACCCTCAGAACCGTGCTTGCCTCGACACTAAGCACAAACAAGACTGCGTGCATACACAAAATACGATGGACGTCTGGTCTACATTCTAAATGAGATGGAGCACACGGGACTGGCATGAGTAAGAGGGGGAAATGTGGGAGAGGAATCACTACACACAGAGTGTGGTTTGGGTTGAAATACCTACCATCATAATATTCCAAATTCAAAGACTGCTTGTATCAGAACAAAGAAACAACAAATTTAACCAAATGCGATCATAATAAGGAAAAAGGAATGAGAAAAGAACTACTCGGCATCCCTCCACCAAGAAAAGAAGTTCGTATTGAGTTATACATGGAATTAAACTCCAGTAGAACATGGGCTGTTGAAATTTGGGCTCTCTGATGTCTTTCATCGTCTTTTAATGCTGGAAACTGTCCTACTAAAGTTGTAATTATTTTTGTCTAGAGATCAGGCAGTTACAGCTCTCTTGTCACGATAAAAATTAGGAAAAAAATGTATTTTCAGAATCAGAAAAAAAGACATCAGATCATTTAAAAAACTGATATCTACATAAACCTTACCAAGGCACAGAAGCTTACAGGTAGCTATTTAATTTTGGAGATAATACAAAAAAAATTCAGTACACTAAAAGCTGTAAACACTGGCTTTTACATCTCTAATCACGAGAAAACACTAGTGCTACAGATGCCAGAACCTTTTTAAAAAGCCTTTGGAGGCAGCAGACAAAGACCCAAATGAAAGACAAAATATAGATGTCCAGCTAAACATTCATTTTGCTGACAATCTGGAAAAAAAATTATAAAAAAGCCAAAAACCTGCCAGCTTTAAGGACCTGAAGATTTCTTGTTCCCAGTTCTACCACCAGGGAGAGGTTATTGGTAAAGAAAGAGAGAAAATGGCATTAAATTAGCAAGAAATTCCAAAGATCAAAGATTATTAGCAATTGATGCTGTGGGAGAGAGAAAGGTGGGGAGTGGGGAAAAAAGATTAAAAAAATAAAATCACACAAATGCACTAAGAGGACAGATTGCTTTTATTTCCCCAAAGGCCTAATGGGTAGTATTATACCTGCATGGTTTGCACCATAAACTCTGTCGGTCAAGCCCGAACAATGCCCGACACTTCTTTGGAGTATTTGCATCTGTTAGCATAAGGTAAACACAAAAAATACAACACAATGGTGGATAGAGCTCATTTGGACTGCATCATCTTAGCTACAGCTACGTTTAGCTTGCAATCACCTTAGTCTTATTTGGTAATCTCCCCTCGTACCAAGGGCAGGGAAGAAAACAGGACTTTTCACAGTGAGCCAAAAGAAAACCAAAAAAAGTCTCTGACACGACCGTGTCGGCACCGCGCTCACTGTTATCAAGGGCTTTGGGAGCAACTTTCCTTGGGTGGAGGCTTGGAGGGCAGGAGCGTGGCTGAGCCACGGATTAGCTGGGCTTAAGGCTGATGCTGTTTTACAGTGGATTTTTGGCTCGCAGCAGCAAAGAGGAAGGCAAAAAAAAAAAAAAGATAACCAACGAAAATAAAAAGCAAAACCCTTTCAGAGAGGTGAAACTCATGGCAGTGTCCCACTCCCTTGTGTCTTCTAGATCACAACACAGAGCTACAAAGCAACAAGGCAGGAAAAAAAAGGGGAAAGTACCAAATAAACCAGCTGCAAATCAGCCATAGCGAGTCTGGGAAAACTATACACACCTGCAGGGGCCGCACCAGTTATTCTGTTGATCAAGGCCAAAGCGCGCTCGGCATTTCTTAGGAGCGCTCAGGTCTGAATGAGTTCAAGAAAAGCGAGCAGAAAAGAGAGAGAGAGGAAAAAAAGAAAAGGGGAGAGGGGGGGAGAGAGAGAGGAAGAGAGGAAAGGGGAGGAAAAAAAGAGAAAGATAAAAATAAGGAAAAAATAAAAATAAAAAAGGAATAAAAATCAATGTCCTTGTTATTAATTGCAAAATATTGACTTTTGATTTAAAAGTTAAAAAAAAGTGATAATCACATTTTTATTCAACTGTTGAGATTAGCTGTTGCAATTAAAGCTGCAGTATCCCTTTATAAAGGACTGTTTCTTTCCCTTTTAAAAGTGCAGGTAGAGGAAAGTCATCGTGGCTGGTCTAGTAGGATGTTTCAGGCAAGATTTATTTGGGCTGGGGTTTTTTGTATTCTCTTTTTTTTATTTTTTTGAGAGAGGGGGAGAAAAGGAAGAAAAGAAGCTGAGTATGGAAGTTAGATCCTGAACATGCTTTTTTCTTCAACTCAGATACAAAATAAAAATAAAAGGAAAAAATAAAAGAAAAAAAAAGGAAATTATATCTCCTGGGATAATGCAGCTTTTGGAATAACATTCCATTTATTTGTTTTTATTAATTTGTATTCAAAAGAATGGATAAGAATAAGCAGATTGCGGAATGAGTATGTTAGTATCAGCCAGAAAATAAAATGAAAGCATGGCAAGGTGCTGAGTTAGTACAGCTAGTGAATTGCAATGAACAGGCTTGAGCAGAAAGGAAAAATAAAGAAATAAAGAAAATTCAAAACTAAAATAATAATAAAAAAATGCATACGCATGCTAATGTGAGAAGACTTAGTGGGAGCCATGAAAAATGCCATTAGATTAAGGAGGTTCATTACTGACTTGCTTCCATTCTTTATCAGTCTCTTTAAAGAAATACTGCATATTCAATTTGCACAGTTAGTACAAGTCTTGCGTTATTTTTACTGTATTACTGTTTTAATAGCAATTGTTACAAAAACGAAGAACAAAATTAAAAAATACTATCAAACATATAATAGATATAAAGATATATAGATAATAAACACTATCAAAACGTGTGGATGGTATTTTTTTCTTAATGTCATAAGTGTTTAATGTTAAAATCTATAATGGCAGGAAAAAAAAAATTAAAAAGCAGTTTATAAACTATTTTACATGACTCAAAATGACGTTAGCACCTGTAATCGGAGGAAGTGAAAGGCAAGGATTTAGGAAACATTCGCTGTGTTCTGAAAAAAAAGAACAAATTATACAAAGGCTTCAAAAAACTAAGTCAGGGCTTCTTCAAAATTGACTATGAGATTGCCTATGCAGTATTTCTAATTTCCTATATAGAATGGCAAACCTCCTTAATTTAAATTGGGTGCGATTTACCACTGTAAGGCATGCATCAGGACATACAGGTACAGCCCAAATTAATACCAAACACAAACGTACGGACACGCACACACGGATGCGCAAAATAAGCGGACAACTTTATAAAGGATGGCATAGGCACTACAGCTACAGCTCTGCAGCTCAAGGCTTTGCAATCATTCCATACAAATCCAGCTAACGTCACGAGAGGCTCTGACATGCAATGGCTTGGTTACTAGTTTTAGAAGGGCAATAATGCATAAATAATTAGACTGCATTAAAAAAAAAAGGCTGTCTAGTATAGGGACCAGCTCCCCGTGAGGCCAGGAGACTCGTGCCCACCTCCCCCATAGCTAGGAGCGTCACACCAGGATTGCCACATCTCCACTAAGTAAGAGATTTAGACTTATTTTTACTTACCATTGGTCTCTCCTGGCTGCTTATCCCTTTTCCTCTTCTTCTTCTTTCCCTGCAGGAAACATACACAAATGAGAAGCATTAAAACCCACCAAAACATGTCTCCTTGGAAGACAGCACTGAGTGATGGAGCCGCAGGAAGCTTTACAGGGAGGACAATGAAGTGTGATGCCAGCTCGCTCCCAGAGCAAGGAGGTTTGGGGGGTCCTGAGGGGATGCTCCTTGCACCCTAGGGAGAGCTCTGCCTGTACCTTTTCAGACAGCCCTTCCCCAAGACCCACCAAAGCAGCTGGGTAACGACTTGCAAGGTGCTCTATTTGAAGTAAGATTATCATCAGTGACAAATGTCAACACTAGTATGCTTCTGCTTCAGAAAAAAATCATTCCTGGTCACATTTCTGTGGGGTGGGGAGGGGAAGAAGGGGCATCAGCAGAGATTCAAAGTGGAAGAGTCCATGAGTGAGGTCAGACTGAGCCGCTAGAGTTCCTCAGCACTCAAACCCAACCGTTAATGCAGACGAGGAAGCCACAGTAATGAGCAAAACCTAACCTGCAGGTTTGTAAGTGTACTGACAACTTAGGAACCAAAGCCAGGAAGAGAAAAAAAGCCAGCTATAGCTAAGATGCTTTCCACATTTTGCTCTATCACAAGTAAAAATTAACCAGTAATGTTTTGCTAAACTGCATCCTTTCCTAAATACTGTCTCACAAGATGATGTAATCTGTTATGGTTTCTGACTGAAAGGAGAAAGGCCCTTTCTCCGTTTCCCTCCAGAAGTGTAGAAGAGGACATGACCTGTAGCCCAGCTTCTGTGGAAACCCAGCAATCATGTTCCAAGAGAAGAGTTATAAGGTAATAAACATGGCTTAAAAGAGAAAAGCGATTTTCATAGAATCACAGAATGGTTTGGGTTGGAAGGGACTTCAAAACCATCCAGTTCCAACCTCCTGCCATTGGCAGGGAACATCTCCCACTGGATCAGGTTGCTCAAAGCCCCATTCAACCTGGCATTGAAAACCTCCGGGGATGGGTCAACCACGTTCCCTGGGCAACTTGTGCCACTGTCTCACCACCCTCACAGTAAAAAATTTCTTCCTAATATCTAATTTAATTGTCCCCTCTTTCATCTTAAAACCTTTCCCCCTAATCCTATCCCTGCACTCCCTTATAAACAGATCCCTGCTTTTGAAGATGTGGTACAAGGAGAAGCTGGTGAAAGGACACAAGGACAGCAATTCCTTGTGACCAAAAGGGAACAAACAAGTCTTGAAAGAAGGAATCTCAGAGCACTTTTGGATGGCTGGACATATGTGTGGGGAAGCCAGGCGGTTCTCCCACATGGAGGACATCTTTCTCAGTAGATTGTCTAGGATTGGGCTTTGGCTTGGGACATCTCCTGTAACATTCAGGATGCTCAGTACGATACATTCCCTGAAATGCACTAGTAAGGAATTTCCCCAACGTGAATGTTGGATTTTGACTTCTTCTTCTTCTTGTCACAGTTTTCCACCCCAAAGGTTGGCTTTCCAACATGGGGCTTCTGCACTCATTCCCTCCTGCTTGCTCATGGTTGTCAGCTGCCTCCCTGCTGCCCAGGCTGCAACAGTCTTGTTCATGAGAGCCTTCTGGTGATGGAAAAAGCTGTGTCCACATTTTAAAGGATTTTTAAAGAACATAACCCTGCAGCCTGGATGCTGCTGAGAAATCACCTCTGACACCTGCGAGATTATTTTAGGGGACATGGAAATTTGTTGTTCTGAGTCAAGAGCCATCAGTCTAACATGACAGACAGACAAGCATTGCTCCTGAAGCTGCCTAAGAATAAAACAGGTAAAAACATGGTATCTTCAGGTCCACATATCAAAAAGATACAAGATGCTCAGAGCGCTCCATCGATATTAATCTAGATTGACAGGAATACCGTGAAAGTCAGTGATTTTTTTTTCCCTTTACAACACTGTAACCAAACCCAGACAATTGCCTCAGGACCATAAGCCTTGATTTTTATTTAATCTCAAGGAGGCCACTTGCATAATTAACAGACTGCATCTGTGGCAAATCTGCTTAATTTTTGCAGTGTATTTGGGAATTCAAGGGCTATTTCAATTTGAGACCTTCTAGCTTCTTTTCACAAGGGCCAGCCAGAACAGAGGTCAGGAGTCACCTGCCCTTTACAAACTCTCCAAACCAGATATTAAAGGACTATAACAGCTTTAAGGAGCACTCTGCTAAAAATTGCTGATATACAGGAATGGCAGCCAGGGACCAGGAATTTCTGGTTCCTTTTCAACACGAGCTTTGAAAACCTGTTCCTAACAAGAACTGAGAGGTGCCACTAATTTCTTTCACATTTCTCAAAGAAAACAGGGAGAAGAATCACCTGGTGTGCTCGTTCAATTTCTGTGCTATGAGAAGATATTTGATTACATAGCTAAACTAATACATGGACAAGAAAATTATCATAGCTGTTTTTCAAGAGGTCTGCAGAAGATACTGTTATGCCTTTGCCTCAGATTGTCCTCCTAAGACTTGAGCAGATGCTCTGTAACACTTTCAGCCACCATACTATATAAATTCTTAAGCTGCAAGTAAATGTGGATGTAAATATTTGCTAACCATTTTGGCAGCTCCTTCTACAGAGCCAAACCAACATGGGTTTTGACAGGATTGCAGAGTTCTTTGGTACTAATTTTCTAGACAAGCAGCAGGAGAGGTGACTGGACCCTTACATACTTCTGAGTCCAGCACTCAGCACTGCTTAACATCTTATATTAGATCTCAGGAAGAGCAAAGGTACCTTGTGACACCAACAAGCCACGAGGGATTCCTTGAATCCTCTTCTCTTATTTAAGAGCAGGCTGAAAGCTGTGCTTCTTGAATGTACTGCTCCTATTTCTGAAGGAGTGAGCTACAGCTGGCCTCATCCTCCTGCCTGATGTGAGATGCCTGACAATTTAACCATTTCAAGCAGCCCAAACGTGCTCCACTTCTAGATGTGCGAAGGGCTTGAGACCCTACAAAATGCTGAGGGAGGAGGGGAACTTGGAGAGCTCTGAATGTATCAAGAGAGGGGAAATAAATAAATCCTGCGGATGATGCAATCATGTGATGCAAAGGTACCACACTCTCCTCAGGCAGGAAGGTTCCCCCTGAAGGTCACTTCAGGGTACAGCATCAAACTGCTGGGAAAGCGCTGGCTTTCTCATCCTGTCCTTTTTAGCTTGAGAAGAAAGAGTTTCTCAGTGCTCACATGGTGAGGACAAAAGTAAAAGGTCCTAAATGCTGAAGCTTTGTACGTGCCCATCTGTTGGTGGCACAGTCACTGCACAGAGCCAGCATTCCTGAAGCCACAGTCGAGCCTCTACTCCCTTTTGAACACCCAGGAAGATGACACTGCACAGTGCTGAGAACCACCTCAAGCCTATGGTCTCAGGCCAGACTACACTGAAAAGAATGGGAAAACATGTTCAAGCAGGAGCAGTGCCTCACTGGGCTTAAAGAGGTCTCTTCTGAGGAGCACACACAGCTATACCTGCAACGGTGAACACGGGAGGGAGTGAGGCACAGCCTGATGGAAGAAGATGATCGAGAAAGAACAGAAGGATTTGAAAAATGTCCTTAAGCACATATTGCTAAATAAGTGAGGAAGTGTATTCACCACCACTGAATTGGTGGGAGAGCACAGAGAGCTGCTGCTGCTCCAGGCTTCACTGCAGACTCCGAACTGGCTTCTTCCCATCCCTAAACGTAAAAGCACAGATTCCCATAAAGGTACACGTTGCCATATACGAAGCACACAGTTGATATGATTTATGGCAAAATAGGATATTTACAGTAAAATAGGCAGTGATGCTAACAATGATGGAGAAGAGACTTCAACAAAAACAAAATGGGTAACACTATACCTAACCGACGTGAATCTTACAGCTGCTGGTCCCCAGTCCTACTGGGAGGTCTGCCTGGAAGGCAGGAGCAGGGTTTATTCCAGAGCTAGAGATCTTCAAAGTTTTAGGTCATTTTTATTTAAATTTTTTTAAAAAAAATCAAAATGCTGCTATAAAACTACTGAAGGGGGTTTAGAGTTTCCACCAAACTCCAAACCTGCCAAGAACTAATGAGTTTAGGCTTGCAAACCCTCACTACCAGATGCACTATTTACCTTTCGTGGAAGAAGGGGTTATACGGTACTAGTAAGTGGTTACAAAACGGGCCTTATGTTTTTAACAGACAGAAAATTCTACCACTTTCAGCTACAAAACAGGCTTTCTGAAGTGCAGAGGGTGAAAATCAACCTTAAAAAGACTCCAGGAATTGATGACAAACTAAAAATTCTTTTAAAATTACATAGCCATGAAAAAGCAAGACATAATCAGAATATACAACAGCAGAGCATGGCATAATTCATTTAACCACACTTGAGAGTGGAGTTTTAAACTTTTAAAGAAGACTTTTAAACAAGTCATGCTTTGGGTTTTGCCAGTCCTTCTCTGAAGCTAAGATAAGTCATTCCTCTACTTGCCACTATACTCTCACACAGATAAGCACAAGGCACTCCATAATTATTCATCTTTTTGACAAAAAGGAGAGGAGCCATACTAGGGAAATTCTTAATTTGGTTTCAAAAATAAAATTTAATATGACCACCAAGCCAAACAGCATTTCCAGGTGCTGGTAAAAGTGGAGGAAATTGTTTCTTCACAGAGCTTTACTATCATGCCCCAAATCTAGCCTTTTACTAGTTCCAGCCAGGAAACTTCTTTCAAGTGGAGGGCTGGGACTTATCCCCAGTGGTTTTGGTATTGTAGGGGAAAGCTGTTGTTGTTAACAGACTGGGATCCTGAGGAATGCTTTCCAAGTAAGGCTTGCTTGCAATGTGTGGTTGTAGTTCAACAGGTCACACACACGTTTCTACAAGCTGTACTACTAAAACCAATTCCACCTCCATGGGAACCTACATAGTTATCCCGTGCAGACCAGCCTGGGTACAGCTGCATATGAAGCTGTCGCTCCTTTCTTGCTAGTTCATAGTATTTTGCTTGTTCTTCTCTGGATAACGCGTGCCACTGAGGTGAAGAAAAGAGAAAAAGACAAAATAAAAAGCACAAGTAGGTTTTTTTTTAAGCGTGTGAACAGCAGAGTGTATTATTTATACATAAATACAGCTAGAGTTGATTTTCATTTATAAAAACATAAGAACAGATGACCTGGAATGCTGCCATTTGAATTGTATTTATAACTCCAGATTACAATTTCAGTTAACTCAACTGAGTCACTACTAATCATTTGCTTTCACTCAGCCCCACTGTTTCCTGATGAGAGAGGAGAATTAAGGAAACTAAACAAAAGAGAGGGTCCAGAAGCTGAATCACTTTTTGTGAGCCAGATCTCAGTTACAGATTTAGATAAGGTCTCTCCCTTCCTTCCCCACTGGCATCCCCTCTTCTCTCCTAGCTCTCCCAGTTGCTGATACTGATACCATACTTTCCAAAGGCTTTTACCTTCCTCATTTACTTTTCTGCCTGTTTCTAGGATAAAATAAGAAATTTGAAATTTTCCCTCTTAAGGTGATGGAAGTAATATTCAGATAATACTGCTATCAATTAACTTCCTCCTTCCTTGTGAATGACCCCACTGGCAAAAAGTGTCTGCAAAAACCAAAACCAAAAGAAGGCCTCTGGTTTAGTTACTCTCCTATCCACTATCTAAAGAAGAGGAAATCACAGTGATTCAGAAGGATGCAACTCCCTTTCTCTGCAAGCTGTGTGAATCCTACTGAGTTTCAGTTCCTGCTTGTGCTTCTCCCTTGTTACCTACCCTCCGCCCGAGGATTTGGTTGATGGCTGCGCTCTCTTTCAATGTGCATTCTGCTACAACTTTTGCTCTCATTTCCTTCATATACAACATAAATGCATTAAGAGGTTTCTTTATGTGTGGCTTCTTTTTCTCTTCTTCTTTTTTGGAGTCCTGATGTTTTCTGAAGGGTAAAGATACAACAGACATAAACCACACACTGAGAACTCTTGTGAATTTATTACATTAATCCTCTCAATCCCTCTAGCATTAATCCTCTGAAATTTGCCTCTAGAAAGAGGACCAGAAGGTTCTCTAGGGCCTTCACCCTGGCTGCTCTATGAGAACTGTTTTAAGAGCATTATAAGAAAACCTAACTCGTATTTACGCAATATCACCAAGTAGCTCTCAGCCCTTAGAAGAACCTTGGAAGGTCTCGGGCACTCAGGAAAATGGGTGCACAGGGAAGGCTTGTGAGCATGATGGTAAAATTAATACGTCCCATTATCACTGGAAACTGAGATGCTGTCTTTCTGCTTCACCCATGAAATCGAAGTCGAGAAGCACCAGCAGCATTACAGGCAGAAGTAGACCAAGGGCTCTCCTTGGTTCAAACCTAAATTTGATATCAGCTCTCTCTCAGCTTTGAACATGTAATTTATGATCTGATTTACTGTCTCCTATTGTGTATGCAGCGTTTTATGGCTTCAATCTGGGCACTGAGTACCAGCAAAACTGGTCAAGAAGCTTGGGTCTTGACCAAGAAAATTCCACTGTCTTATTAAAATGGGTGAAATTAATAGCTACTTGTCTTTGCCACAGAATGACTCTGAAAAACTGCTACTGTTGTTTTGACACAGTTTGGTAGCTAAACCATGTTCAAAGAGGAGAGGGAGAGGGAGAGGGAGAGGGAGAGGGAGAGGGAGAGGGAGAGGGAGAGGGAGAGGGAGAGGGAGAGGGAGAGGGAGAGGGAGAGGGAGAGGGAGAGGGAGAGGGAGAGGGAGAGGGAGAGGGAGAGGGAGAGGGAGAGGGAGAGGGAGAGGGAGAGGGAGAGGGAGCAATTTAAAAAGCATTTTACAGCAAAACCATTGCTACAAATCCAATCTTTTTTAAAAGGCACACATGCACAGGTGATGTTTCAGGTGTTCTAATAAGAAGACATGGGAAACAACAACTTACGAGCTGTGGAGTGAGCCGACGTCACTCTGGGAAGATTCCTGTTTGACTGTTGGTGTGACTATGGCCGGATGAGGGATTCCAGTTGTATGTAAACTATGGTGTGGCGGGACCATGTGTGGAGGAAACCTAGAGGAGAGAAAGCTGTGTAAATCGTCAGAATAAAAATGAATGAATGGGGAGGGATGTGTACACACATTAAAAAAAAAGGCATATAACAAGCACATGACAGCTAGACAAAGCATATGAAAGCTGGCAGCATTAATTAGCAATAAATTAAACATAATGGCTCTTCTAATGTCATTAAAGCCAATCTTCCCCTTCATTATCATTACTGACATGAGACATCATGATTTTTAACATCTTTAACAAAAGGCAAATTCAACCGGATGAACTTGGATGAAAGTGGAATTTCAGCTACCTGCAAGAAAATCCACCAGTCCATTTCTTTGCTACGAAATTATCTGCGGCAACCAAGGAATCAATTTTTACAGTTCTGAATCATGTTGTGAATTTAGGATGACATCTTTTGTTGCATATTGACAGCAAAATAAAATATTAATGCCAACCCAATCTAGATGCATTTTTGATAATCCTTATAGATGCCTCATTAGCTACATTTTGTTGCTGGAGCAAAAGAAAATATTTATTTGTGTCTAATAAATCTCCAAGCCACACTGCTTTAACAGAAGGTGGGAAGATTATGGAATTAAGTCAATTTTGACCCATTAGGGTAAAATAGAAAGGCTTAAATTCATGTAAAATAACAGTCTAGCCTTTCTAAAGAGAACAAATGTTGTCAGCTTTATGGTTTATGGTCATAAACATGGACAGGCCCTGGTCCTGCAATTGGATTCAGAGGGACGTGCAATCCTCCTGCATGAATCGAATTGCTTGGTCAGGGCCCCAGCAAGAACACGGCACAATAATTAATACTTTTTACTTTTTAACCACAATAACAAACTTCTCAAAGCAGGATTGACTTCTTATGAGTATTTCTCAACAGCCTCAGAAAGGTTTTGCAGGCAATAAGGAAAGCATGCTATGGTTGACTGCCTTTCCCCTCAAAACCCCCCACCTATCAACAGGTTTCCAGGGAATGCGATCTAGCCTAAAAATTTGGTGTAAAAATAACCTACCCAAAAATCCAAAGCTAAAGTCATTATGGCAAATGACAAGATCTTTTATCACTGCAAATCCCTGCTCTCCTCCCAGTTTTTGTCCAAATAAAATATCCCAAGAATACAGAACATGCAGTGGGATAAAGAATTATTTCTACTATCCATCGATATACACTGATTTTTTTTCTATCAAAGGGGATTTAGAACAGGGTGATACAGATGAGTAAGATGGATAAGTAGGCTGTGTACAAGTGTCAGCAATATAATGAGATTTCTTCATTCTTCCTTCTAATTCCATTACTGAGCTTAAGCCCCCCCAAACTGCCTAGACACTTCCTACATTCACAAGATGACACAGTAGTACTTTCATCAACAAGAGGTACCATCCACTACGAGCTCTGAGGATCTTTGTCTACCAGCTTGTAGTACTCGGGATCATTAGACAGAAGTATTTTGTCTTTGAAGGCAGTGGTGAAAGAGCAGGGACTGACAGGGAGAATGTGAAATATTCAGTTGTGGAGAACTGCAGCTCCTCCAAAGGCATGGAGAGAAGGAAAGAAGGAGGGTGTGATGGCAAGGGAGGAGGTCAATGGGCAGCAAAATGGTCACTCTGCCATGGATTTCTACTTCTGCTAAAGAGCCATGGACACAATCTCCATGTGGATTGTCAAAATGCCTTCCCCACTCTCTGACAAAAGTAGCTGGGAGAGAAGTGCATGTTTGGGGAAATGCTTTGGTGCACGGTAGCTCAGAAGAGAAGACAATGGTGAGGCTGCAAGGAGACCAATGTCCTGGTCCTGCTTATGGTCCAGAATTGCCTCCCCATCAGCAAGACACAAGCTGGGTCTTTGTATCATTTTCTTCTGCTCTCCCTCTCTCTGTTTTTGCATGTGTGTGTGTTTTGATTGGGCATACTTAATGTTTGTTCACACGGTGCCTGGGGCCTTCAGCCATGGTACAATGCAAACAATAAAAACCGACAGTAAGAGCTTTAAAACGAGAAAACGTACAAACACGGGAGAGAATGAAACCCACACCAGAACCCTGACCTCACTGGAAGTGGTATAAGCATAGTGATAAAGAGCTGACACACACCCTATGGAAGGACTGTCTGTCCTAGGCAAGACTCAGCACTGAAGAGAGGAATGTGCTGCTTAGGCTAGCTAAGGTTCAAACTGGAATGAGACCCAGTGACAACAGGACAACGAAGGACAAGGATAGAGATGAAACGCCTGCCTTCAGAGAGCAGGCAGGAAGAACTGAGCTTCTTTGATATGAGGACACGGTGGACATAAACCAGCAAGGAAGAAGAGCTGAGCGCAGTGGCTGCACAAGGTATGAGAGTGCACCTGAACAAGGTTAGACTCATCACTGGAGAAGGGCTCCCAAAGGCAACAAAAGGCTGATGACAGCTGGAGTTAATAGGGACAAAGGATGGTGTTTGTTAAGCTTCTGAAGAGGACCCCATGATGTGGTGGTGATAACTGGGTCATGGACTAGCTTCTCAAATAAGGATCTGGTGGAAAATTCAACACACTGCAAAATGGACTCTGCCTATGCGGCGGATTGTTGTACTGTCAGGATCTTCAAGGGAAACAAATTCAACAAAAGATAGGGGCTTATGTTATTTGTTTATTTTTGATGAAGACTTAAGTACCTTCCACTAATAAAAAATGGAGGACAGTGAAGAAATCTGCAAGAATTGTAACATCCCCCCCAATTATGGGAAAAATATTTTCCCAATTACCATTTAGGAGAAAGACAGTGAGTGTTTGCAAACAGGAGAGTTACCAGGTGTGGAAGGAATAGCAGTGGAGGAGAAGAAGCCTACTTTCCCATGTTGGGTGAAAGCCCAGAGGATGATGAAGCCTCTACTGACTTCAGCTGGCATGAGATTCTACCTGCTGAGCACTAAACTTCAGAGACACAGCAGCCTTCAGGAACAGGTAGCTGTAGCTTGTAGTTATTTTTGGGGCCGTAGTTCCCCCAAGGAAGCTGTGTGTTCATCACCAACAACCATCCATTATTTCACAAGGAATCTCTCTCCCTTCAAGACACAAGGCTGCCTGTTGGACTTACACACACCTTTCTATGTTTGGGTCTATTAAAACATGCCCCAGAACCCAAAGTCACCCACACAATCTCATGGACTTCAGTGGGCTGGGTGGGGGCTTGGTCCAAAGTCCAAGTGCCTATTTATTTCCATGTAGACACCCACTCAAAGGGCAATATGAGTAGGGGGACAGTGTTAATTTTGAAGTTCCTGGCTGCACTCCAACTTCAGTAATTACATTCAGCAAAAGTGAATTTCTCCTGAAATTTCAATTACAGAAGGTATTTTCCACTGCCACCACTTAACTGCTGTGCAGTTCTGTCTGGTGTAATTCTGTTAAATTATTTCCTGATTTCCTCTCACAGCAGTTGTCTTTTCATAGTGGGTCCACTGTTTGCCCATCAGTCAGTTAACCTTGTCTCAATTTACATTAAGAGCATATTATAGAGGGGTAATGAAGGATCAAGAGATGTTATAAGCATGATGTGTGCACACAGAGCGAGTGGGGCGATGCTACAAGTGGAGAAGAGAGTTGTAAATGGTTAAAAAAACCTGAAGACACTACCTTAGCAGTCTAAACCGTTCATGAAAACCACTATTAGTCACATATTAACCTTTTATAAACTATTCATAAGTGCACACTAACTAATGAACTGTAATTACTAAGCTTAGGGAATATTCAGGAGTGGGGAGCATTATATGCTCCAAAGGTCTATATGATAACGCAGGCAAAGATGGGAATGACTTCTGAAGGAAGGCCTTGGAAAAACGTGGATGGATGGGTGAGGTTGAGGTCCTCCCTGGCTTCAATTTGGGCAGAGCCCAAGGTTTGTACCCAGCCCTGAGGGGCTGTTGCCTGGAGGCCAGCCATGAAGAGCATGTCTGCAGGCAGGCGTGGACATCCCCGGGCTCGCCAGCCCCATCTCCCAAGCTACGCTGGCTCCTCAGGGCACGGGCTGTGCCACGGCTGGGCTCAGGGGCACCAGCTGATATGGCCGGGCACAGAAAACACGCCTCAAACCGCGTTTCGGAGCGTGGTCTGCCCAGAGGGTGCTCCTGTGTATGGGAACCCAGGAGAGAAGTTTCTGGGCTGAAACAAAGGATAAACATCCTAAATGTATTCATCAGCATGTGTGCACGCACGGGCGCGTGTCAGAGACAAAAAGCAAGGCTCTGTGTGTGTACACACACCCCTCACCTTCGCCTAAGACATCCCCCTGTATTTTTTCTCTAGATGAGTACTCCATGAATTGCAATAAACACCCTAAAAATTCTAAGCAGCTCATTATACACCACTGTCTCCTTTTATGGCTCCAAGCCAGAATATAATGATGAGTCTTAACTTGTTAAGGACAACTAATTTTTTGTTCCTGGCTGTCTCAGGGGCTTCTCTCTTACTCACTCTCACTTTACTTCACTGTTGACATGTTTCTGTTAACTGGATGTCATCTGCCTGCCTTGATTTTATGCACAAGCAGTGGGATGCATTTTTCTGTGCAACAATTCTGCTTTGAGTTGCATTAGATTTGTCATTATTCTCTCATTTTCCCCTTGCACTTGTAACATTTCATCTATTCCTGCCTTATTTTTTGAGCCACGGTGCACCCACATTATGGTTTATACATGATCTTGCTCCCTTTGAAGCCGGCAGATTTCAGAGCCAGCCCTCGTCAGGAGAAGTGCCTGCTACCAATTTAGCAGGCTGAGGGCCCCGAGCTCCAACAACTCAATCTAAAGGGGGTCACAGGGTGGCACAAGCGAGTGTCAGCAAGTGCTGTTTAATTGCCAATCTAGGCTTCTCCATGGTGTTTAAAGTATAATGACCCATCACTTAATTCTGAGAAGTCCTGGCCCTGCTGCTGAATGGAATGAATATCAAAGGATGTGCTAGAACAGGGCAAGGAGCCTACATTTCCTATAACTGCCATAAGTATAATAGACCTCTACTTCTGTCGTCCCATTACCACAATAATGTATTTAATTTGCTGTGTACTCTTTTTAACTAGATACCTTTCATAAAGCCTATCTTGGGAATATAGCCTCCCCCCTCCCACATCCCCCCTCCCCCAAATGACTAGCCTCTCTAATAATAATTAACTAAATCAAGCTCTACTTTGCCTCACACCATGCCTGCAAGTTTTTTATAGATATTAAAAAAGATTAAATGGAAGGAACCATTTTTTAAATTTGCAGCTCTCTCCCCAAACCAGGATTTATTCCTCCCCTGTGCTTACTTCTATTAATTTTTTTTAAAGTTGATTTTCCAGTTGTGTCTCTATTTGCTGAGCTAATTTTTATTTTTTGCTTTTAATCTGCTTATCTAAAGCACACAACACACTATTGCCCTACCCATTCACTCACGAGCTCTAGGTAGGGGTTTCCATTTCTCAACAAGGTGTTTCCCCCACCCCAATCCCCCCTTCTGATTTTTCCTCCTTAAATCCTCACTACACCAACCTTCACATATTAAACTGCAGAGATGGAGAGGAAGGGACAGAGCAGGGAAGAGCCGTGGAACCTTGCTATGTAATGCATGCTAATTTAATTATGTGCCATCATCAAAATGGATTAGCTGTTTCAGCCCATCAGGAAAGTCTAAACCTCCACCGATTTAATTAACTAGACTGAAAATCAGATGAACAGAAAATAAAACTATCATTAGGAGCAATTAGTGATTACTTAAACATAGTGCTGCCAACCAGTTTGTAAATAAAACTAGCAGCCCCTGGAAAATTAGATGGAATTAATTGGAGGTAGGGAGGGGGAGAAATAGATACTTCTAAAGCTTTAGAGGGTCAGGCAGGCCCTTTTATGTCGACTATCAGTGTCTGGAGCTTTGGTAGGAGAAAACATAGCGCAATGATCTTCCTCCCAACTCTGCTTGGAGAGCAGCCCTCCTCCCTCCTGAGCCTCCCCTCTCGCACACAGAGCGCTGCTCTGGGTGACAGCCACCGAGAAAGCAAAAAGTGTCATGACTTTTCCTTCTTGCTTTTTCAACATCACATTCTCCCAGCTCTTTCATTCACTGTGGCTTTAAAGATGACTTCCCGCTCCTCCCCCTCCAAACCAAACACTCAAAGCCCAATGACAGGACGAGGACACCCTTTTCTTGTCAAATGGAAAGGTACCCCTCATTCTCTCCTCCCCACTGAAAAACTAAGGATGACTGTTTAACTGAAGTGCTTTCAGAATATTCTACTTAGATGAAATGCCCTCCTCTAGAGAGGGCGGCAGGAGGAGTTACATTTGATCTCAATTCAGGACCTCAGTATTTGAACTCACCTTGACATGGAAGCATTGACGGTCAGAGCTGTTGGGTAAGGGTGGCGGAACCCCCCTGTCGTGATTGGATACACTGGCTGACCTTGCCTGGTAAAAAAGAAGGGAAAGAGAGAATGAGAGAAAGAAAAAAGGGCTTAAAAAAATCACAACAAAAAACTTCTCTCTGCACAGTAAGCTTTATTCTCATTTGATCAGAACAAAAATCTTGGGGATTGTACAGCAAGGATCAAAGGAAAGAAACACAGAACAATTTGAATGCCATAAATCTGATAGGAATGGCTAATTAAATTTTATAACCTCTGCTTATGTCAATAGAGACCCTCTCCCCAAGCTGAAACTAGGTGTTTTGTTGTAATAATTAAAGGCGAAGTCTCGCTTGCTTTAATGGAGCCATCACACTAATTGAGGGCTACACATCCAAAGGAAAACAATAATGAATGTAAATTTATACCAAAATAAAGTACAGTGAATCAAAGGACTTCAGTTGCGCTTTGGGCCTCTTTCGGTATTTAGATCTCGGTGAGAAAACATTAAATTAACAGAGCTTAATTTGTAGCCTTTTGTCAGATTAACAAGTGTTGACAAGAGTTACCGGGGGAGAGTCCCCAAGAAGTATTGTGGGTAACCAATAGACAATCACACCTCATTACAATAATTAAAAAATACAGCAACATGCAAAACAGCATCCTCATGAAAGACACGCAACTTTTTCTGATTGAGGTTTGTCTGTGCTGGCTAGTTCTTTTCATCTGTCCTTCAAATATATCATCTGACCGGGCAGAAGGCTTTCTGGGGTGGGGGGTACCATGTTAGAGATACCCAGGCTGGTTGAGGATAGATGGGTTGGGAAGTTGATGGTGAAGCTCAAGTGCCAACAAGAGGGGAAATAAAACCCTTGGGCTACTTCTGCAAAGTTGGCCACGCTACTCTCCCGAAGAAAAAGCAAATGTCATGGGATTGTCCCTCAACAAAAAAGCTGCAAGAGCTGTGGGTAGGTAAGTATGGCCTCAAGATGCACCAGGGGAGATTTAGGTTGCATGTTAGGAGGAATTTCTTCACTGAAAGGAACAGGCTGTCCAGGGTGGTGGTTGAGTCACCATCCCTGGAGGCGTTTGAAAGACCAGTAGTAGCAGACTTAGAAGGACTGGATTGATGGTTGGACTCAACGATCTAAAAGGTCTTTTCCAACCGAAACCATTCTATGATTCTATGATAAGTACACTATGGGTGCTGACTTGTGATAAACCAACAGTGATGACAAAGTCTTCCTGTGACAGAGGTGGCCACTACCTCCTGCCTGATGAAACTGGTCACACGTGGCAACGTTCGCTTGGGTTTGGCAGCCATGACAAGAGGTACAAGGAGGACAAACCTGTGTCTGCACACATAAAGTCGTAAGGCTCTGAGACACAGGCAAGCAATGAGGCTCAACAACAGCCAGGAATTTCATCCCAAGGCTCTCATGTCTTTAATGTTACTGACTTCTGGCCTTAGCTGAGTATATTTGTTTTAAATCCTGAAGCTGTTACAGTGCACGCTTGAGTTGCAACAGAGGTGCATGAGCTGGCTGTACTGCAGCTAAGCCCAACAAGCAAGCAGAAAGGGAGCCGATGTGTTCTACCACCACTCAGTGTGTCCTCCATAAAAAAAAAAAAATAAATGAGGAATTAAAGATTTTAGGGAGCAACTTTCTGGGTTTTTCTTCTGCTCGTGCTGGGCTCCTCTTCAGAAACAGACTTCCGCAGAAAGCTGATGGACATATTTCACCCTTGGAATGGGAGGGCCTCTACCCAAGCATGTTGCACAACTGTCTGGAGAGGACGGTCAGCCTGCAGAGTGGTCAGAAGTGGGCTGTTGAGGCTGAGGTCTGAGCTCCAGCTCTCCTGCATCCACTTCTGTGCTTGAGAAAGACTCTCAAAGACTTTTACACCAGTTCCTTCCCTACCCAAGACTTGTATGTGTATGGAGACTCCCTCCTCTGCCCTTCTCTCCTACTGGGTGTGAACTCCACTTCCTTACAGTGGGCAAACTTGGAGAGGTATTTTAGTACAGCTGACCAAACAACCTTGAGCAGGAGCAAACTATTTCTAGCTGTGGGCACTTAATTTGCAAAGAAATATGATTTCTCTAATATTGATGAGGCCTGTTATGTGAGAAAAATAGTGTAATAATCTCCATTTTTGATGCGTAGAACTGTCGTATCCAGCAATACAAATGTGTTTTATAAGTATTTAAATCAAATATTCTGTATAAAAGGCCTAAGCAGTGCTTTACCACATTATAAACCCATTGCAGAGATAGCAACATAAGAAAAAAAACAAACACTCGATTTCTGTAGCAATCCTCATACCCAACAAGGCTCTGCAAGTGAGATGCAAGGAGCTAAAAAGAAAACAAAACCCTAAACTAACTTTCCACAGCTTTTTTCTTAGCGAGTTTTAAAGTAAACAAATTCTTCTTTCTTGTTTGCAAGAAAATTCCATTCCTCAGATGCCAACTGCCCAGCCACATTTCGACCAGGAATGCTGCTCACTGGCTGATGTAAAGCTCTACTGTTTCACAAGGAAAATGAAAGAGGGTTCAATGGAGAAGGCCGATGAAATTTAAAATTGCACATTTATAGTGAGGATGGCTCTGTTTAAAAAGAAGTCCACTAGAACCACTCTGAACCACCAGAAAACCAGATGTCAAAAACCACCACGTGATGTAAGAGCATTAATAAGAAAAGGGCATTTCAGTAGAAAGGTTTAAAAATTCATGCTTTTCAAGTCATCAGCTGGTTGAGAAAACATGCAAAGCTATGGTCAACTGCTCACGTTGGTTTAAGACCACATGAAGTGGGATAAGTTTTAATTAACCTTCATGAGGTGGGTAAATTCATAACCACTCAACGAAGTGGCAGTTGGCACACAGACTTATCTCAAATGCACACATGGATGCGCACGAGCACACACACACACAGAGACACATTTTATGACATAAATTTTACACATCAAAAAAGAAAAAGGAAATTAAAAAAATGGAACTCCTTACTGTGGTACTAACCATCCTAGCGGATGGGGGATTTGTCCTACAGTGCCTGGTGATAATGGATAATAAGGAGATATATCTGGAGGATGTGGAGGCCTTGGAATTCCTATGGAAGAGGAATGTAAAGCAACATTAGTATCAAGATATGGAAATAAATAAAATATAAGGAAAAAAAACATTTTTCTAAATAGTTATCTACTCATTTTTATTACAATACTCATGGCTTACCTTTGGATTTCCAAAGGCTGTTTCACAGGCTTATTTGTAAAGTGAGCCTCTCGGCATCTCATTAAATGACATTTAACCAGAAAAATCAATGTGATTCGCTCCCTCAGTCACCTCTCCAATCAGAGACAATTATTTTGTTATTTAAGATGAGAATTTTGGAGTCTCAGCTATAGTTTCAGTATGATGCTGTGTTAGGTGCTGCCTTAAATGCTCAGCAAAAAGATGGTCCCTATAGCAACCTCATGGCTATTTTAGTCTCCAAGTCACCAAATACCCTGCCTATACTTTGACTGTGCACTCATTAGCATGATGTTACTCCAAAGTAACCACCAAAATGAGCCACAAAGTCACTATAATTGCAAATTATGTTTGCTTTTGAGCAAAACCTTCCTGAAACCCAGGAACAGAGAACCCCTGGAAGTGCTTGCTAAGATGAGGGGGGGCAGATGCTGAAGGTGTGTAGGGCAGGACAGAGCACCCATCCAATCTCTTGGAAGTCAGTGCTGTTCCTACTCAGAGATGAGAACAGCTCCAGACATAAGCTTTAACGCTCCTTACCTTAAGACCAAGTAAAAATTACTCAGAGGAGTAAGGGTTACAAGGCTGTGTCTTTCAATTAACAAGCCAGAGCACAATTACACAGCAAAAGCAAAATTAAAACACAGAGCATTAAAAGGAAAGGGTACTGTATTCATGGCTAAAAACTATTTTTTTAAGTCACTCAGGAAGCTTTTAATCTTTAAATTAAATCTCCTTGTGTGACATTTTCATGCAGACATTGCTTTTTCTCCATTACAAAACCCAAACAGATTAACTGGGCTTTAACCATCCAGCGAGCTATTTGCACACTTGAAAGAATGTTCACAGAAGAAAAGTAAACAGTCTACAGACGTTAATCATATGTTTTACGATAACCATTTAAAAGCTATTCCCTGTACTACCATTATTTAAATGAGAGGTTGACTATGCCATTCACTTGCAATACCCAGGGATGGCGAGATGGATTCCTTTTAAGCTATGTGAAGTCAGCATTAAGCACAATTAAAAGGGGGCCCCAATTGAAGCATAGGGAGTGAAAAACAGCTAATGCACAGCCTCATTCAAGGGCTGGACTTTAGATAAATTATCTGCATACGTTAGGGTTGACCCAGAGTGATTCCTTTGACAAGAATTCTGTTTCTGATGTACTTTCCAATTAACTAGCTGGGATTTGGTTTGACAAAACCAAACCCTCTGTCACTAGGAACTCAATGCAGCCCGAAGAAAGAAGATTGACACTGTTTGACTTCTCTGAGCCCTCAGGTTAAACAGGGACTCTTAAAAAGTTAGAATAACATGTAAATTCTACTCCGTAACACCAATAAATCTAGTCAAGGTTTTACACAGTGCTCTATATTCAAGAAGACTGCCCTTCAGGCTGAACTGAGAGTTGGGTAGACCTACATTGGGGAAAAGAGTTGCAAGTGTAGAGCTGGAGCCAAGTAGTTAGAGTGGATGAAAATTCAACATTACAGGAGAAAAATGGCTGAACTCCTGACACAGAAACAATGGGATTTGGGGAATTAAAAGCGATTCATTTTGAAACCGGTCGTGACCCACCACCTTTAAAATTCCAGCTGCAATTTTGTAAGTGCAGATCACAGAACGTACATGTTTAACTCTCTGGGTCGCACATGCAAACCAAGCACTTGGTAGATCGAACTGCTAGGTGGGGTATCAAGCTTGCAAAGAAACACACCTGTGAACGACCCCACACATGCAATGCTGGTGTCACTCTGCAAAAGTTGTATGAAAACTCACCCACCAGCTTTCCTTCTGAAGCCTAATTGGCTTAAAAGGAACCTATTTTGTCTGTGTTCTTGCACGTGTTTGACATTTTACATGCACCCTTTGGTGCTCCAGCATGGGAAATCCTTCCTCTCGCACTCCTTCCCCCTGATATGCAAAATGAAAAGGATCCACCCACCCGCTCTCAAAAAAAACCCTAAACTATTTCCCACCTACCTGTTTTGGGATCTACGTCGGCTGGTAAGTGTGGAGGAGGGTTTCCCGGTGTGAAGTGCTCATTGCTGTACGTGATAAGCGGTGTAAGAGGGTGTACATGGTGTGGGTGCTGCACAACTGGCACTTTGTTAGACTGTTGAGAGAAAAAAGGTCGATGGTGTTAGAGGAGTGCTGGGTACTCCCCACTGCAGCACGAGGCATGACACACAGATATCTGAATACCCAGGATTTCAACACAATCCTCAGACTTTTCCAGATCCTTTCTCGGCATCTCCCTTGCAGTTTTCCCACCCTCTTGTTTAAAACATCCTCACACGCTTTCCCAGCTCTTGAGTTTATTTAATCTTTTTGACTTCTTGAGCTCCTGTATGGAGCAACAGCAACTCTTTAAAATGCTTCCTTTTTATTTTATAATCTCACTCTTCACTTCCAAGATGCAGGCAGACTCCTCGGTGAGGGGCTGACAGAGTCCCTCATTTAATTAGCACGAGACCCAAATGCTCACTGACCTGCAGGTCTTTTTCCTTTCCCCTTCCTGTCCTCACTTTCAGTTCTGCATTTTACTGCTCATTGCAAATACTGCAGATAAAAAGCCTTTGTAGTGCTAGAGTATTCCCTTCATCAGCAAGCATTAAGCTGACAAGTGATCACCTGCATATTTTATATATATATATATTTTAGAAGAGCTGATGAATTATCAATTCATCAGAGTGCACTAATAATGGAAACTAAATGAACTAATAAATGGAAACTGGATACAGATGAATTAGGCTACTAAAATATTCAGCTATATAAATAATGGCAAAAAACCCCAGATAAAGCCATTGACATGAGCACTTTTGTGGGGGGAACAATCACATAGATATCACAAGGTTTTCCTTCTCACATTCCTAGATCTGGGAAGGGAAAAAAATCTTTTTCTTAACAACAATAAAAGAGTGAATGAATGAAAGGAAAAGCAGGCTGAACTGTAACTTACCCTTACAAGATCACAAAGAAAAAATTAAGCTGAAACAAGCGAACTGCTGGACCATTTACTGCGAGTAATCCAATTGCAAAAAACCCTATTCCCCATAGAGGATTTTCACTAAAATCCTACAACAGGGACATTTAACCAGATTAGGTACCAGCAAAGATAAAGAGGCTGGTATTAGATGATGAATGGATTAGAGTCAGGTTTCATTTTAGAATGTGTCTTCATTTCCTTTTATTACTTTAAGTAAGGAACAACTTGCATTAACATCAAGTAAAAGGAATCACATTAAAATAAAGCAGTGATGCCACAGTGGGCTCCGATAGCGCCACTGCCGTTCAGGGCGTGCCAGCGCTCTCCTGCTCGCCCTCTGCCAGAGGACAGCTCCCACCCCACTGCTCACTCGCCAGCACCCCCAAACACACACCCTCGCCTTGCCACTTCAGAGAAGTTATTATCTGATCCTGGTTTGAACACTCTGAGCTTGCCATAAAAGCATTTCAAAAATAATTCAGTTACTCTTTGAGAATTATTTTCTAGACTGAGAGGAAGGAAGAGGGAAGACAGACTGAGAGCTATGAGGAAAAGAAACATCAGCCTTCCCCCAGATAAACAAAAAGTCTCTCCTTCATGCTTTGGTCAAACTGAGCTTGAGCTTTGGCTCCTCCAGCCATCCCTACCCCGGAGCCTCCTTCAGCCCCAGCCTCTGCCATTGCAGCTGACTCACTCCTTTGAGAACCTGCATAAAAAGTGTCCACCCAAGAGAAGCAAGACAAAGAGCAGTGCTTATGCTTCCCACATCTTTTACCATGTATTGCTTTTTGCCGCCCTTCCACAGAACAATTCCCCTCTAATACCACACTCGTGGCACAAGAGAGTCCCACATCCAGTGGCCACAACGCAGAGCATAGCATGGTTGTGACAGCCAATGCTATGATTTACAGCACATTGTGTTGGCTGGGCTGTAGGTCAGGTCTTCTGCCAGCTGTACGACCAAGGACTACTTTCGGCTGCACAGATCCATAATGGTTTTACACCAGAGGAGCTAAGGGGATTCAACCTCTTCATTCAAAAAGCCAAAGGAGATGCTTTAACTCAAAATCTCCTCTCTTCCAAGTGAGCCCATCTAAGCAGTCTAAAAGGATCTGAAAGGTTTGGCAAGGGCTTCACATAACACATCGCATTACACACCGTGCAAACAAGCAGGTATCTACTCAACAAAACATGGCATCATATTCAAATGATAGCTAGATCTGGTTCACAAAAACAATCATTCCTAATAAGAGGAATTTTTGCTGCCCAAGAATTGCGTGAACTCTTGTTATTAGGTGACCCACCATGTGGCTGGTAGCTTCTGTAACTCTGTTCTCTCCCAACTCTATCTTCACACCACTGCAAAATCCCTCACCCAGATCCTGACAAACACTGAGGGCTGTCTTCCACAGAGAGCTTACTTTCACAGTAACTGGAACTGGTTAGTTAAAAAAATAAGTAAGTGACAGAATAACATCAGAGGGTCAGACTTAAGCCGACAAACAAGAAACAACACATGAGAGGAAAGCTGGACTTAGATGCTTGTGTCACCAAAGTCAGATCTACCATAGGGGGTTACACATAAACTGTGGGAAACTACCACCCACTGCTTTGATATACCAAGACCCCCCACAATATCACCACAAAACAGCACTAGTGCTAAATTAGGATGAATTTTTACTTAATGCCTTTCAGAGAAAAATAAAAAGCAAAAGGGAAAAAAGAAATTCAAAAAACAAGAGTATGACCCTTAGTTTGCAAACTTTTCCCCAGGTAAGACACTTTTATTTGGGTGACTGCCCCTCAGCTATGCAGACAATTCATACAAAGGGGCTGGATGTAAGGATAGGTTACTTTTTTGCCACTCTGATGATGCTGGAGCAGAATTATGTGAGTGTGGGGAGAATGAACCAGGGAAAAAGGGAAACTATCATCTAAAAATATGCTCTCTGGGACAGAGGAGTGTGATTCCCCGCAAATCAGTCCATATCTGTATCACTATCCCAGGCTAGGTTTGTATTTTGGTTTGCACTGGTTATCACACACCAGGAAAAGGGACCATAACTCCATTCAGAATCACATGCACAATTTGCAAGGCAAGCTAATCATGCATCCTATGCTAAATAAGCTGCTCTTTAAAAGTGGCATTCCTGAAGTTAACTAAGCTTCCTTGGAAAAGAGAAAAAGAAAGGACTAGCTGGGAAAGAGCAGGATTAATCCTGCACAAGCATCTTCCTTTGAAGTCAATGGGAGCTCTGCCTGAGTAACAAGTGTGGTCCTAACCCTATCCACTGGCAGTGAAAGGTAAACCACAGAAGCCATCAATAGGAGACACCTGTAAGATGACCTTAGCCATCCCCCTGCAAAAGGCCCTTCTCCAATACACATTTGCCAGTACTTTATCAAGGGTAGTTTTAAGCTAAAAGCCACTGTGAGATGCAGAAATTTCTCTGGCAACTTGAAGAACTCCATTTATGGCCATGTCAGGCACTGAAAGGGGAGCTGTGCTGGTACGCACAGATTAGCATCAGGGCATGCAGTAACAGAGCAAGTGGAGATTTCAGGAGAGAAATCCCAGCACCTACAAAGTACCAAGTCATCTACTGATAAATCACTCCTCTCCACCGAAAACTGGAGTCTCACACCCTGGGTTAGAGGGCACGGTAAAGAACTGCAGAAAAACAACAGAAGTTTGCTTTTCTTGATAACCCCTGCCTCAAGCAAACCAGAGGAAATTGTCCCCATAGGGACTCAACTACTAAATCTCTCTATATGAATTTGAAATGCTTCTGGGAGTGCTTAAACACAGATGACTTTAAAGAATAATGGAGCTCTGGAATGAAGAAAGGGAAAAAACCACAACAAATTTTGGACTGATATATGTTTGAGGGGGATACTGAGCTCCATTTAGCCTAAGTTCTGATAGGTGCCTTTAGGGAACAAAAAGAATATCTGAACTTCAGATTTAAACTGCAGGGGATTGCGTGTATAAATTGCTGTGTATTAGTCTTTGTTGCATGGTAAGGACATTTCATTAACAGGATGAAAGATGCTTCTGTGCGTATACAGCCCAATTTAATACACCCCACTGATGAATACTTCCCATTTATTGAAGAAGTTAATACATGCTGTATAAATCAATAGCTCCTAAGTCTCTGAAAGCAACATAAGACTTGCACGAGATGAAACATTGCATTGTTGAGCACACAAAGAGAAACCAACCTTTAAATAGGAAGTTTGTTACTGCAATTTCTGTTTGCAAATTCATAGCTTGTTTGGCTTTGGTAATAAAAACATGGTATCAACTCAAAGGCAGCGAAAAACATGACAGTGAGGCCAGAGGATTTGTCCTTGCCAGGATAACATGGTTTTAGTAAAAGCAGGTCTGCAAAAAAAGCCACCCAGGCTGAAAACAAGCCACTGTGCCACTGTCGCATGGAAGCGGCCAAAGGGAAACGGCCGGTAGCAGACTCCGCTCTGCTTCATCCCCAGCTGGGCAGCCAAGGGCAGAGCAGGGGGGATGCTCCTGCCCCAGCACAGCCTGGAACTGCTGGCCACCTGCACAGCTCCCACGGCCAAAGCCAGGGAGGGACCCCTTCCCCAACCCAGGTCACCTTTTAAGTGCACTGAAAGCACTGAAAGCATCCAGCTTGTGCTGCTGCCACAACCACCAGCAACCGAGAACGTGGAGTGGGAGGGACTGATCAGGCATTGCACCTCAGGCCCCCAGAGCCCCCTCCCCTTCCTCCACTGTGGGACACCGAGGAGGAATGAGGGCTTGCCATTCACCTTAAAAGCTATTAATCAAGACACTGAAAACAAATGGAGCTATAGCTCCGCCTGTCTTTTTTCTTGCCATGTCCTCCTTTTCCCACTTTCCCCATCGCTTTCCCTTTCTGCCGAAGAAAGATGGGCCCTGAAAGTGCCTTTATGGGCCCAATACAATAAAACAAAAGCAGCACAGAAGAGGGTTTGTCAGCCTTACCCCTCCTCCCAGGGGGATGCAGAAGGTCGAGAGTGGTCTTGAATTAGCAGACCCTCCTGGAGTTGCTCCCTGGGCTTAGCAAAGGGTACCATTCAATATCAGTTCACATTAAAAAACAGGTTTAGAACTTGTCTCCCTGTATTTTCCAGATGTTGCTATGGAGTTATGCTATGGTCAGTGAAATGCTGACAGATGTTCCCAAGCTGCTCTGCAGCTCCAAAGATGCTCATAAGAGGAGAGTTTCTTCTTTTCTAAAGGTTGATCTCTCCTCAGCTCTGCCTAGGAATGACACACACACCTCCAAATCAGAAAACAAAGTTGCAAGAGAAGGCAAATGCCAAAATATTACTGCAAATACTGGAATAGTCTTTGGTTTCCAGCCAGGGTAACCCACACCTAAAGCAAAGCGCCTATCAGTAAACTCTGGGGAACACCCACATCAGCAGTTGCTCCAGGTGGCACCCTGAATTTCAGTAGGAAACTGCAAGCCTTTAAGGTTAACTGAAAAGCTAAAGCCAACCAAACCAGCTGTGTGTAACTCTGCCCTCATCCCTTTCCCAAGCATAAAAATTCAATGCCAGTGAGGAAATAGTCTGCCCCCAAAAATGGAAGATTTAATTTTACCCAGCTCCATTTAACTAGTGGAGTCATAGTTTATTTTTTTAAGGATGCTTTCACACCTGACTAAGCATTTTCTCCTGAAAACCACTTCCACTTGCTCCATTATGGCTGATACAGTGGCCTGAGCCCTTTCACAATTTAATGCAGCTGATTTCTGCCTAAGGTCCTGCCCTAAGCTAACTGCCCATTGTAGCAGGAGACAAGGCCTCCATTGATAATCACAACTCGCCCTGCTAAAAAAAGGCTCATTTTCGTCTTTCACACAAATGATGACAGGAGCACTGACAACCATGTGCTGGGACAATAACCCCCCCAGACACAGCCTGGCAAAAAAAAAAACCCAACCCCTCCTTGCTTTCCCCTTAATAACAAAAAAGGAGGGGGGTGACCACAGTTTTGCATCCTTCTTCTTCTTCTCCCTCCCTCCCTGACCACTTCACAGGCCAAGGAATGCCTACCTGCTCCTGCAAGGGCTTTCCAACCACCCCCCCCCCCCCCATTAGCAATCTCTCAGCCAAAACAACAAAATCCATTTCCTGGCTTTAAGTGTCCAGCAATTCATTCAAGAAAAGAATAGTTTTCTTTTTTTCTCCCCCCCTTTAACCATGATGAAGTGCCCCCTGTATACTGGAGCACTAAGCCACCCACCCTGCTTGACATTTCCAGCATCCTTCCTGAACAGCAGCAAAGGTTCTGAGGGGAGGGGGTGGGAAAGTGAGGGTTTAAGATGTTCAGGACATTTCCACTAATTTAGCCAAAAGGCAATTATGGGAAACGATCTGGTGACAATTAGCATATGCCAAATCCTCTAGTGTAAAAGGGAAAAAAAGGGGTTTAGCCATCTAATTACTGCCTGTTAGTTCTGAGAATTAAAAGCACTAGTAGTAAAACATTGCTAAGTAGACTCACACTTTGCTTTCAAAGCTGTTGTGGACTGTAATCTCACTGCTACAGTATTTGTGGTGGGTTTTGTTTATTCTTTTAAAGTAAAGTAAGAAACCTGGGGTTTTAAATACAAGTTCTGTGCCCTTGGGCCATGTGTTACTGGAATGTCAGGTCAGCCCCAGACAAGCACCTGCTATTTATGTAGAGATCTTTCAGAATCACTTGGAATTACATTGATGCCAGGTTAGATTTTACCACACTCATTCTCCTAGTGCTTCATTGACAAAGAGAAAACACTTTGCAGCTTCTGCTCTGCCTGATGCTGACACACACATTTGGACTCCAGAGTTACCCCAGCCACTAGCCCAGAATCTGTGGCCCACAAGTACCGCAGCAAGCCTTTCACTATATCTCAAAATCATTGCATGATTTCATCAACAGGTGAATTTCCCCATACAAGGGGGACAGAGAAGTCCTTAGACTCTTCAAGTTTAGGCACTCAAGTGCCCAGTTCTATTTCTTCCATTAAAAAAGGAGAGGCACATTTTCCTCCCCAACCTGACAAACACTCGTTGCTTTCTTAGCATGCTTTAGTTAATTACTAGACAGATAGTATCTCTTTAGAGCAGGCAGCCTTCATTTGTGTCTAACAAGGCAGAAAGCAGAAAAATTTGGCATAATCAGACTAAAATAGAAAGCAACTGTTCTCTGCAGTAGCACCAGTACAAGATGTGCTGGGCCCACAACCACCGAGCAGAGAGACAGCGTAATAATGCAAGCACAAAAATTTGAAAAAGATGGGAGAAAAGAAGGGAGAAGTGAATATAAGTACAAGGGTGCTTATAATTGCCCTGACAGACCTTATTTGTTGCATGCCCTGTATGAATACTACTAATTGAACTCCACTTACTGCCTAGTGTTCTCTAAAATGCCATATTTTAAACAGCTTTATTTCCTGCATATAAATCACATATTTCAGCAGAAGACAAATGTACACTGCAGGAAAAATAGCTCCACTCGTTAGGGTATTTGTGACTCCTGTCTACAGCCAGAACTTGAATGTAAGGCTGTTAAAAAAACTGCAAGAAATTAAAAAAATTACCATGCATGCCTCTACACACTTGTATTTGGTAATTTCAGTAATAACAGTATTATTAAAAAAACTAACATGCATATACATGCCTTAAGATATGATGCCAAGTTTTCAGTACAGCTTTTTAAAATGCAATATTCACAAATTACAGCGGACTGTGCTCAATACATATACATAATATCTGTAGCAAATGTATATTAAATAGCTTAAGAAATAACAAAGCTCAAAAAAACCCATTTTAATGTGCTAAAAATGTTACATGCCACAACAAAACAGCTGAGCAATGATACTAAGTAAGTCCAGATCAATTATTTCTTGAATAAATTCAACCAAGTTTCCCTAAAAACATGACAATGAATGCACAACATAACTGCAACACCTTGCAAATATTTTGTTAAAAATAATCAGGCACGTTTATACAGCACTGTCAGGCCTTTCGCCCCAAGTCCCAGGAAAAAGAATTCCTCTAAAGGTAAACCGCTTGTGAGATCTCATCACCAGTCAGGTAAAACCTGCACGAACAACAGCACACAGTGAAAAGAGAAACATCTAAATAACTGTCCTTTTAGATAAATTCATTTTAGATGAATTCTACAGAATTTTACCTCCTTTTTCTACAAGAAAAGGCAAATCAACCAAGCTACTCAGGCAAAGGTATCACAGAGTGCTGAAGTGATAGAATCCTCCTCCTGGATCAAGTGACTCTCTAAGCAAGCTTGGCAGAGTTAGAAAACAGCACAAAACTCAAGATTTCCACAAAACCCCCTGGTGAAACTGCCTTGCCTTCTGAAATTCTTAAACACATTTCTATTTTCTATGTATAATTATGGGCATCATACAGAACTGGTTGAAGGGTAGGTTTATTTTCCGAAATAGATATTAACAAGAGAAAAAAAGTCTCACGGACTTTTGATAACGAACACTGAACCACCGTGTCAAAACACATGCTACTGTCTATTTATCAACATTCAGTATTATTTTTTACATTCATTTATCACTAGGTGAAATAATTGTTATGTAGTGCCCCTAGAATTTTCATCTTTCAGATTAGAGCTGAGCTTTCGGAAGAATTCAGAAAATTAAACTAAGCGTTGACCAAGCACAGATCAAAAGCACCCAATTAAAGCTAATACATGCTATTTTTAATATCTTTTTAAAAAAAAATTAAAAACATCTCGTTTTTGTGTATGCCAAGAGTTAAACCATTCCATCTCCACACCCCCTTAACTGTAACAAATGTGCCCTGCTACAAACCAACTTTTTCCTCCTTAAAAAAAAAAAAAAGAACCAAACCCAAACATTTTTACCTTCATGGTTTCAGAGTTAAGGAAATAGCGTACTGAACTGAAGAAAGCTTTGAAGTGGCCCCCTCCGCCCCAAAGGAGAAAAAGCAAAGCAAAGCAAAGCTAGTGATGTCATGGTCACTGTGTGAGTGTACGACTGTGGATGTAACGCAGAGCGAATACACGCGCGCACACTTCTCCCTCGCTGGTAACCATTGTTCAGCATCCAGAAATCAGCCCCTCAAACCTGCTCTACACCAGGCTCTGAAACACTCCCCACCCTTCAAACACACCCCGATCCCACCCTGGACGCAGGAGGAAAAAAAAAATTCTTCCCTCCTCCCAGCACCTTTCCATAAACCGAACGCCAAAATCAGGCAGAGGGAAGGGTAAAGAGGAGGAGTGGAACAACTCTGCCCCGCTGCACCATTGTGTCGCGACAAAACCGCGCTCCGCCGCTCGCTGCTGTAGAATTAAAGTGTCATCGAAAAGTCGTGCTTCCCCCAACTAAAAAAGGCTGTTACCATAAAATAAATAAATAAAATCAACGACGCTAACAAAGGTCACAGCTGGAGATGCTTGCTTGATTTCTTCCCCCCCTCCTTCCCCCCCCCCCTTTTTTTTTGATTCCACACAGGAGGAAATAAAAGGAGAGCGAGAAAGGGGGAGAGGGAGAGAAGTCACATCAGAAGTTCAATGGTCAAGACGGAAAGCGCACACACAGAAAGTGCTACTCACCCAGCAATTCAAATTGAGATGCCAGCAGCCGAACTGCTGGAAGAGAGAGAACCCAGAGGCAAGCGCTCCTCCTTTACCACTCAAATCTTCCATTCCCACTAAAATTGCATCCCTCGGGTACATAACAGCTTTGTCTTTCCTTCTCTTAACCTCAAAAACTTTTTTTCTTTACTGTCGAGATGCCAATTGTGCTGGCTTTGTATTATTTTCCTTGCAGCTTTTCTCTCTCTCTTTTTCTTTCCCCGCTCCCCCCCCCACCTCCTTCACTTAAAGTACTGGAAAAGCTGTCTTAAAAGATCAAGATGTCTCCAGTTTTTTGGCCTGGTGTTTTCTGAATGCTCCAAATCCTCTGTCATGTTGGCTGTGAGAAGTGTCTTATTTCTAAATTGTCGGCTGTGGTTATCGAAATTTAGAGAAGCCTCCTCTCTTTTCCAATATAGCACTTTACCAGCATCCTTCTAGAGAGCGGGGAAAAGCCTTTCCCCCCCACCCCCCCAGGTTTGTCTGCTCAGAAGAGCTAAAAAGCAGTTACCTTGAAAATCAATGACAATGCTACTACAACCCAGGTTGCACAGGTACTACTAAAGCACAGCGAGGAAACGCCGGCCAGCCGTGAGGGAGCGTGATCAGTTAAGGGTAGCGGGTAGCAAGCAGTCACTTAATCTGCAAGATTGTCAAATCCCTCAAAACAAATTTCTTAGGGAGAGAGCTGTAAGGGAAGTATATTTTCTTGTCATTGTAACACTGAGGTGACATTTGGCAGACCTTTACCATCAGCTCTGGCCTCTCCCTCCCCCCTCCTTTTCCTTTAGCATTTAATATTTCTGCAAACCACTGACCCCACTGTAAAAGCGATGCACGAGGAGCTTCGAGATCGCTAACATTACAGTGCCTTGGCTATTGTATTTGCCCACACTGCTCCTGAGTGACAATAAACAGGGGTACCCAGAACCATCACTGAACTCAGAACAGGTGAAGCTTTCTCCCCTGAGCCTTGCTCCCGCTTCCTAAACCTGAGCCGGGTGCCAAGGTTGAACACCAGCATCCGAGTTCACCAAGAGTCAGTTTCTCATCTCTTATTTATCCCTTTCCCTAAAGTTGCAAAGTAGTAACTCTCCAACAGGGACAAAAGCCACAAAGGGTGGTTTGACAGGGAATAATTAGGAAACCATGGCCATGTTCTTCCCCACCAAAGCAAGTTTGTGAATGCTGATGGATGCTATACACAGGGAGACAGATCACCATGTGGGATGGATGTTGCAGAAGAGGCACTGATGGAGACCAGTTGCAACCATTCGTCTGCCCTGCACACATCTGGGTGGCTCACAAGACCGAGTTCCCCCCCAAAGAACGAAACAACAGGACTAAATAAATATAGGAAAGGATTAAAACTCTGTTTCAAACAGGGAGACCTGGAGATGTTCCAGCTTTGTGGCAGTTTAATCTGCGAAGGATGTGGGCTAAACAACAAAACAAACACAATCAAAACGCAAAGCTGGCACTTAAGAAACAGGAAAAAAAATCGGGGCAGATGAAGCAAGGAAATGGGGGAAATCCGTGCGAATCGCATTTGCCCGAGCCCTGTCCCCCCTCTCCCTGCTCTGGCCTTCTCGTGCAAAGTGTCAGCCAGCGATCTTTAAGGCCCTTAATACCAAAACAAAACCCCGCGATTTCCCTTTACACGGCGCTAACAAAAGCAACGAGGCTCCAGTTTGACAAGTAAAAAGCCCCAACAACACGGCAACTAATTGCCTTCCCTCCCTCCATTCACAGCGGCCACCGCACTCCAGCGGCCGCTTTTGTCACACGTGCGGGTCCCCGCGGCCACAGCCAGCCCTGACGGACAGGACACCCCCATCACCCCCACCCCCAGATTCCCCCCAAGAACTTCCAAAAGTGCAGCAAAAATAGGATGGACAACTGGAAATTCAGCACCGCCGGCTTCTTCCCTCTTAAAGATGCGCGGCACAAGGGAAAGATCCCACAGCATCCCGGGACCTCCCTTATTCCCACCCCCATCGCTCCAACAAGCGGGATTCAAGTTTGGCCGCTACTCTAGAGCCGAGAGGGGAAAAGCAGCCCGGAGAGGGGAGGAGAAGGGCGGTGGAAATATGGGGGTAGGCAGAGGCAGACCCTGTC